>JAWLRI010000950.1:91650-110031 GCA_034781795.1 Crypturellus tataupa | reverse complement strand
GAGGACCGGCAGCCCCGGGGCAGCAGCGCCCGAGCGGGGCCGGGCTGGGGCGGCGCGGCCCGGGACGGGTGACCCGCTTTGCCTGCGAGCGCCAGGCAGGCGGCATCCTCGAGGGAGCGGCCCCTTTCCCACCGTTCGCCTCGTCCCAGCTCCTCGGGAACCGGCAGCTCCAGGAGGGAGCACCCGCGCGGGCTGCTCTTCCACCCTCCCCGGGGAGCCCCGACGATCCCCCTCGTCCTGCGGCGCGGGGTTCGGCGGGCAGATACAACCCGCTCCCTCCTGGCCTCAGTGCTGCTTCCCGAAGCGCTTTCCTTCCCTCTCTCTCCCACTCTGCTCCTTCCCTTGTCCATCCCCGCTTAACCGTGGCACGAGAAACCTCTCTGCCGCTTCCCGAGCGAGTTCCTGCCCCTCACACCGCACAGACACCCTTCTGGAAGTGGGGCGCTGTGTAGCGGTGGGGTTTGGTCCCTGACTTGCAGACCCCCCCAAGCCCCATTTCCACCGGCTGGAAACTCGCTTTCCCACGTGCTCCCCGTTAGAGCCAGCGGCCTTGGGCTCCGGGGTTCGCTGTCCCGTAGCTGGGAACGATGGGACCAGCCTTTCCACCGACACCGGCCCCACTGCACAGTTCCCGTACCACGGTAATGCTTTTCAAGGGCAAAGCGCTGGTGAAACACGGGCTCCTCTTCAACCACTGCCTCCGCTGCCATCACTTCGGTCCACTCCCTCACGCGACGCCACCGCCTCCGCTGATACTAGTTCAGTTCTCTCCGTCACCCAGCATCTAAACTTTGTCTCTCTCCACATTGACGTGGCTCTTTCCTTCAGCAACACCCCCAGTTCCCCATCCCCTTCACATACCCCACAGTAGGCAGGGCTCCCCTACCACCAGATTAAACCCAGCTTGGAAAACAGTGCAGCAGCAGCAACAGTCGTACACGGCGACAAGCCAGGCAGCAAAACACGGCGTAGGGAACAGCCTGCCTTCAGGTGCCCCAGACACGGTGTAGGGAATAACGCGCCTGGTGACGCCCCAGACATGGCGCAGGGAACAACGTGCCTCGTGGTGCCCCAGACACGGTGTAGGGAACAACCTGCCTTGAGGTGCCCTGGACACGGCGCAGGGCACAACGCGCCTCGTGGTGCCCCAGACATGCTGTAGGCAACAACGCGCCTCGAGGTGCTCTAGCCCCAGCACGCGCTGCTGCTCGCGCTGGCGCAACGGGTGCGCTGTGGCTCCTCGGAAGGAAGTTTGCTTCCCCTGGGCCGTGGAGGCCAGCCTTTCCCTAAGGGCCCTACAGAAGTCGGGTGCCCAACTTGCACTCCCTGAAGGTGCCTGCAAAAATGCAGCCCGTGCTCCCGTCACGACACACGCAAGAGCAGCCACAACCCGCGAGATACCAGCGGACGCCCCGCTTTGTCCCCACTCCTCCTCCGGCCCCGTCCTTCATGACCCGTCCCTAGCAGAGTTAGGTCAAGGAGAGGGAGCCTGATGCGTTCCCGCTTCGGATGCGCGGTGGCTCCTCCAGCTCCCTTCCCCCCGGCCCATCCCCCCGTTCCCAACAGTTATAAATGACTGTGCAACTCTGCAGGCCGCGGTCTCAAATAACCGCGCGCAGCCTCTCCCCTCAACGGCTCCGCGTCTCTTCCTTCCTCTCGTCGGGGCTCCGCGCAGCAGCCATCAAGGTGTTTTGCTCCGCTCCCGGGAGCTAAGCTGCCGCTTCACCCCCGGCCTCTGGGAATTCGCCACAGCAAACTGCCGCGAGCGCCGAATTCCCCAGGCGGCGGCTCGCAGCCGAGAAATCCCTCGCGCTGCCCTCCAAGGGCTCTGCCATGGGAACTGCCAGCCGCAGGCTCCCCGGCGACTCCCAGCCGCGAGCACGGGCTGCGCGGAGCCTTCCCGGTGGCGGAGGCTTGGGCGCGCGGCCGGCGCCGCCGACCTCGACCACGGCCGGATGGGCTTTCCTTCGGCCAAGCTCACTGAGGGAGCGCCCGGTGCAGCCAGGCAGACCCAGGCCCTCCAGCGAGTCCCGGAACATCTTGGAAGCATTACAGCTTTCCGCACGCTGCATAAGCGCTCCTTGCAGCTCCCCCGCGGCGGCCGGGCCCGCAGGCCGGCCCTGCTGCTGGAAAGCAGGGTCCTCCTGCACGCCGGCGAACCGAGCGCAGGGAAAGTTGCTGCAGGAGCCCCAGTCCTGCAGGGCAGACCCATCAGACTAGATAGGCCAGCCGGCCATCCACGTTGCATTACGCTTCCTCCATGTGGCTCAGAGCGTGTGTTCACGGCACACCCCGATCAGCGCGTCCGCGCTCCTTCAGGGCCCTGCCCTGCGCGCGCTTAGTTTCACACGTGCAGGCAGCGGCCCGCCGAGACGCGGCGGAGCTCCCCATGCAGGCAGCGCTGGGCGCGGGGCTGCGGCTCCCTTCGTCTGCCACGGGCCCCGCTCGAGACGGGAGGATCCTGCTGCGCCCTCTCTCAGGCGCCGCCGCTCACCTATGCCAGTTAAACTGCTTAGGCAGACGCACGCCTAGAGGAGCTGCCTACATGTCCAGCTTCTCCGTCTCCGCTGAGCGCCCTGCTGACAGGGACAGCTCCTCGAAGCCAGGTCAGCCCCGGCGCAGGGGCTGTGCTGGCCCAGCTGGAGGAGGCGGGAGCACCCGCGAGACCCAGGGACTGAGGGCAGGGGAGGTGGCGACACACGTGAGGGCAACGTGGCCCCAAAGCGACGCCCTGATCCTACCCACCCCCTAGACTGAACCTCCGCCCTAACCGCACAGTTGCTCCGCACAAAATAAGTTTCACCCCAAGGGAAACGGCAAATCGGGCCTTTTCACTCATTAAGGCTTAAAAGCCTCCTCTCAAACAGGACTGTCACCATTAAGAAGGATTTGCCAACAATTAGTATGGCCAGGATCGGGGCCTTGCTCTACAAGCCAGGAGTGCTGCTACGAGGGGCATCTGCAGCCACAGCAGCGGCCCTGCCCTCCAAGGACCCCTCTCCATTAGCTTTAACATGGCACACTTGGGCCATGTGGAGTGTTCCCCATGATTTTTTTGGTTTACGGACTGTTTTATCTCTAGCAACTCTGTGCTGAAATTGCATCACATATTTCCTGTCTGCTGAGGCAAGATTTCCCCTCTTTCAGTGTGATTGCACCCTTCCAGCAGGGAAGCTCCAGTAACGCCGTAACAGCTCTGCTCTCCACGCTGCCTACTGACTCCTGTGCTCGTGTCCACCTGCGAAAACGGGTGCAAAACACCCTTGCTGCTGGAAGGGAGGAAACACGCATGCTTAGCAGGACGTTTTGCTTTGTTTGTTTGCTTCAGGTTTAGAGGGGTGGTTGTTTCCCCCTCTTTTTGCACTGGTGTAAATGATCACAGCGGCAGTAAGCCTCGAGCGAGATTGAGGCAGTGCAAATTCTTTTCCTCAGGAGCCCTGGGTGATGAGCCTTCGAGAAGGGAAACAAGCCCTTGTGCAAGGAGCCCAGGCCATTCCGGTCCTCACAGCGCAGCGATCTCGGCACGGACACAAGGGAGCTGCCCTCATGTGTCCTGGTGCTCGATGAAGTCTAAGGCTGGAGAATGTGAAGGAGATGGCAGAGGGCCACAGGGAAGGGTAGTTAAACATTTACTGCTATCTAACCCTCTTCTTTCATTCACTGCTAACCCTCTTCTTCCAGAGAGCATTTTGTCTATTATAAACCATCATAAACAGTTAGAAGACCCGGACTTGGCAGTGGAGATAGACCAATTGTTATGGCTTTCTTTGTAGCTCAGCTGCTTTTGGGACAGGAGAGCACACTGAGCCTGGCCAGGTTTGCAGCACCCCAACCCAGCAGGATATCCCTAACCCGACCGAGGTGAGCGGCTGCTCTGCACCTGGCTGCTGGGGGACGTCACAGGCCTGCAGAGGAGAGAATTCACCTGCAGATCCTGGTATAACCCCCAGAAACACACGCGTACTCACACGCCTGCCCACTGCTGCCACGAGGGCACCGGGGCTGCCCCGTGCTGAACCCTGATGCCCCGGCGTCCACTCAGTGCACACAGCTCTGCTAGGAGGGACACAGGCACCACCGGCTGCACCGCGTGTGCCCTGCTGCTAGACTAAAGCAGTGGACACGGGACGGAAAACTCAGCTGGACACCAACACTCTGCCCTCCCCTCTCCCATCTGCACTGCAGAGACACAGCTGGATGTGCACCTTCCCATCCACACCCAGATGTCCAAACAACCTGAGCCCTGAACAAGTTCAGGCTGGAGCACAGAACTGGGCTCATGCTGAAAACACATGAGCAAAGTGTGGATGTCCAGGGAGCCCTGAGGAACACTCTGATCCTCCGGAGGAGCACAAGGCGTTCAGCCTTGACTTCTGGTTGAGCTGTCCCCTTTGAGTCATCAAAACTCTGACATGATGAACAAATCCCACGCATTACAAAATTCCAAATGTGCGAGACTCTAATCGTAGTTAGAGAGTCATCCCTGAAGTCAATAGGCAGATAGGAAGCAAATATTTTGCAGCAATACAGATAAATACTCAGCTTTATCTCCTGTGATTAAAAAAAAAAAAAAAAAAAGGAAGAAAGAGGAGATTGAATAAGAGGGGAAATCACATAAACAGAAGCTGAGGAAATATATGCAACAGATGAAAACTATGAATTCATGTAAAACGAAGATGGAAAATCCTGGCATACAGAAGGCAGGACGTTCCCAGTGGAGGCCCCACAGCGCTGCTGCCACGTTCCACAGGGAACTGCTCACCCACCTCCAGTGCTGTGGCCCAGCCGGAAGAACTTGGTGGTGGAACTGCCCGCACCTCGAGCCATTTATCCCTGCACCTTCCCGCAGGAGCATCCTTGCCACAGGTCCCATGGCAGGAGGCCAAATCCACCCCTGGATGGACTGAAGGAGTCACCTGTGGCCATCCCATCCAGCAGCCCTCTTGGCGCGGGAAGCTTTCTGCTCATTCCCACGTGGCCCCTCTGGCAGCTGCATGCAGCACAATGGGGCGCGCGGGCCAGAGCCACCCCTTCCGCCAGCGCACGCGGGTCCGAGGGGAGTGTTTGGCTTGTGTCTCTCCTGTGAGGCTACAGTAAAA
The DNA here is from genome assembly GCA_034781795.1 of Crypturellus tataupa. NCBI lineage: Eukaryota > Metazoa > Chordata > Aves > Tinamiformes > Tinamidae > Crypturellus > Crypturellus tataupa. The sequence goes on along the minus strand of JAWLRI010000950.1, from coordinate 104,932 downwards.
CAAAAATAACTACAGCAAGACTTCCTCTCTAGATTGCACGCGAAGAAGAAACCAGGCCCCCACTGTCATGCAGACTGGCCCATTAAGGCGAATGCTTAAACTCTTGCCATGAAAAAGTAGGCGTTGTTGTCTGTTTTGTGAGGCAGAAATCAATATTCCCGCCTCCTCTCCTTCTGTTATTTCACCTTGAGATACTCAGATAGACGAGATCTGAATCGTATCCACTGCTGCCGCGACTTCCCTCTCTCCAGCGTTTCGCAGGGTCACAGATGTTCTCAGCGTCCTAACCTTCCTGCAATTTACCACTCAGCTCCCCTAACTGAGCACCACTGGTGACTGAAGCACAACTCATTTTCCTTGCAAACCACATCACCAGGGCTATTTCTAACTATTTTTCTACACCCTCTATCTCAGTCATTTTGCTCCCCGTGTGCTCCAATAACAACCCTCTCGCTGCCACTGCCTCTTTCTTCCCTGGACCCCTATAATTCACTCCCTGGCGCTAGACTCTTCCATAACGTGGCCATCTCGGGTAAATGGTGTTTCATGGCGAAATGCTCCTTCTGCTCTCCGGCTCCCCATAATCTACCTGCGGGGGGTGGTTTGGTTGAGCCTAAGACACTGACACTGAAGGAGGAGGGAAAGGGAGAGACAAACTTGGTGACTGATGTTGGGCCCGGTGTGAAGCCACACCGGCGGGGAAGCCGAGCGGGGCAAGACGCAGTGAGTCCTGCACGTTAAAGGCGCCTCCACGACTGCGTTTGCCTAGAGCCCTTCGAATGCAGGGTCCTGGCCCCATTCTCACCGACCGGGCGAGCCGGCCTGCTCCGGCAAGCCCTCTCGGTGGCAGCTCCATGCTGCCATGCCTGCTTCTGTCACCTATGGATTAGACAACGTCAATCTGCTGCGCTTGGCATCACACTTCGGACCCGCTCGCGAGCGGGAGCCGGTACGGAGTCTAGCTCCCCTCCAGACGCGTGTTGCCTCTCACTCACGGCCAACCTCACGCTGCCGCCTCCGGTGCCACCTGAGCGCGGCTTTCCAGGCAGACTTCAACACACTCTAGCCGCCTGCCGGAGGGATCTCAACACGCTCCTTGCGGCCTCAGCGCCTCGCGCACCCGGCGCCTCCCGCCCAGGAGACCACCTCGTACGCCTCTCAGCAGCGGTGGAAAAGACACCGGCTGTTTCAACTGGATTTCCAGGAATCAGCTGCCCAGCTTGATCTTAAACAGACCGGATTTCACCACCTTTCTATTTCACACGGCAGCATTGCGAAGACACGCAGGTTTGTGCGGGTGCCTTGCAGAGAGGATCGGAGGGTTGTTCAGTCTAATTTGCCATTGTTTGCCGGTGACAGCCTGATGAAATTGCGTGAGTTATAATGAAGACAGTTTTCATTATCTGTCATTTAAAAATGTCAAGAGAGCTTAGACTGAAAGGATAGGTGCTACCTGTTGTTTCAAATAGCTTTTGATGAAGGAAATACATTTCAAAAGTACAAATCACTGATTTACAGTTCTGCACAAGGATTACCCAAAACAGTGAGATCCCTCCAAAGAAAACAAGCAGATTTCCCCCTTGCTCTTTTGTAAAGACACTGATCTGTTATCAGAGTGTGGTGCTGACTTTCTTCTGCAGTAATCACTGGAGGCTTTTCAGAGCTGTGAGATCCCAGATGATAAAGGACTACCCTGATCCAAAAAGGGATTCTTCCTTTCTAGAGGACACTCGAGAGATCGGGGTGAGCTAAACGAACAACCTCCCTCTCACTCCTTGGCACTTCCACTTGGGCACTTTTAGGGGGGCAAACTCTGGATCGCTTCACCACACGATGCAGTGATTGGACCTACTTCTGCCCAAGCGTTTTGCTGACGCTAATGGACTCTCACAACTGAAAAGTAGGAAAAGACTATGTGAATGAACCAGCCAGCTTAGCTCAAATCATAGCTGTCTATTTCCCGTTATCAATACATCTGCTTACAATATCTGCCATGCAGGTCCTGAGAGACTCCTGAGACAGAATGCTTCTGTCTGGTCTATACTTTTCATATTCTAAAGCACGCATAGAACATGAGATAGCTCTGCCTATGAGGGTGGATCTGCTGCTTAGATCATGTCACTCTGGGGGGCATGTTCCCAATGCTTCAGGTGGCTTACACAAAACCTGTACAACAGGTACACCTGTACCTCAACCCCTCCGTTCTGTCAGACCAGCACTAAATGAACAGCAGCAGTGCAGCCGATACGTGAGTGATGCGGGCAGTACTCCAACTCCTTTGTCTTTAAACTTCACCAACATTTTTGTTCATTGCTTTTATAAGAGTATCAGCATCAAAGACTGCACCATGAATCTCCAGTAAACATTTAAGTGCCAGAGCATAGGTACTTTCAACTTAAGAACTGGACAATAAAAACTGCTGTTGCTTCATCTCATAGCAAGTTGAGCTCTCCTGGGTCCCGTGCAAGTCAGCTGGCTTCCTTCCCCCACTCACCCACGCAGAGAGAGTGCAGTCTGCCCATGGAGCCCTAGCTCCCCACAGCCTGTGCAGTGGTCTGGTCTAAACTAAAGGCTTGAGGGCAAGGAGAAGGACAAAGCTTTAGCATGGGGGGCTCTGTAAAACACAGCTCTGGGAAACAAATAATAGGTGTCCACCAGCTGTTCTGAGATCTGCACGTTTCTGCTTCTTGTTTCTGTCAGGACTCTGCTTCCCAATCTTATCTGAGCTCTCCTTACAAAGCATCTCCCCAAGGAAAAGGTTTATGTTCCTTGCAGCATGATCCAAAAAACAAAACAAAACAAACAAACAAAAAAAAATATGTCCCCAGCTCCCTGCTGGCATAAGCAATCACAAGTCTAAGAATTCCAACAAAGTTGCACTTTCTGTGGCTCTTAGGCTACAACACTACAGTAAGCAAAGCCAAATACCATAAGGCAGATGCTTTAAGGTCTGCATCTAAGCCTTCAATGCCTTACACGTATGATGCATCTAAAGACAACTGAATCCATCCCTGCTTTTAGCTGTCAGAGATCTCCTTCATCTATGAGTAGAGCATGGGCGCGGGGACCTCCTGCCAAGGCAGAGCAGTGTCTGGAGGACACGGACATGCTCGTGGGCGGTAGTGCCACCGCAGAGCTTGGGACACGGTGCTGCATCTGCTCCGTAGCTCGCTCTGCACATGGAAACCCTTCACATCACTGCAGTGCTCACAGGGATGGCTTCAAGCAAGAACGGGCTCATGAGACCAAAGGCAAATGACTTTGATGCTTCAGCTGCTTATCACACACAGAATCCCAGAATGGTTGAGATTGGAAGGGACCTCAAGAGATCACCTAGTCCAACCCCCCTGCTCCAGCAGGGACACCTAGAGCACATGGCACAGGGTGGCATCCAGGCGGCTTTGGAAGATCTTCAGAGAAGGAGACTCCACAGCCTCTCTGGGCAGCCTGTGCCAGGGCTCTGTCACCCTCACAGGAAAGAAGTTCTTCCTCACATAGAGGTGGAACTTGGCATGTTTCAGCTTGCACCCATTACCCCTTGTCCTGTCACTGGCCACCACTGAGGATAGTTTGGCCCCATCCTCTTTACATTCTGCCCTCAGGTAGAAGGTTCCGCTCTCTTCACTTCCCCAGTATACAGCTTGTTCTCTCTAAAACATCCAAAAAAATATCCCTGCCTCCAAGAAAGCGACAGCTCTAGGGCCTTGCCAAGCCAGCCACGGGATCCCCTGGCCCACACTGGCCGTGGCCTCACGGGTTCAGCTAGATGACAGAAAACACTCTGGAGCGAAAAGACTGTCACGCTGAATGGCAGCTCAGGACTGCATGAACACAGGTAATGAATGGTCTTTGCTGCTCCCAAAGTGGTCCCCGAAGGCCAGCTGTGAGGAACTTTGTCTTAACAGTACGGTTGGGGGGAAGCACTGCACACAGATCCAGGGGTAATGCGGAAAATCTATACACAGAGGAAATGTTTTAAAACAGAAGAGGAAAATCTACTTGAAATCAATACTGTGAAGGTCTCTAAAAGGAAACACTCCGCAAAAAAAGGACACATTTGCCACACATAAATCTTTAATGATACCTTGTAGTTCTAACCAAGCTTTTCCTTTAAAAAAAAAAAAAGGTCCAGATAATGTAATACACCTGATAGAGCAATAATCCTCACACGGAAGAACACGATTTTCACACCTGTGGAATGAAATGCCTGTGCAGCTTCCCAAGGTCGGGGTTGGGGGTCGAGGTGAGCTGTTAGCAGAAGGTTAGGGACCGCGTAACACGTAACAGCTCTTCAGAGAGCACCTTTCAGCCGCGTTTTCCATGCTCAGCAGCACCATGACCAGAAGGCCCCGGTGGCACACGCTACAGTCGCTGTCACGGGCAGGGCTCCGCAGCGTATAGGAGCCGGGTGATAGCCCAGGTTCGGAGCACCAGCCGACGTGTCTGCTCTAGGCTGCCCTCCTGCAGGGCAGCCCTCTGCTCTCTGGGCTCCCTCCCGGCACGTGGGACTGGAGCAGCCCCTCGCTCCACACAGATGGAAAGCGCGGCTAGAGGGCCGAGGCAACAAATGTTCAACCACACGCAGCGAGAGCCTCGGAGCCATTAGGAGGATAGCATGCAGGGAAAATCAAGGGCAATATTGATCACAGGCTGTGCTGGTCAGAACCCAGCAGCATTCAGGGTCTGCCCTGCACCAACACGTGAGCCGGCGAGGTCCAGGCACACAATTGCCAAGCGCTCAGGAGCAAGAGAGAAGGGAAACCTGCAGCGAGCCAGCAGGCTCCAGAGATTCACAGCAAAAAAACAAGTGGGATCAGCACGAGGAAGCCGCGAGGAGAGCAACACTGGTCGCTCGAGCACCAAACAAAACACGCAGCTCGACAATCTGCTTTAAAACAGCTGGCTCTGTACATCCGCCTCTGATCCCAGCTCCCGAGCTCGTAGCTCCTGCTGATTTCCAGGGGTACGGGGCATGTTCGGCGCTCCCGAGATCAGAAGGCAGATCAAACGCTTTCCAAGAAGTTCACTGATGAGCGCGTTCCTAGGGAAGTGCGCGCCAGAGCGAAGCCTTCAGATGAGCACGAGGAGAACCTCCTGCCCACAGACAGGAAAGTGGTAACCTCCTTCACTTCCTTTGTGGCTTTAACCGAAACCACAACTCCTCCCTTTGGGTTAGGAGTCTCTTCTGCTCATTCAGATGTTTGTCAGCTTGTCTCTGTCTAATACCCAGCGCCTGTCGCTACCGCAGAAGGGAAAAAAAAAAGCTCTTTTTTCCCTTCTCTCCACACTCCTTGTGCTGTCTCCTTCCTCAACAGGAATGGCTTCAATAAATAGCAAAGCAGGTCTAGATAGACTTGGGTCCTGTGAAAGGCTCAAGCAGCACCACGCAGGTATTTTTATATGCACATGTGTACCAGGCAGGCAGAGGGAACCTCTCACTCCGCTGCCACCTATCCCTGGGGCAGCTCAGGGCTCTTCAGAGCAAAGGGGAAGGCTTTTCCCTCCTCCAGGAATTTCAGAGATTTCAAATGATTGCTCTGTTCAGAATCAGGTGAAAAAAAAAAAAGTGTTTTACCTCGAGCTTGCACACTTTTTGCACCAATTACCTCAAAAAGCTCTTTTGACCTGAAAAACAGAACAGTAATATTTTGATTTTTTTAAACAGATGGGTGTTTTGACAGCTTCAAAACTCTTGTCCATATTTTTTTTTCAAAGATGGACACAAAACTGGAATCAAGTTTTCCCCAAAATAGCAACAGTTTCAGCAAATCAGCAATTTTCCAAGAAAAATGTATCACCGGAGGAAAATTCTGACAAAACCCAGTTCTGTTATTTCCTCCCAGCACTGCACCAGAATATGCCTCCATGGTGTAGTTCAGCCTCAAGTTTCATAGCAACTCTGATTCAGACATATTGCACACAGAGATATTAGAATATGCCTTTGACATCATGAGAGTAATGCAAAATAGTATATATACAATATGGCCAAGCAACGCTGCTATGGAAACCCTTGCTTTTGAATTCCCATATACGGAGTGTTTAAATTCTTTTTGCTAATATTGCTTTAACAGGATCGTTTTTCTGTATTCGATTGCCTTGCTCAAGCCATCTCTGTCCTTCTGGAGTCTCCCCTGCCTCCCGTTTGGGAGGAAAGACGGCCCCGCGGGTGAAGCATGAGGCCACCCCTGCCTCGGCCACGCTCCCCAGCTACGTGGCTGATCCGTGCCTCAGTTTCCTCAGCAGTGAAAGGGAAACAGCTCGCAAAGAGCTGGCTGGAAGTTTCACTCCAGCTATGACTGTGTTGTGCTTTGAAACCCTTTGTGACAGCCGCAGGATACACGCATCCTTCCTCTCTATTTGCTGCTTTCTGGAGGCGTGGAGTTACTGTCCTCTGCAGACCTGTGCTGATGATCTCTCTGTACTGAAGAACCGAATCAGGAAGCGCAGTCGCCCACTCACAAAGCGGAGAGATAAGTAATAAAGCAGTGCACTTGCCAAGCTCTAAGGAGGTGGTTTCTTAAAAAGACATATAGGAAGCTTTCATGTTTCGAAGCTGACTAATTTCAGAAAGTTCCCATTTTGCTCTTTTTAAAACTTCTTTTAAGAAATATAAGTTTGCCTACTCTTCTGAATCATTTTCAAATAGGAAGAGCCACACTGGCTAGATTAGAAGTAATCATGTCGGGAAGAAAAGAGGACACCATCTATCTGTCCATGTCTTTGGCTGACAAGGTGCTCCAGGGGACCCTTGACGGTACCTTGCAGATCTCACCGCGATGAAGGGAAGCAGTTGCACCCAGTAGCAACCATTGAAAAACCGTACGCGGTCCTGGGACACGAGGCACCACCTCCTGCAGAATTTGAGCAGGACGTGCAACCTAATAGCAATCACACAACAGCCAAATAAACTCACCCGTGCAATCCAGTGATCGCACATGCAGATTAAGTTACTTGCATTTGTCTGATTGTGTAATTGCCAGACTGCACATTCAAATGAGTATTTGTTTAACTGTGTGATATACAGATAGAGCTTATGCACTTGAGGCCAAATTCACCCCTGTTGTAATTTCCCTAACTGCAGTAGCAATTACACAAAGGATTAATTTGGCCCACAGTGCTTTCTGGTATATGTGATTCATCATTTCTTTCCTATAACAAAGAATAATACACTGTTTCAATCAGTGGTGATGTCCTGGCCTCCTTGAGGCTGCTGGACTCCCTGTTTAATCAGACATAAAACAAATCACTTGCTGAGGCAGAGGCGTATAAGCATGCTTTAATTACAATATTGTAACACCAATTAGAGATCTATCTAATCGAGGACTCAGTACTTCCTACTCGGGTATTACTCCCATGTTGGGATAATTACTGCTAATTAAGCTTGGAACTAATTAGGCCAAATGATCTCATTTATACCAACGTAGATGACTTCTAGGAGTTCACACACACAAAAAAAAATCCAAGGGTGATTTTATCATTCCTGGACTCATCAGCACTTTGCTTTTGAACTGGACTGTCCCTCCCCAGTGGATAAGCCCTTTTAAAACTCAATCCCAGATCTGGGCTGAGATCAGATTCTTCCAGAGATGGGAAACTCTCTCCGATGGCCTCTCACCGGATCGATCCGTCCAACACAGCGGATTAGCAGAGCCGTGTTCCACCACAGCCCGGCTCGCTCAAATCCTATTTGCTGCTCAGGCTCAATTTTGCTTTTATTTTCTCAATGTGTTGATCACTGCATGTACCTCTGCTGCCCAGTTTTGCTGTAGGACCCTGTCCCACGTTGAGGCATACATACATACTTACTATGACGTTTCTCAGACATGCCACTGGCCTCACATACTTGTTGCACAACTGTACCGATGCTGAGTACAATCAGAAATTACACCCCAATGCCGTTTAGCAACGGTGGCTCAGCCGTACTATGTGCTGTGGCTGAAGAAAGGGGCTGACTAGTTAGCAAAGCAACCTGCAAGCCCTGTCTGTGCTACAGCATTCACCGTGTTCAGTCTGACTGTATTTTGAACAAAGTTCTTTTGTCACGGTGGTCAAAAAAATAAAGCACAGCCCACAAGGCAGCGCTTATGTTACAGCTTCTCCTCCTCTCTCCCAACCCCCTTTTTCTTTTTTTCTTTTCTTTTTTTTTTTTTTTTTTGCATCAGCTCAGCAGTGAGAGTCTCGCGTAAAAGAGACACGAAGTCTCTCACAAAAACAGACACCAAGCAGCTGCTTTCAAAACTGCCATGGAGAGCTACCCTTGGCTCGCAGAAGCAGTGTCAGGCAGGCAGTGGGCTCTTCCCTGCCTTATGCCGATACAGCCGAAGTGACGGGTAAAAACAAGCTTAAAAACAAAACCTCGGAATACTGTGTTCCTGGCAGCATGTTTGGGGGACTCCAAGCAGCCAGGGTTTCAACTGTTGCTTCTCACCCAAACGACATCTGCGCCAGCAGCATGGTTTCCTCCTGCAGCGTATGACAGCTTCGGGCTCACGCTAACTAAACGTCGCCGACCGAAACGCCAGTCCCACCTCCTGAAGCAACTGGACCTTTTCTGAACCTAAGGTAGCACCCGTCCCAGGCACCCACGCATCTGTGCCATGAACCTTATGAACTCACCCTTGTGAACTTATGCCCCTGTGCTCGCAAAGCCCCTCAGCGCTCTGCTGGACCTGCGGGGTCTGCAGAGCCTGCAGCCTGATGCCTCTGCTACAGATAACTTGTACCAGGGAGGCTCAGCCACATTCACTGCACAGATCCTCCATTCTGCACCTTCCATCTCCAAGCTTCGGCATCAAACCCCAGCTTTCCAGCACCTGCCTCAAGGCTCACAACAACTCCATCTGTAACAAAATCCGCTTTCTTTTTACCTCTGGCTTTCTCTATCAAGCTCCCTTTATTGCTCCTAAAGCTTCCTCCTACCCATTTCATTCTCTTCCACTTTCTCCTACTTCAGGCTTCAAGCCGCAGAGCCCAGGAATGCCAGACTGTCTTCAGGTCTCCCAGCCTGCCCTTTTATTCTTGCAGTAAGCGTTGTTTCCCCATGGGCCACAGACACCCTCCCTTTTCCCCTCCAAGTACCTCCTGACAATCTTCTGTGCTCCACAGGCTGTCAAAACTGGGCCCAAAAGGGCTCCCTACACCAACCTGACCTGGTAGCGATACCTCCTTGACCTGATCCTCCAGCTGTCTGTGAAATTTCCAAAGAAGTGCCACTTCTTTGCACAGCACCATTAGGAGATTAATAAATAGCTCAGAAGAATAACACAATCCGCTATAAACAATGTACTACTTCCCCTCCCTTTTCCTTAAGTGAGAACAAGGGTCCTAAATCTGATCTCCCACTCCAGTTGTTACCCAATCCTCATCTCAGCTACCAAACTCTCTCCTCCCTCCTGCGGCAAGCCTGTCATTCCTTCCTTCCCAGCTGCCAAAGCCTTCACTGCTACCTCCTCCAGCCCAAGTGAACTAGTAGACACAAATGCAGGCATCCATATACATATCAGATTGCGTGTTGAAAACACACGTGCTTTCATGCCCTGGAATATGGTAGCCCATGACTCGCTGAATCCCATTTGTGTATCCGTTAGATCTTTCACAGGAAAAGAAGGGTGGAAAGAGAAGTATGGAAACATATTCAGAGAACCTAGACTCTGAGAAAGGTAGTGGTAGATAGATGATGAGGGAAGGCAGTGCTCAGCAGGAGCACCCACCGGTCCTGGGGGACCTCTTCTGATGGCAAATATTTAGTGTCAAAAGGGAGGAATTCAGGAGCTTTTAGATCAGGAATGCATCCCAGATGAGCATGAGACAGTAATAAAAAAGATGCTTTACACTGAGATAGAACCACAAACCTCCTAACATCCTCCCCAAGTTCAGCATACAGGACTCTTTCAGCCAGCAGTGGTTTGGAGGGCAGCAACCAAGCAAACAAGTTCCCGACGCAGCAGAGAAGGAGGGAAGGGAAAGGAAAGGGAGGGAGCGTTCCGGTGGAAGAGCATCATGTCACAACCATTACAGAAAGCATCATGAATGCTCTAATTTCTGGCTACACTAAGTCTTTCAGGATAGGGAGAGCTTCCTTCCAGTGTCTGGACAGCACACCACACATCAGGAACCCAGTCCCGTATCAGGACTTCAGTATGTGCTGTACAAATACCTGGTGCCACCATTAGCTTGCAAACAGAGGTCATCTAAGGAGGACCTCCCAAGGGGCAACTTGGAGATAGGGAGATGAAGAGACCAGTCCACAGGTGCCCACTGAGACACATTTCAGTATGTGCCCTGTCCAAACCAGGCTCTATAGGTTATTTTCAAAAACTCTCTAATTTGGCAGTTTTAACATGTTCTTTCAGTCAGAGTAGATCCCATATTCTTATTCATAGCCTGCCCATGTATAGGGAGATCCAAGTGGTGATCAGTCCTTTATGGCTCACCCTATATATGAAAAAGGAGAGATGGAAAGCGCAGGGAACCTCCATATAGGTCAGAAACGATCTGCTTTTTACTCTCCAGAGAGTCGGCCTCACAAAATTGTCCAAAATCCCAGCAGTAGGGTGGCAGGAGAGTGGGGACACTGTTCCCTCCCATCCTGAGTATCCTGGTTGGTACCAGCTGCATTTCCAAAGGAAAGCAGAAGGGCTGCTGCTGCTTATTACAGACTCTTGCCAGGTTCATATCCTTCTCTCTTCCAAGAGCTCCAGCTCAGGTTCTTGTTGCATAAGGCAGGATCCCTAAGTCTGAGATTTAGAAACAAGTTGTATTTATTTATTTTTATTTTCAGTTACACAAGTGCAGTAAAGGCCAGAACACTTATCTTCTGGGGTTGTTTCCTCTCCCACTCATGTGATTCAAAACCAACCAAATGATTTTCTTCTGTTCTTCTCAGAGAGAAAAAAAAATACAGTGGGAATGAAACCTGACAGAGGGAATTTTCTCAAATGGATCTGTGGAAAATGAGGATCCACTGCAATAGGAGGAAAAGGAGCTTTGTGGGCAGACTTGAGCATCTCCTCCCAGATCCTCATGAGATGCAATGAAACACAAATACAAACAGGTGGGGAGGCCACAGCTTTTATCCAAGTGTTAACCTTAGCTGATATTAAGGACTGGGACAGACAGGTCACCTACCTGATGCTCCCAACAGATGCGTTTTGGGTGACAAGACTCAAGGACATAGTTGCATGTTCTGTGCCCTGTGCATGGGCTGCTCCATAATCCCCAAGATTAATATATGCAAAATACAGCAAGCCTTCTTTTCCCTTTTGCAGTGGATGGCTTCATTAACCTTTCAGGAGCTTGCCAATAGTGAAGCGGAGGCAACGGGAAAATCACTGTTCTGTGGGAAGGGGACTTTTCCTATGTTACTAATAGCACACACCTGGGGGAAGTTGGGGCCACAAGTGAAAGAGGACACTGCTCTAGGCATAATCTGCCTTCCCTCTGCGTTCTCCCAGATGCCCTCTGGTCTCTGAGCTGGTTTCTCAAGGATCCCTTCGGCCCTTGCTGCTGACAGTTTGCAGGGTGACCCAACTGATAAGGAAGCCAGACAGGAGGGAAAGCAAGGCAGAGAAATCCCATGGAAAGAGTCTGGAGAGAGACCCAGCCCAGAGCCAGGGTGGGAAAGAGAGAGCAGGTCAAACAGGTGAAGCAGGTATGGAGAGGTGGAGAAACGACTGTGGGAAAAATGGAAGAAGGTGTGTGGCATCCTTGCATGGAGCATGAGAGAGACAGTGTCAGCACACAAAAGAAGGGACATGCCTTTTACTGAAAGGATAGATCAGGAATCATCTGGTTAGGAGAGCTGAAGCTCATTTTGTGAGCCTAGGACTTAGACCCTTCTGGTAGGAGCAAACGCAGGTTTACCCAGAAATGGGACTAAACTCCATTGAGGCTAGAAAGTCACCATGCCCTGTCCTGTGGGACATGCCTGAACCTTCACACACAGCCATCTGTGTGGCCTCTGCATCCTCTGTTGTGAGGAACACCCGACGAGCCCCGACTTGGCTGACTCTCCCATCAGCCGAGCTGCAGCCACCTCTCCCTGCCCTGCGGAAAGAACTCCCTCATCTGCATGTACCTGCTGAGGGAGACCAAACAGTCCCAGACGAGGGAAAACAGTTCAGCAGGGATATCCAAGAAACACAACCCTCTCAACTGTCAATGGTGGCCAGAATCCTTACAGCCAAAATCCAGCCACTACATGGAGGTGAAAATGTAGGCTGTACCGACAGCAGCAGACTGAGAGGAAACTCTACCAGGTGTCAGACAATGGGATAGTCTCTGAGCGGGGACAAGTGCCTCGCTAAGGTGGATGGAAGCAGGGATCTTTCTCAGGCAGGAATCTGGCTGTCATTCAGCAGGCCAAAGAGCAGCTCATCTCCCACTAAAGCACAGGTATCTCAGGAACAAACCGTAGCGGTCTCGAGCCGCCGCACACAGCCTTGCTGTCTGAGTGTGATTTCCCAACCAGAAGCAGAGAGCTCCCCCAACCTTTGGTGCCACTCCTCTCCCACCACAGGTTTCCCTGGCAAAGCACAGTTGCCTGAACTTGGAGTAACTTGTGGGAACAGTTGCTCTCCTCGTGACTGCCACAGATGTCCTTAAGTGGCTAACTGGGGATTTCACTGTACCACAGACAGGTAGGGTGTGATCCATGTTTCCAGCCCGGAGTGTCTAGAGAGAGGCGAAAGGTGGTGGAGTGGGATGACAGGTCAAGACTCTGCTGAGGTGAGGTGGTGTCAGGAGACGAACTCTGAGACCGCACACTTCACCAGGCTCCAAGGGCGCAATAAAGCCCTTGGACACTGAGGGGACAGGCACGCTGCAGCTTGGAGCGGGCTCCAGCACAGCCCTTTCCAAGGGCGGTAGCAGAGGGAGCCTCACCTTGCCGCCTCAGGGCGAGCTCCACACCGCCCGCCCTGAGGCAGCCGTGGCCGCGGCAGGGGGCTGTCTGCTGGCTGATGCCACGCGCTGCCCTTCCCTCAGGGCCCCTCGCCGGCCGGGCCTGCAAGCACAGCTGGCAGCTCCCACCGCACAGACACGCAGCAGAGCCAAACAAAAAGGTGTGCAAGGTGGAGGGACGCACAAGGAAGAATCTGGGGGATATGGGGAATAAATAAGAGGGAGGAGATAGGAGTGCGTGACACATGAATAAGGGGGGAGGGTAGAGGATACAGGGTAGAGAAGCAAATGACATGAACAGAAGGAGAGCTGCAAATAGAAGAGGACGTGGAAAACGGCAGAGATAAACAGATTGCAAGAGCAGTGGAAGGAGAGGAGAGCA
>JAWLRI010000950.1:50638-75817 GCA_034781795.1 Crypturellus tataupa | reverse complement strand
TAAGAAACAAGGGACACGTCACAGCAGTCTGCAGACCTCTGCTTTGAACACACTCAGATCTAGCGTGGTGTGATGAGATGAGGATGAAAGTAAACTGGGAAAAGCAGGTCATTCCCACACTGACATAGCCGGCTGCTGGAGCAGGGCTGAGCGCAGGCCAGGCCCGCTGCCCACGGCCACACAGCCCGGGCTGCCCTTCTTGCTGTGTACCGAGAAATCATCCCACATTTACAGGGGACACCGAGCCCCACATTTGCCTCCAGGCAAACGAGCCCAGTTACGGCTGCTCAGCGGAGCCCTGTTCCCAGGCACCATGCTCAAGGGCTAAACTGGTGACCAAACCACCCTCAAAAGTTGGGGGCAGGGCGCTGCAAAGCAAACCCAAGTGAATGATCTGTGCCAAAAGAGTGTTCCTCATGTTACCCCTCACCAGCTCAAATAATCGCAAGTCCTACCTTGCGCTCTGGACCCGCGGGATGGAGGCCAAGCTCTGGGGAATGTGTAGAGCACAAGGGATCAGTGTGCAACACCAACCAGGGATAAGGCAGCGCCATGGCATGTACCTGTGTGCATGGTGGTCCAGAGAAACACAAAAAGCCTGGGGGAATGGCCAGAATCCAGCATCAGAGGGCATGGAAGTGGGGTATCATGTAGTGGGGACAGTGGGAGAATTAAGACTTCAGACCACTAATTGGCTTTTTATTGTTCTTTTCTTTTACAGAAATAATCTCTTGCAATTACCAGGGAAAATTAACAACCACAGTCCTTGCTTTTGGGCTGGAAGAAACCCCACTGCAGCAATGCCTCTCTGCAGCTGTTAGCCTGAGGTACATGCTCCCGATCCAACCTGAGCCAACATCTGCACTGTCCTGGTGATTGCAGAGGCGCCTGGTGGCAAGCCCAGACTGGCCAAACTCATGGTGCTGAGCACTGCCTGGTCCAAACAGAGTCTACCAGTGTGGCTCAGGACAACCCAGTGCAGTTACTGGTTCTCCAGCACACAGACAGATCTGGTATGAAAGGGAGCACAGCCTCTGGTGCAAAGTTCTATGAAAGCCACATACGAGCCATATACAAGGGCACATTGACTGCTCTATCAGCCTTGGTAACTTGGTGAACTTGAACTAGAATTTGAAAGCAGGAGGGCAGCTCTCTGCCCGTGGACATGGGATAGTGGTTTTACCAAAGTTAATTCTCCACTCAGCTTTGGCTCTACCCTCACAGTTGTCCTCTGAGCACTTGCTCTGATAAACATCCTTCAAGGTGAAATTACAAAGACGAGACTTTCAACACTCCAGTCACCTGCATTTGTCTTTTAGCTCTCTACAGGTTCACACTCACCAACCATGGCAATAACGGGCGTGATCCTCATGAGGCAAGGCAGAGTTTCACAAGCCAGCGGCAGGTATGAAGGTCCTTGGAAGTCACAGGTTGGATACATCTCTACACTGATGGGGATGATGCCAGGTGTGAATGCTGTCCTTGTGAAAACTGTACCTTGTGCAGTTGCAGGTCAGCCAACACTTTGAAGAGTGACTCCCCACGGTCCAGGAGGGTCTGCAACCCTGATACCTATGCAATTTAGCTCTGCCTCTGCTAACTCTGTAACACAGCACACAGACATAACAGAACTGGTGGGATATGAGGCGTCTTGGGTTTACCATTAGTCTAGCTTCTTCAATTCAGGTGCATTACTTCCATAAGAAGCCTGACCCTTATTACTTTCTGCTCAGCTTCAAAAAGGTAGCATGACTTGGTGGAATCACGACCCAAGCTATGAAGTCTACAGGGTTTCCTGGTGCTGCTCAGACTGACTGGTCTTGGGTCTTCATCAGCATGGACATTTTTGCTGCCGCTTTTGCAGGAGCAAATAGTGTCATGGTGTCAAGATACCTGCAGTATGCAGGGAGAGTAACAGGAGGAATGAATGACATCAAGAGTTTTATCTCATGGGAGATCCTGGGCAGGGGGCACTCCAGCATCATCTCAGGTACACTTTGCCACCTGCTTCCACTGCAGGGCATGTTTCAGCGCACACACACCCGGCCTGGCAGTCACCGTCTCGTGTCCCCTCAGTGAGCATTGCCTGACTCTGAGCCTTCCCCTCGAGTTTCCATCAGCTGCCAGAAAAGCTCCCACTCTCCTGTCCCTGGTGGCCAGAACTCACACTCAGCAATCACAGTCTAGCAACCCTGCAGAAAGGGAAGCTTAAAGCAAGAAGCTGGGTATTTCTCCTTGCTCATCCAGCAATTATTCTGCTTCCTCTTCTCATTCTGGATCTCCCATCTGACTGGCTCTGCCTCCTCACAGAATGTGGTTCCAGCAACGCTCAGCTCTGCATGTCAGCTGGGGGCACATGCAGCCATGACATGAGGCATGATCCTTGATCCCGAAGAGCACCAGCTGTCACCACCTCAGCCCACTGGGACTCAGTGAGCCCAAGTGTTTCTAGCTCGTGCATTCTGGCTGCCCCGTCCACAGGGGAGCATTTGCAGCCAGCCCTGCACCTCAGAAACACATCAGAGTTGCACGTCGCTCGGCAAGCCCCGGCCCTGATGAACGCCCCAGCAAGAAGGTGCTGCAGTTTCTGTGCTGCCTGCTCCACAGCCGACGCAGGGCGGAAGGAAGCAGCAACCCTCCCGGGGTCACAGGAGCTCCTGGCCGCCTCTCAAGAGGCCCGCGGGGTGCGGGCTCAGCCCTTTCCTCGCTCTGCTGGCAGCCACCATGCAGGTCCCCGGCAGAGCTGCCCCAGCAGCCAGCACTGCAAGCGTAGGAGGGGGGAGAACTAGTTTGCACAAGCCAAAGCAGTTAGCATGGACATACCAAACCTCCACGGGAACGTGCACGACAGGAAAACTCTCCTATCAAGCATCCAGCCTTGAAATAGTATGGGCGACCTCGTCTGGCTTGCAGTGTACTCCAAACACTGGCTGTTTGGATGACAAAAATAGGCTTTTCACCGTCAAAGAGCCTGATACCATTTCCAGCAGATTTCAGCGGGGATCTTGTCACCAGCTTCTGGGGGGAGCGGGCTGGGGCCTGAGGGAAAGAGAAAAGGCTCCATGAGTTGCCCGTATGGGGGACCCAACTGTCCTTCATCAAAACAGGACAGCCATTCCTCTGGAGACAGAGATAACCAAGGAAGCCAAATCCAGCAAGGGACAAACTGACAACTGCAGCTCTCCGGCTCCATAACTCTTTGTCTCCTTCATATTTATTGTTTGTATAACAAGAGTGATTAAAGCCCTCGCCAATGTCAAGGCCTCGCTGTACAAGACACTGAACAGGCATAACAGGAATCAGTCTCTGTCCTGAGCAACATGATTAAGGAAGACACTGGGCATGGACAGAAGGGAACAGAGATATGAAATGACTTGCCCATGGCTACAGGGGCCAAAGGAAGAGCTGGGATCACAGCACGTTTCTCCGCACCTCTCTTCTCCCCCAGCTCTGTGGCCTCAACAGTAGAACTGCCCTGAGCCTCCTCCACAGATCAGTATGGCTGCAAAGTTCATTAGCAGGTCTGTGAATTAGTTAATTCTCAGGAGCAGTTCTTTCATGGCAAACACCACACAGCAGGCATTTTACATCTGCAGCTACAAGAGCAGCCTTTAAGCCCACAGCCCTTTGTCAAGAGCAAAAATAGAAATCAGTCACAGTAAATGGGCAGAGAGGCAGAAATAAGGCAAGAGCAAGGGCTGGTGGAAGCTCTGGAAGTTCTGCAAAAGAGCAGGTGAGAGAGCTCTGCACAAGTGAGGTGGGAGAGGCAATGACAGCAGCCCCCAGAGCCCCTGCAGAGGGGAGATGGGAACCCAAGGGGAAACACATCCCAGGAGAAGGACTCCTGGGGGGAATAGAGGCAGCAGAGCTCAGGGTGGGCAGTCTCTGTAGCAGCAGGGTTGGGAGGGAGAGGTAAAGTAGGGGTGAGTGTTGGGGAGAAGAAAGAGGGAGATGAAGCAGATATTTTAGAAAACAGCGAATGAGAGAGGTTTGAAATGGGGAAAAAGGAAACTGGTAGCTCTCTAGGAGAAAGTGCAGATGGGAAGAAGGAGACTTCCATGAAAGGTGGAGGGAGAACAAAGCAGAATAAAAGAGGTGGAATGAGAATGAGAACATGAACGGAAGTCAGGCTGAAGTGAACGACCAGAAATAACGAGGAGGAGAGCACTCATCACACTTCCTTCAGAAAGGATGGGATGAAGGCAAGAAAAAGGAAAACATAAAAAGCAAGGAAAGAAGTGGATATAAGATCTATCATCCCATATATATGACATTGATGTGCTGTAAGCCAGTGATTGAGAACAACAGGCAGAATGGAGAAATTCTGCAACATACATTTGCATGTAACATGGAGACAAGTAAGCAGGAGGCACAGGGACTGCATATTAAATTGCACTTATCCCCAGAAGTTTGGCCCACCGTCTCTCTGATGTGTTTCTGTGCTGGGCCTGGAGGCCAGGCACTGATCCACCCCAGAAAAGAAATCTTGTGTTTGCACCTCCCTGGCGCTGCCACGTGCCGGGGCGATGCTGCTGCTCTGCGTCTGTGGTCTTGGAAGCACAGGTAGCCAGGTAGCCAGGCCAGTGGAAATATTGGAATGCTTTTGATAAGGATCTCCATCTCCTCACCTAGGTGCTCTGCCTTTCATCCAAGTTTAAAACAGCCAAAGGGAGACAACATGAAACCCACTCGCAGCCTGCCTGGACTCCTGAGCTGGCTAGGCCAGATAAAGAGAGAAAATACCACCACATATCTGTGGTCTCTGCTCCCACCTCCCAAGAGGATGTCAAAATCAATTTTCACCTACACTTCTCTTTTTAATCCTTCTAGCTGTTTTTAGTGGGAAATGTGGCTCAAGAAGAGTTTGTGGGTATTTTCCTGAGTGGAGGAGAGAGCAGCACATACTAGAGAGCAGAAATAACTTCCCTTGCCACACAAACAACACCCAGGAAGACCAGGCTACTCTGAAGGAGGGCTCGGACAGAGGAGAGTTTGGATGCTCTGCTGCATGCCGTGGACTTCACTACCGGGATCAGATGAATCATTTACAGCTCTGATTAATGAAGCTGATCCTTCGGTTTCATTGGTCAAACTACGGAAATCTCCCAAGTACTTATGCTACTAAAATAAGATCTTGTTCACTGGAGATTATGCAGAGCTGTCTCTTTCCGGGTGTATTTTGTTAGCAAGGGATTAACTAGGAACGCTGGCATTTAAGTTGTTGCTGTGTGTTTGAAGCCAAGTGCGTGTTAATTACAGGGCAGTGCAGCTCCCGGTCCCAGAGCTCCTTTATATCAGGAGGACACTGGAGTGTGAATCCACCTGGTGTGGGAGGGATGGAGCTGTAGGATGCTTCAACAGGGATTTCAAGGGGCAGGAGTAGAGACTCCCATGCCACAGAGGCAGCTTCAGTGCTTAGATGAGTGGGACACTCACTAACTTACTCCACTGATCAGAGCTCCTGCCACTTCAGGTGCTCTGCAGGTGTAGGCGGACATCAATTTCCCGTATTTAAGGAAATGATGATTAGTTCAGTTTTCTCCCTTCCTTGTCTCCAGAGCCATATGTACTTCCAAAGGAAAAGAAAATAAAATGATGACACTTCAGCAACTTGATGCATCCTCTTTGTTCTCTGGTGGCAGGTAACATTCAGGGAAGTGCTCTCCTTTCCTCCTGAAAGGTCTCAGGGCAGTATCAGGACTGGACATCTCAGGTGATCTGTGTGCTAAATCAGCCCAGCATTTCACTACAACCATCCATCAAGCCTCAGTAATACTTTATTTCAAGCCTCATGCTCTAAAGAGACACAGGCAGAAATTCATGATTTTGGCATTGTCTTAGCATTTCCAGCACAAATACATTCAAAGTACCATGAGAGAAATGGTGTCTCAGCGTACAGACATATGGCAGGGAGAGCAAAAGCTGCTCCAGTGCAGTTGTTCAGCTCCATTTCATGGAGAGAGTAGCACAGAGGGAGGGCTGCACGGAGGGGAGAGAAACACAGAAACACGCAGAGCTACATACATATGTGCAATGCAGAAGAGGGAAGCAAACCGAGATGCAGACTGAGAGGACAGCGAGGGCAGAAGGGGGACAAAATGAGACGCCAGTGGCACTCAGGAGCAGAGGCTGCAGTACAGCTCGGTGCGCGCTCAGCCTCGGACGCTCCCTCCGGCTGGACACTGCCGGGAGGCGCAGGCGTCCGCCGCCACGAGGGAAAACAGCCACCACGCGGCCCCCACCGTGACCACCCGGCCCAGCCGCTGCGCTGGGGGCTCCCAAAGGCCCAAACCCACCCAAACCCGCCTCCCTCCAGCGTCTCCTCCGGCTCTTGCAGGAATCTGGCTGCGCAGCGGCGCCAACACCTTCCTACTCGAGCAGAGGTACTGCCCTCTGCCGCTGCAAAGCAGGAGCCTTCCCAGCCCTGCCTGCCTGACACAGGCTTTCCCTACGGCCTGCGCCAAGTCACCTCTCCCCTGCGTGACTGCGAGGGCTGCGCGCCGGGGCTCACAGCGCGCCGGGGCTCACAGCAATGCCCCCTGCACCCTCTGCCCTTCCCCGGGGCTGCGGCGAGGCCGGCCGCGGTGAGCACAGCCGCACACAGCAGTGCGCGGTGGGACCATGGGGAGCCTCCCTCGCAGCGCCCACCTCGCCGCCCTGTGGTCCTCCAGCAGGAACTTCGTTGTTGTCCACGTTTGATCCTGGTCACACCTTGCGAAGCCGGCACCTTCTCTGCATCCTCCCCTTAGAGTCCAGTACTTGCGTCATACGCCGTGTAAGTGGCAGCTTGTCCCAGCACAGGCGCAGGCAGCCTCTGGTCAGCAAGGAACCCGCTGATTTTTGCCTTCTCACCCCAAACCTCATCCAGCTGGCTTATGATTCCTTTAAGCCAAGGACTATCATCTCCTCTTGCATAGCCTGGCCACACGAGACTTCTGGGTGCTTTTTCGAATACCACAGCTCAAATCTGTGAAATATCGCATCCCTGGTTTACCAATAAGGGGAATGAATAAACTTACTAAAGAAATAAGCCCTCTTCAGTGGCAGTGAGATGGAACAGCACAGCTTTTCTGGAAGGGCTTGGAAGGGAGCAACGCGTTCCTCTAACTATGTGGGCAGTGCATGGGACAGTGGGACAGTGAGGAAGAGGCTGCCTGAGGAAGAGAGTCTCGAGCACACAGCCCACGTCGGTGACAGGCCTGCCCACCCTCTGCCCTGCTCTCAGCGTGTGTAAAACAAGGGTGAACCACTCCTGTAGCAGGACGAGGAATGCGAGTGATCAGTGGGGGGCTTACGCACTGAAAGCACCTTTGTGCCACAGAGATGCCACAGGTCTCGCTCCCAGCATGGTAGAGAGGGACATCCTCACTTCCTATAGGAATATCAAGGAGTGGCAAATCCACCTGGAACCATGAACTAAACATTGGAAGCTTTGTGCTTTTATGTATTGTTTTGTGGAGGGGTGGAAAGATTGTAATTTGAGGGAAAAAAAAAAAAAAAAAAAGCAGAGCCTCAGAGGATTGCCTCTCTCTGTAACAGACCTCCTCACTACCACCACTGCAGGCAATGCGAGTCATCCGAGAGGTCCATCCCAGGGCAGTGCGAAAACAGCCCTCATCCAGGTGCCCCAGGGCCACGAGCACCTCTCCTGAATGTATGTGCAGCAGCGATGCTGCCAACTGCCTCCCAAAGGCCTCCCGCCCGGGTGTAAAGTGAAGAACACAACTGCATGTTTATAGTAGGAGGGTGCAAATTAGCCTTCTGGGAGAGCAGCTTCACTAATTTCCCTGCAGCTGGAGCAGGGGAAGGCTTCCAGCTGAGGAAAACAACCGGGAATGTGAGTGTCTGCCATTTCCTACAGAGAAGGGATTCAGAGCAGGATTGTCTCAGTGTATTAACTGATGCTGGTTCCTGTGGATAGATGGTGGCTCACTGATTTACTTTAAATAGGCCGCTTCTGTCTCTAATGCCACCTTCAAACATTCAAGCCCAGCCACGTAGCACTCCCTTCTTTTCACATTCTGCAGCATGTCTCTCCCTGATGATTTTGTTTTCATAAAGGGAGACCTGCAGCCCGGTCTGCAGTAAATGAAAAGAACTGTGTCCATTTGCATGGTTGCATAATCATGTTATACATGGATCTTTCAAACACTGGAAAGCAGAGTGAGAGAGAAAAGTGGAACGTCACACGCAGCAGCCAAAAGCCAGATTTCTTGATGAGATCAAAGAAGAGATGTAAAGTCACTCAGATGGAGAAATGTCTGGATAGCTCTTCCAAATAGCGAGAGTTGCAGGCTTTAGCTCGAAACATAAACAAAGCAAGATGTTTCTGGGGGTTGGGCTAGGTTTTGTGTAAACTCGATTTCCTCTTCCATCGTTGAAACCGGATGAGAAGAACAGCTCGTCACTGGAATCTTTTGCTCTCTATGATGAGGGTTCACAAAGGGCTCAATTTCCAGGGCTGTCAGGCCAGAACCTTTCACCAACATCATATTCACTGCAGAATGAAACAAAAATCACTCACGTCTGAGTGCTGCTGCATGAGAAATTGAGACAATCGCTGAGAAGCAGCACTACATACTCTGTAATATGTATTTTCCTCTTACTAAACCTTAAGTTACCAGCAGGAGCCATTTTCCCTTTTGGATTCACTTGTGACCGTCTGCGAGCCCAGACCCTAGCCCCAGGTCACCATAAGCACAGCTCTAGGAAGGGAAGCATCACTTGAAGCATAAACGCCACTAAACTGAAATGGCAAACAGTTTCACAGACGTGAAAATCTCTAAAACAAGGGAAACACAAGAGGCAAATGTGGTATGTTTTTTCTAAGGATAAGAATCTAATTTCTAAACATGCCATCACCTGCTTCCTTCTGAGTTCCCCTAAAATTCCTGCCTCACCTCCCTCATCCCGTTATTCTTTCTGATGTCAGTAAGAGAAGGCTAAGGGTGTTTCCACAAATATTTTGTGGTCCGCTTTAACTCAAGTACTTCTGTGAAATTTGAAAAATCTAGGACATTTGCACATCCAAACTGCTTGAAATGTTTAAACATCTGAAGAATTTCTCAGCTGCTTCCTCAAGTGTGAAGTCAAACATAGCCTATCTTGCAGGAAAGGGAGAGTGGGAGGACATGTTTTTTCACATGTTGTACCTCCTCGCCTCCTTTGCACAGTCTGATTTCTTGCTCACAGGGTAGGTAATAAACACAGTATTTAAAGGAGATCCATCTCCAGCCAGAGAGGACAAGGGAACAACGAGGTGCTCAGTCCAAATCAACCCTTTACCACTTGGCATGAAGCTGGCTTCACAACCCCTGAGCCTGTTGCACACAAAAAGGACTGACACGAGAGGAGGAGGAGGCCCTTCGGTCCCCATACAGTAACCTGTGGCATGTGGCCTGCCGGGTTTCCAGCGGCACGGGGCGTGACTGCAAGAGGCTGGCTCCCCTTCCACACTTGGGCCTTTTTGTGGCCTTTGAGAAGTGTGAAAAGGCAACAGGCACAAGGCGAGCCTGGCCTGCTGCATTCACACTGCCTTCCTTGACATGCAGCATATCAGCTGAGTGGAATAGCTGTTAGACGGTGTCTCTGAGGACGTGCTCCTCAGGGGGCTCAAGCTGCCTAGAAAACCTTGGATTCTCCCCCTGGTGAGGCTTTCCCGGTTACATTCCTCTGCACCACTCTGCCAGATTCTGCCTGCTACCCCGTACTGCATTTAGCTCAGCTAAATGCATCTCCTTTCACACCCTCACTGCAGCTGCAAAATCCCAAGAGAAACACTTATTCCTCCAAGGGGTTGAGAAAAGCCCTGAAAGTGGGTATAAAAAGTAAACAGTAGCAGAGTAGAATATCACCACAGTGCACACTGCAGTGGAAGGGAGAGATACCCAAGCTACCTGTACACTAATTTGTTTGGACACTAGAAGCAGAACAGCTGAGGTAGATATAGATGCAGCAAACAAAGCTGCAAGCCATTTGACATATGTCTTGATGCATTTGTTACTAAAAAGGATGGGTAACTGTCTTACAAATTTTGAGGGAAGTAATATCTTGCAAAGCCTTTGTTTAGGATCTGAGGCACCACGTCTCATCTAACACATCTGTATCACAAAGATGAACAGGACCTTTATCTTGAATTCTTCTAGTTGCCTGACTATCAAGAAAAAATGCCCCTGGATATCAAGAGGAGGAATGAGATGATATTTTTTCAGTACAATAGTCTTCCCTTTTGATATCTGGCCCAGCTTGTAGACCATACCACATAGCCGTAAGCACTGGGATAGGGGATAAGGTAGAAGAAGACTCAACAAAAGGCCTTTTGAAGACAAGCTGGTACATAAGATAACAGCCCAGCAAGTTCATACCATGTCTCACGCAAGGGGCTATTCTCAAGTCATGAAGGGGCACACATTTGGTTTCATATTGGTCAAAATCTTCTTCCTACTTTTGGCTCAGCATATGTTCAGAATGGCACTCATGAAACTGGTATAGAAAACCACTGTGAACACTCAGTCTAGCTGAAGCATGATCTGTGTGAACAGCAGCTTTTGCTGGGGTAGCTGCCCAAGCAGGAGGGCTTCAGGAGCAGGAGGACATACCAGAAGTGCCAAGGTGTTTGGACGCCCTGATGGTTAAAGCGGACACACACCAAGGAATTCACCATGCCATGTGGCCATGGAAATCCTTCCCACTGCAAACAAGCTGCCACCTTCATGATATCCAAGTAGTATAAGCAGTGACAGATACAAAAATGTCATGAGGCACAATAGCCATCAAGACAGATGCCATGCCAGAAGTCACAGTGAAACAGATCTGCTTAGGGTACCCAGCACAGGAGATGGCCTCCCCATTTCAAAAAAGTTCACCACTGTAGCTGGAACAGTGCAAATGTCTACAAGAAAAATTGCTACACAAAGGCTGTTCAGGTGTACTGGATCAGTTCTGAGGAGCGTTGTAACAAACACACCCTTTCCTCAACAGCATCACTGCAGATTTGATCAAGAACAGCAGGAAGAATAACATCTGAAGGGAAAAAAGGGTTTGAAAAACGGCCAGGAAAAAGAATGCTATCATCATGGTCTATTTTCTCATTAATGTGATGATGGCAAATGTGATATGAAAAATAATGAATGTGTAGACAGTAGGAAGAGCAGATAGTAAAAAAACAACAACAACAACCAGCCAAACAACCAAAAAACAATGGACCAGGTCTCCTCCAAAGTGACATCTGATCAGAAGAAACAGATACTCAAGAGTTAGTGAGGATCCTATTGTTCTAATGCTATTTTCTCATACTAATGTTATGAGAAATTGGCTCCCTCTGGGTTAGATTTTTACAGACTGGGCACAGGACAGATATAACAAATGAAAAAGTCTAGTAGGAGTAGAACTATAAATGGAATATAAGTGTGGTTTCCACAGAGTTATGCATGTATCTTACATTCTTACATACCGGACCAAAAAAAAATGTTGATGTGGAGTTAGAGCTGTGAGTATGAGTTAGTAAATTTAGGGTAAGATACATACCAGAGCACTGTAAACCCTCAGAACTTAAAATTAACTTGAAAAAAAAAAAAAAAAAAAAAAAAAAGGAAGTTGTAATACAATAGTTCAGGAAATGAACAGCTAAATGCACCTGAAAGAATGTAACTTTGTTTGACAACATCACCATCAACTAAGAGCATGATTATGGTGAAGTCATTTTAATGGCTGAAGCAAAGGAAGCTCTACTCTTCTGCCAGTGACCATGGTAGTTCCCCAGGGCAGTGGGAATCTCTCCACATTTCCAGGTGACTCCGTCTTTGGATGTCTCTTGGGTTTAACCTTGAGCCCAAGTTATAAAATTTCCACTCTTAGCACATAAATTATTAGTTACTTCCATTCACTCAAACAGTGAATGCTCTCAAGTTTATATTTTCAAAGTATTTTCCAAATTTCTTGCCTTCTTTCAACTTATGCATATTCTTAAAGATACACGTTTGCTACAAGATGAGTTCTGCCATGACAAAGATCTCATTCTGGCAGATTCCAACCTGTCTCAATAAATGCTCACATGGGTATTTATTTTGCTCAACCTTAAACCAAAGCAGCTCAGCTTTGTTGTGTAGACTGTCCTTATATTTTCTTGTTTTTGTGGATTTGTATACAGATAAACAACATTCAAGATCTGACATTTCACTTTGATTGCAAGTTGCTGTAATTAAGAACCAAAGCTTTATGAATTTTAATCATCAGCTGTAAGTGGTACATTATCTCTAGTTCACAATGAAAGCAATCAAGTGGACAAGATATTTTTAGAGACATTACTGTGGTAATATTACATTAAGTAGCGGTTAGTACACTATTTTCACACCCAGTGATTTCACGCATTAATGCGGCTATAGATCAGAGTTAATGACAACAGAAAGTTATTTTTCAAGTAGTGCGAGAAGGGTAGTTAAAAGCGCGGCTGGGGCTTTGCGCTCCAGCAGCACAGGGGCGCCTCAGCAGGGCCGCGGCGGGAGGCGCCTCAGCAGCAGGGGCTGCTTCCACTTCTCAGTGGCTAAAGCCCCAAGTGTCCCCTGTGGCTGTGGGTTAACAACAGGAGCAGCATTTTCTCTGTGCCTCCTGAGAGGGAAAGGAGATTGGGAGGGGAGAGCAAGGAACAGAAGCCTCATGCTGACACTTAGCCCCAGAGCTGGTGAGGGAAATCACATACCACATCTTGCCCGTGGCCAGCACTTAAGCAACACACTGCTCCTCCCAGCCGGGGAGGGCAGAGTAGAAGAATAAATCAGAAACACCCTCGAGCTTAAAGAAAAAGGGAGTCTGGCACACTGAGTTTCAGCATATGCCACTCTACACAGATACTACACTGTTCAGCTAAACCTGTAAATACAGATCTCTTCGTTCAGGGCAAGAGGGACTAATGGCCAAAGCACGTGACCCTGACAGGCGCACACTTTGGGCACTGCTGGCTCACCAAAGGATACCAGCTCATCTGAAAGTTGCTTGCTTGAAACTAGTGCTGCTGAGAAATGCTGTTCTGCAAAGTAGAAGTTCATTCTTCTTCCTGGAGTCTCAGGTCTGGGATAACAGGAAAAGCTCCTGGGATGAAGTCAGAAGACTCAGCGAGCCACACAGGCCGTATTTTTTTTACTGCAGGGTGGCAGCTCTGGGATGCAGAGAGCTTATGGGGAAGTGCTGTCAGAGAGGATCCTGCGCCATCGAGTGGCACCGTGGCGGGCAACTGTTGTCACATCATTTCAGTTCATTTGAGGTGGACCCCTCTTCAGTCAGAGCCTTCTTGCACCAGCACCACAGCAGCACTTTGCAACTCCAGATCAAGCCATCTGGTTAGGCAGGCCAGCTGGTGACAAAGGGTCACTCCAAAATTTTGTGCAGGAGCCAGGTGCAATGATGACACCATCTTTTGCTGCCATCCCTCACATAGCTCCAAGTTACTTCTGAGTAACAGACCAACCTGCAAAACCAATCCAGAATTATTGGTATCAGTATAGCAAGAGCTTTGTGAAATAGAGAAGCATCGTGGAAGTACTGATCAGACTCTACCTACACATCACAGTGTCATTTGAAATGTTTGCCTTACATTTGCTCCTTCCTGTCCTGTAAATAAAGCCTGTTACATGGTAACACAGCAACTGTGTCACACAACCTAGAGTCTAAGCACGAGTAGAGCTCCAGATTGTATACAGCAAAGAGAGAGGAATTCTGCATTTGAGCAGTACCTACGTCTCTCACCCATTCATAAACTAAAGAATAATTTATTCTAGGGATCCTACAGATTCCTTCAGAAAGCAGCATTTAACTACATGCTAAGGGCCTATGGGACTTAACTGTGTTCACAGATACATCTCTGCGGTGCACACAAAGACATACAGCTTAGATAAAAAAAAAAAGGCTGCTGAAATAAATAAAAAAAAAAACAACGGGAAACTACCTAAGCTGAGAAAAATGCTGGGAAAACATTAATATATCTACACAGAAAAAAAAAATCCAATATGCTATTGCTCATTGCTTGGCTTTTGAGACTCCTCTGGGCTGTTTCTGTGTGGAGAAACATCAGTAGAGCGTTTCCTGATATACAGTCTCTGTGTTTTCCTAAACACCTCTTTCCCTAAATGCTGAAGAAACACATAAAGACAGGCAGTTTTCCTATGCAGAAATCCGAGTCTGCCTCTCCTCTCACAAGGCCATCCTCCCAACTGTTTCCACAGCTCTTCCTGGCAGCAACTCACAAGATCCATTTGCTGTTTTCCAGACGGGCCTTTCAAAACTAATGGCTTACCTTCTGCTCGGTCGGATCGGGGTCTTGTGGCACTGGTTTCTGCTGCACCATCTTGCAGGACAGCAAGGAGGATGCAATGTCCTCATCTTTAGGGCAGGATGATCTACATACCCACCTATGCCTACAAGAGAAAACAGACATTAATGGTAGTAATATGGACAGGATATGCCTGTATTTGAGCATGAGTATTTTTAACTGTGTGTGCAACACCTTGCATTCAGACCTGTGAACATAAAGGTCTACATTTATATCATACAGGGCTTTTTTCACTACTCCCTTTAGCCTTTGCAGAGATAGGTATGTGTAAAATGCTAACTTGGCAGCAGCTCGGGACCTGTATTAGAATCTGTTATGTGCCAGAGACACAGGGAGCAGACATCTTTCTCTCATTCCCTTCTGTTGTCATGGGGACACTTTGCACTGCTGAACAAATTGGGACACAGTGGGTCAGTGTCCTGTTCCTGATAGTTCCACATACAGATGCTTCAGAGGAACATGTAAGAAACTATCCAGGACAAATACAGAATCACAGAACCATTGAGGCTGGAAGACATCTCCAACCCCGCTGCTCAAACCAGGGTCAACTGGAGCAGTTTGCACAGGACTATGTCCTGTTGACCATTGCATATCTTCAAGGATAGGGACTTCAAACCCTTTTTCTGCAACCTGCTCTGGAGTTTGACCACCTTCACATAAAAATGTTTTTTTTTCTTATGTTAAAATGGAATTTCCCATACTTCAGCTAGTGTCCATGGCCTCTCATCCTGCCACTGGGCACCACAGAAGAGTCTGGCACCATAATCTTTAATCTTCCCAGTTTAGGCACTCGTACATATTGATAAGATCACTCTGATCTTTCTTTTTTTTCCCCCTCTGAACTAAAATAAATAAATAACAACAAACAAACATGAAAAACAAACAAACCCACCCACAACAAAACAGATTTCTCAGCCTTGCTTTGTGTGTCAGAGGCTCCAATCCATTAACTGCCTTTGTGCCCAGTCGCTGGACTTGCTCCGGGACATCCTAGTCTCCCTCATACTGCAAAGCCCAGCACTTGACCCAGCACAGCAGATGTGACCTCACCAGTGCTGAGTGGAGTGCAAGGATCATCTTCCAGAATCTGCTGGCCAAGATTTTAACGCAGCCCAGGAGGGCACATTGCTGGCCTGCAAGGGCACATGGTCAACAAGGGCACATTGTTCACCACAACTCCCAGAGCTTTTTTGCCAAGCTGCTCTCCAGCAGCCTTCCGAGGGCAGGACTTGGCATTTCCCTTCATTCGACTCCATGAGATTCCTATTCCACCTCTCTAGGACCTCCAGAATGGCAGCACAACCATATGGACTAACCTGCCTTCTGCAGAGAGCCCTTCCTATTACCAAGAAGTTAGAGGTGGGCCTAAATCTTGAAGGTAAAATACATCATTATCCTGGAATTCAAGTACTCCCTTGGGTCACTGGACTGTTCAAGTACCCTTAGAAGTATTTTGCAACATGCAGATCAGTAGCACTAATATCAACATACCATCAGTATTTGTGATCACCACATCACTCAGGAGTTCAAGTTAAAAGTAAATTTTCAGAGCTTTTTTGAACAAATTAAACCTTCAGGGAATCACCCAACTTTCTATAGAGGTTATAGCTATTCAAAAAAAAAAAAAAAAAAAAAGAAAAAGTATTTTTTCAGCAATGTACTGGGACTATTCGTGTAACACTCCAGCTTTAAGGCCCGACAGTTTGAAAGCAGTCTGACAGTGATCCATAAACCTGCTTTTTTTTCTTTTTCTTGAGTAGATCTTTTCCCTTTATATGTTTGGGATTTTACAGCTAGAGCATGTGTCCTCTATGATCTGAGTAAATTTTGGATATGCTGCTAGAAGTAAATCCTGTACTCACTCAGTGTCTCCCCAAGTCTTTTCTTTAGAGACATTTTTCCAAAGCTGATTTTAAAACTTGAAACATTCTGTAGTCCATGAAAGTAAACTCTTCTTGACAGAGTTGGCTGGGGAAAGGGGAAGTTTCATACCCAAAGTAATTATCCCTGGTTCACCATCAAACCAGAGATGCATCAAGGTAGATTTTTGAAGAGAATTCTCCCAGAACTTCTATTATTCAGTATTTTCATTAATGACAAGAATGAGGGAATGGAGACTGCATTTATTAAATTTTTAGAAGGCAACCTGCTGGGAGGGGCTGCAAATATGCTAGAAAACAGAATTAGATTTCAAAGCAACTTTGACTATTTGAGCAAATTTGCAAAATAAGTTGCTATTCAAAAAAGACATGCTAAATTCTACAATTACTTAGCAAAAACCAGCTATTTAAATCTAGACTGGGGTAGGACTAACTAACTGGAGCTACAATGCCAACAGTAGAGGCATGGGATCAAGCCTAAGAAGAATGAAAGATTCCCCACTAGCGAGAATAATAAACCATTGTAATAAATTGCCTGGGCAGGCACATCTTTAAGAATAGGTTGGGGAAACATTTGTCAAGAATGACATAAATTAACTAATCATCCTTTGGGGGGATGGCCAGACAGCAAGCCAATGCATCTTTCAGCCCTATTTTCTCTCAGTTTTTATTGATATCCTGTTTGACAAGATGGAATGTCTTGTTTTTGACTGGGGAGGTCTCTTTTTGAGCTGTGCTCTATCACCACCAAGACTGTCTCAGTGTCCTTTTTAGTATAGATTCAGCCCTATACTGAGAGGATGGGCCAATATTACCTACTGATTTTGGAACTCTCTTACAGAACTTCAACTTTCTGATGGGTGAAAGCCTTTTTTCAAATTTCCCACCTAAATATATTCAAGATCAAGTTCACCCTTTAATGTTTGTATCCTTTAATTAGCATTTTTCCCTGGACTCCCAATTTTCTTCAAATCTTCTCAATGTATTGCAGCAATTACCAGTGCTACCAGGCTTATACTTCATCTTGCAGGCGTATTAAACAAGCCAAATGCTTTTCATCTTGTGGGGTGAACTGCACAACACAGCTGCTTGCAGCACATGTTCCAAGGGCTCGAATCCCTAGTCCAAGGAGCTTCTTTCCAGTCCCGTTACATGCACGGAAGGAAGCTGTTCCATACTGCTATCGAGGAATACAAGCAGTCTCTTGAACTCTCTGCCAACTGTTTCAAACACTTCCTTTTTTTTTTTTCCTGGATGCATGCACCTCCTACTCTTCCGATCTTCAATAATTACTTACCCTTTATAAGCTGTAGCATTTACCTCACAAGTAACATACAATCATTATTTTTGTAGCATGGGCAGTGTAGCAGGTACTTTCTGAGCATAAGCATTCAGTCTGCTGGTGTGCCCGATACAAATTGGTGACTAATGTTCAGCCACACGATGACAATAAGGAATGTAGCGAGAGTCTCTGGGAAAGCCTCTGGGATTTCTGGCATCTCACACAAAACCTTGTCATTTCCTTATCTTTCCACAGTCTCTCCCCTATGTAACTCATCTTTTCTTTTTTGCCAAATACAAGAAAAAAAAAGATGAGTCAACCTTTTCTACAACAATCTCCTATTTCCTGTTGGAGACAACTCGTCCAAGGGGTTCCAAATCCCTGAACTGCTCCATCTGTTCACAGGAATATCAGAGCAAGATGTGATATTGACTTTACAGCCCACATACTAGTCATTTAAGTGTAACGTAGATGTAAAATTGCAGAGTGGACTCACCCTCTAAAGGAAGATCTAGAAGCCAATGGAACTGCAGTAGGGTTTAGGCTAGCCAAGATTTTCCTCATGGCAAAGTGTTCTCAGAAAGCCAAAGAAAGTGCAAAGTCCTTTTCCCCCCCTCAACTCATGCAGGTGCTGGTATTTCAGAGTCCAGTTGGTTCACACACCAAAAGGTGTTAAAGAACCTGAAACCAGACCTGAAAAGAAGCCTAGCACAAGAAAAAATCTCAGTACAGGGGAGTATTCCTTAAACCTCAAGGCGACACTGATCTGAAATTTTTCCTCCCTGTTTTTAATACAAACCTTAGATGAACAAGAAAGTATATTCTAGATTTCCAACCATGAGGGGTATCACTGATTTGAAAGACTCTACCCTAGAGAAGACATGAACTAATAATACTAAGGAGACTTTGCTATCTTATTAGAGATGAAATAAGAAGTTGCCCATCTTACCATCACTGGAGACCTGTTCTTACAAAGTTTGATGAAACTAAACTAATCACCATTAGAAAACAAGGGTCAGTAAGTGATAATTAAGTAGCATGGGGATCTATTAAAAAACTTTAGAAATCAATGTTTACACTGTGTAGTTACAAATTAGCTGCAATGGGCATTGTTAAGAAACCATTTGTAAGACCAACACTAAACACGCATGAACATTAGAAGAGTTCTCCCATAATTAGAAATCACAACAGAACTCATTTTATTCCACTCTAAATTAGAAACTTAATTCATACATTTATTAGCCAAAGAAAATTCTTTTACATTCAGGCAGTGCTAAGATGCCACAATTTTGTGCAGCTCTGCAAACAAAATTACTAGCAAAGCCTACAACAAAACTACTCAGAAACGCCAAAGTACTGAAAACAAAACTACTCAATTACAGCTCAATGCTTCAATGATTTAACAATTTGAATGAATTAGTTGCTAGGAAGTCACAAATATCTAGAGACTGTCCGGTAATGGTCTTCAAGAGACAAAGTAGCTGAAACAAGTGACATTAGTAATGACAAGTGTTGTTCAGGAATTTAGAGGGGACTAGAGCCCTCTGAACTCTCGGTACTTTATACAAGACCATGTCATTTGTTTCCAATTTAATTAGCATATAAGAGTTTCCATACTCCACATTGTTCAGGAATTACTCTGGACCTAGGACCTGAAGAGTTCTGCACCATTCATTGTCTGAGGACTAGCTGATCAGGGTTGTTCAGCATGAGCTCTTCACAGCTGGCACCTCCTGAAAAAAAAATATATAAATATACAGATCTCTAGAGCTTCTCTGGGAAATCAAGGTCATCTACATTCATAGAGCGGACAATGTCAAACATAAACAAGCTGTCTACTCTTTAACAGAAGTTTTCATGTTTCAGACACCTAGTGCTCTCTCTTGCATCCTTTGAAAAATCCATGCCCATGGTTACTTAGCAGAAAGTCCACTAGTTCCTTTTAGTGTACAGTCACCTCAGCCTGCTGTAGGTATCACTGGAGTTTTTCACAGAGAAGGCCTGCAATTTGCACTTTCACCCCCAGCCCTTTGGGACTTGGAAGATATGAGTATTTCTCCACAGCAGGGAGCATTTCTCCACAGCCTACAACAATCAGTTCATGCAATTGCAAAGCCACCACACAGCACAGCTTGCCTGGAATTGTTATTTCTGACTGTTGCTATGCACATACATTATTTGTGAAACATGGCCAATTCCCAAAATCACACTAGGTCTTTGTTCACCTTTTTCCATTGACTTATCTTAGCAAACCCCCACAGGTTATGACATTTCTTCCTGCTAGCACAGACCATCTCCTGCACCTGAGCAGTGCTGGCACTGCCCCTCCTGGTGCTCTTCTTACACAGCTTTCTACTAGCACAGGAGATAGAGGCAATGGGGCCAACTGCGATACAGCTGAACGTGGACTTCAGTGCTTACACCAGATAAACTACAGCATGCTGGCAGGCCTTAATGTCATGTACATCAAATACATTGTTAGTAGTGCAAGTCCTGATTCCTTATAATGCTGTAGTATCTTCCAGTAAAGATACCAAAGGGATGCGAGAATGGCAACATAGGGCTCCTCCATCAAGCCAGTGTAAACCTAAGTTAACTCGGCTCTAGAGGGACGGTGCTTTCCACCAGCATATGTGCTTCCATTTAACATCGCTTTTATTTCTGACTGTTGATGGAGGCAGGGATGTCTCATGTTGCTTTCAGACTCTGAATGACTCTCTGCATCTTTAAACTATTTTCCTGTAACACTTTAAGGATCAGTTTTCTTCGTGCCTCAAAGAAGTGGTATCTAAATCGCTTTAAACTGAAACAGAGACAGAATAAGCTGTGCAAATCATTTTCTACTAGAGCCTTAATTACATCCTGCAGCGTCTCATCCTCAGCAAACCACTAGCAATAAAAGTCTGCATTTCATTTGAGAACCAACAGGGTTGGGTTTTTTTGTTTTGTTTTCCCCAATTGACATATACATAATCTAGCCTGGGACTTTGTTCCACTGCATTTTTGTCAAAGGCACTAGAGAGTATGCCTGTAACTACTAAATCTTTCTCAGGTTTGCATTCAATTTGCAAGCTATACAACTATTGCTAAAGAACCAGACGTTCGATTTGCACAAAGGTGTTTGCCAGCTCCCCACAGACAGCAGCAGTAAGTGATTTATGATCAGTTTTAGTTAATATGGCCTCTCAAACAGATTTTTAAAAAGTCTTTGCAGCCATGGCCTAAGGCCATGACTTTTTCTATTGAAAAATATTCAATTTTAGCATGTGTGGGTGCCTAATGGGGCAAATTGCAAAAGCAAATGGCTATAGTATTGAACATGTCCTCTTGATGAGGCTAAGGACTTGATCCCTTTTGAATCTACAATCTCCCCTACATGCTCCACCATTACATATCTGTACCTTTTCCACACTAGTGTTTGTGTAGCGGTATCAGTAGCTTCTCCTCCCTTAATTCATCCTTTTGTGCTAAAAGAAAAGTCCCAAATTTTCTATTCTCTTCAAAAAATTTTGCTTGTTCTCTCTTTGGCAACATAAACAAATATGAATATTACTCCTGACTCTATATTTATATAGGTACTTGAAAATCCCAGTTTACACTAAAAATGCATCCCCCTTCCCTTTGGGAGCTGCTATACTATGCTGCTATTATGAAGAATTCTCCATAATGTAGACACTGCTGTCATGAGCACAGGCATCCCCTGCCAGATATGAATTCCACCAAGGATGAAACTACTGCAGTTCTTGCATCTTTTCTCAAACACCAGACATTGCTGGTTTGTGTTGTTCCCCCAGCATGTGCAAGTCCTTGAAACTGGACTTTGGCCTTGAGCTGTAGGTGCCTCCATTTTTTTCTTAAATCCTCGACTGCCGCCACTCCTGCCCATCTTCAAACATTCACACTCAGCTGAATGACATCCTTCACTGGACAGTCTCAGATGGGGCCTCATCAAGAGCTGGCTCTGGGTTCTCCTGGACTTGTTTCCTCCCATCCAGTATTTCTGCAGGCTCTGCAGAACTACAAGACTGGATTTCTAGTGCTAGTTCATGACTCTCTCTGGGTGTCACTCTGGTACCCTTAAAACAGTCCTTATTTAGCACTCCTGTCACTGTAACAGTCTCAATTAGCCTCCTTTTCTTAAAATAAAAGAACACTCAATACCAAATATCCCTGAGGCAGGTACTTTGGCTGTGCCCACTTTCCTGAACCTACCAGCCACAGTCCAACACCTCCCCAAGGCTAAGAGTTACAGGACACAAATCTCACAGCCCAAGAGGAAGAGAAGCTCCATGAGTGCTTTATAGACAGAAATGGTCTTGACTCTCTAGAAACAATGCAGCTTCTTATGGGAAAGATTGGGCTTATCCCCAAGAAGCCTTGGTAACGTCAGCCAAGTTTTGAACTTCAGTAGCCTCTATAATAGTTTCCTTCCTCCCTTGCACAACTGGGCTTTGAGACTGCTCTCCATATTAGCCTATCTCCACAGATGATCAAAACCTCTGAAGAGCCATAGACTGCCTGCTTCACAGCCATTAGAAGCTTTATCCTTGGATATTTCCCTTATTGCTATTACTTTTTTTTCCTGCATCTAAACCTCCCAAGGTCTCCATGTTTCTGAGGTTGAGTGCAGGTAGGGCACCCATCCTTCACTCAGGATATTCTCTAGTCAATATTTCATATAGTCAAAGACCCAAGCATTAAACAAAACTCTTCTTTGTTCAACATCTGTATACTAACTGCTTGAAAGACACAGCATAAGCCAGTATATAATACAGACAGTTCCAATCAAGCAGTGAAACAACCTTTTTAAGGTACAAGGTCCAGATGCTGGGGCTCAAACATCCTCTTACAGTACACCATCTTGATAACACAGGAGGAAAGAGAAAGTAGATTAAAAAGCCCACACTGCAAAAAAAAAAAAAAAAAAAAAAAAAAGTAATAGGTGGCAGTGATGGAAATTGTCTCAACTAATGAGCTATGGAGCCTGGTAACACTGTGCCATCTCAAAAGCACTCAGAGAAGAGAATGGAGCTTAAGAAAGAAAATTGCCATTGAGTTCAGAAAATTTAGAACTTCTTTTGTGTTTAGCACAAAAGGATGGATTAAGGGAGGAAAAAGCCTACCAGCATCCCTTCACAAGCAGACAGTAGCAACTAGCAGAAAAGCAAAACTACACTTTTGGGAGAAACTCCAGATCTGGAAAGCAAAACACTGTCTTTAGCTCAGTCTTATAACCATCTCAGAGAACCAAAGTCTTTCCCAAGCACCCTTCTTCTAACCTATGTTGAATATGTAAAACAAGGACACCAGACTTGCAGCCAAGTGATTTTCCACTCCAGGCAGATGGAACATGATGAAAGTCAGTTTGTGGGTGTTTGCGCTTGATTTGGCAGGAAAAAACATGAGGGAAGGACAGTGTTTGAGGGAGGGTATCAAAGATCAGAGCCAGATGCTCCTTCACAGAGCTCTGGATTTGCAGGAAATTAAGCAGGTAGAGAAGGTGAGGCGAAGGGTGTGTTTGAAGTGAGAGTCAAGGGGTTCGAAACTTAGAGCCATCCAAGATGCTTGGGGGAAACTGCAGCACATTCCAAAACCACACCACAGTGGCCTGGGGTGCTTTCATTATACAAAGCCTGGGAGAGCAGAGGCTGTAAATGCAGCTTCAAAAGGAACCTCATCTTAAAGTCTTAGCTCTCAGGGCCTATTAAACATTTATGCTGACTACCACTCCTACTCTTTGCCTTGGAGAAAGCACCCGAAATAACCTTTGCTACCGAGCAAACTACTACGGTTCTGCTGGCTGTGTAAACGGACTAGCGGGGAGCTGTGGGAAACAACCAGAAACGGTGTTGGAACAGCACACTGACGTCTCTTTGGTGAGCAGGGAAAGAGCAGGAAAATCTAGTCTGAAACTTCAAGGGGAAGACAGAAACTAATACTAGAAATAAAGGGTGGATTGGATTTGTAGAAACAACTAGAGCTGAGTGAGGCAAGCATATATATCAAGCCTATAATCCACTTTTGATTTTTTTTACCTTAAGGTTCATACTTTTGGCAGAGTTTTCAGATCAGCCTCCAGTTTTGGATCTATTACTATTGCAATTACAGAAGTGACAGACTGTAGAAGATGAAGAAACTAGATCCTGTTTAGAAAGCAAAAGGAAGACAGAAGGATTCTAGCAGAAGTTGGAAAGAAGGGATTCATCCCCCAATTTGCTGAAAAATTCTTTGGCCACGCAACACGAGTTTCAAATGAAAATACGAGACAGAAATACTCCAGATTTTTGCTGTAGGAAGCTGTTACTACTAATAGCAGATAACTACCCACAACACATTCACTTACTCACATAGTTCACGCAGTTACCCAGCTGGAGCAACAGTTGAGTGGCCAACGCCAGCTGTATACTTAGTGGGTTGCGCTGACACATTAGCAGCTTTTGGGTAGGTGTTTGGAAAGTCCCTTAAACTCGTTTATTTCAACAGATGCATATATAATCCTGCAGTCTTTGTCTGCATGCCCATGCCCTCTAATCACGCAGCCCACCACTGTTGACGCTCCTGTTTACTTGTGGCCTTGCGCAGATTCAGCAGATACTTGGGGCCCTAAGTTACCAGCTTTTGTAGATTAACAGAAGTACCGATTGCCAGAATTTGTCAGTTTTCAGGAAAGTCTCATGTGCCCCCTCAGCTCATATTTTCCTCTTGGGCCCGTTTTCTGGTAACTGTTTCTCCATCCAAACCTAAGGATGCCTACAAAACCCCTTCAGTCTCACAAAAGGGGTGTTTAGGGTGAATTTAATTGGTGGCTTGTGTGGCTAATCCTTCACCCTTCCTGCTTTGTTCAGGGACAAACTTAATGCAAATGTGTGAGCCACCTCAGAGCCTGCTCCGAGAATCCAAAATCCAGTCATACGGATCTGGGCTGTGAAAGATGAAAGTCTGGCATCCACATTTGAATCCTCTGACCCCAGGAAGAGAGGTGGTCCATGCCACACTCAACCTGGGGAGGAAACATCCATAAAATGGTCTGGACTGTTGTTAGGATAGCGTTGGCATAGTCCCGACCTTCCTACTGGCGTTATTTGGTTGTTTATCAGTATGGTTATCACATCCAGGCTGTATTAATGAGCCCGTTTCCTGAAGGCTGGCTTCACACGGCTAAGCCGACCATTAACTGCGTTCTTCAACATCGTTTGCCTCCCTCCGTAACGTCCGCATTCCTGGAGCTGCAGGAAGGCTTGCACAAATCAGCCTCGATTTTTACACCATGAGATTCAAGACTTAATCTCAGGCGGTCAAACTGCGTCAGGCTTGGCAGCAGCGAAAGATGGGGGCTTCTTGCTTTCGGGAGCTCCTGCAGACAGACCCAAGCGGCACCAGGTCAAGAAGGTTAATTTTACCCTTCAGTTGGAAAGCCCAGGAGTGCCAGGCCACGAGGCCGAGCAAGGACGGCTGATAAAGCCGCTCGTGCCCGGCCGGTTCTGGGCTAGGACCCACGTCCACGCTCCCCCTCACGCAGGGACAGCGGGAGGCTCCCCGCGGCGCCGCGGCCCGCGTGGAACTACAGCCCCCACCAGCCCCTGCGGCATCCCGTCCCCCGCCATCTTTGGTCGGGGCAGCCGCCATCTTTGGTTGGGGCGCTCCGTCTCTCCCCGCCCTCCGCCCGTGGCGGGGCGCGCGTGCGCGGAGCGGCG
>JAWLRI010000950.1:34100-50456 GCA_034781795.1 Crypturellus tataupa | reverse complement strand
GCGGCCGCTACCGTGTGGTGGCCGGTGCCCGCGGCGGCGGGGGGCGGCCCGGCAGGTGAGCGAGCGGGGAACAGGAGGGGCGGGTGGCGCCCTGGCCACTCGCGGGGGCACCGAATACGCTACTGTTGGGATGGGGGAGCGGCCGTTGGGAGAGGGGGCACCGCCGGCCGTTAACCGTTAGCCTAACGGCGCGGCGTCCGAGCAGGGAAGGCCTGGCCCCTCTGTCTCCCTGCCGGGCTGAGGGACTCGCACCGTGTTCCCCCTTATAGCGAAGCTGCCTCAGCAGCAGCCGAGCCCACAACCTTAACCAGGGCTGGGGGTATCCCTGCTGGAGGCTCTTTGGGCCAGCGGACACGCGCGGGTTCTGTATCATTACGGAGCACCAACTCGCTTTAGTAGTTGCGATTCTCGAATTCCTGTGCGGGGAACTGCGGTTGGTTTTTCAGCCCGTACTTGGCAAAATCTGTGTTAAAAGAATCACGAGTCACCAGTTGAGGATGGTGTCAGTGGAGCAGTGGTGGCTGGAATGGCAGTGTGAGGAGAGGTTCTGCCCCGTTCCATTCCTTGTAGTGGCTCCCACAAGTTGCTTTTGGAGTGTAATGGATAAATTCCTTTGACTTTTCTTTCATACATATTTTAGATGCCAAATGGAAAGCAATAACTGACCAAATTAACAGAGCTGTGGAGGTCTATAAGCCATGTGTAAAGGAGAACTGCAGCTGCCACCAAAGGTGAGAGACTGGGTTCTTTTTCCTGGACCGGCCCCTGGCCCTCAAAGGGAATAGCCATTCCAGCTCTAAAGGTGCTCTCTGTATGTAATACATAGAGCTATGGACTCTTATATGTGGATGCAGGACATCTATGGATAGTACAAGGGCAGACTAAGTTCTCCCGCAGATCTAGCCAGTTCAAGATTTATATCTGTTCCTACTGACAGAGCATGACTGCAGTATGGAGGACTTAAATTCCAGATATCTAGGCCATAATTGCCATGTAGGTGGAGACAGGTAGAGACTGTAGGACTATATTATTTTGGACTTTTTTTTTTTTTTTCCTTAAGCTTAAAGAGGAAGGGGGGATGCAAGGAGGAGGAATACAGGGAAGAGTGGAAAATATTCTTCTGACTTTAGGATCAGGTTTCCAAACACAGATGCCCATCTTTTAGTTTCCTTTTAAAAGCAAAAAAAAAAAAAAAAACCTTTAAATGTACTATTTATTTGGGGTCTGAGATTGCGTGCTATATTGATTTTTAAAATCAGATGAGTCATGTTAGGCAACTGTTTGTATGCTATGCCTGGAGCTTTTGATCTTCACTGTTCCTGAAATACTGGTGAGGGAAAGTCTCTTGTAGCTTTCCTCATTCCAAATCTGATAGAGCCTGAAGACATCACTTAAGCTTTAAACATACGTGCCATCGTCTCCTGCCCTGCTTTGGTTAGAGCCCAAAGCCCCTTCCAAAATGCTTACAGCCTCCTAACTTGCTTCAGAATGTGACAATTGATAGTAACAGAAAGATACAGTTGCTGTGGATCCCAAACTTAGTTTTCACTATAGTGTGGTTTATTTAAGCGTTGTAGTGAAGCACTGGTATTCTGTAGTGACAAGTAATTACAAAAGAATCAAGCAAGATCATATAGCATGTGCACTCTGTGTCACTAAGAAACCCGACTCGTTTTGTTAGCTGATATGGAGTTCTTTAAATGCTCAGCAGAACAGTGAAAGTCCTGCCTTCCCCCATGTAGTAGATTCTACTTGTGTCTGGTTTTCTGCCACTCAGTGGACAGTGACTGGAGATCCAAACTCGTTAGCGACAACTGGAAGGTAGTGACCTAAATTAACATGACATGGATGTGCCATAAATCTCTGCTGCTCTCGTCCTGTTTTCATGCACGTTACATTTCCATGCCTGCCTGACAACTCATCCCATAGTTGGCCCATCTGTTAAGCAGCATTTTTTTATGTACTTTTACAATCTTATACCTGATTAATCATTGAAGTGTTATATTAAACCAAGGCATCAATGTGGTATCTGCCAAGAAATAGGGAGGAGTTCTCCATGGCTGCTCTAATCTGACCATTTTCCTGACTGCTCCAAGCAGTTAGATCTGAGGACCTTCAAACTGATATAAACTGCATTCTACTTCTCCTATCTTGTATTACATATATTTGGGTCTATGTTTTCATACTTCATTCCTGGAGCTCACTGGTGGTGTGCAGGAGTCATAAAACATACTCTGCTTAGGCTTGGTGCTCTGGACTGGCTTTCACTGAGCATTGCGTGACTGGACAGTGCTGCTTCTTGGAACTGACTCTTAACTTACATTTTTATGGCTAAACAGCATCATACTGTATGAAGAAAATGGTCTTGAGGTAACCTCGCTTTCCTGGAAGGCCAGAGCTCAAGGTGTAGGATTTGAACGTTATAAGATGAAAACTTTTGATTGTAACATGTCAGGGTGTGTAAGATGCTTTCTGGAAGAGTAACTGGAGTTGTCTGTTGACTGAACTTCAGAGTCCTGTGTTGGGCTTTCTTTTTAGGCAGACGGTGAGTAGATGAATTGAATTGTCTGTAGTACCATGTGTAGCAATGCTCCTGGAATCTACACTGAGCTTACCTTAGAAGCCTGTGCTGTATACTGCAGTAATTTATGTGCAGTATCCTCCCTACTGTGCCTAATGGTGGCTGATATTTGCT
The DNA here is from genome assembly GCA_034781795.1 of Crypturellus tataupa. Taxonomy (NCBI): domain Eukaryota; kingdom Metazoa; phylum Chordata; class Aves; order Tinamiformes; family Tinamidae; genus Crypturellus; species Crypturellus tataupa. The sequence continues at coordinate 47,761 of JAWLRI010000950.1, read as the reverse complement.
GTTTCAGTGTCTGGAAGGAGGACCTGGCTCCTTTTCAAGGTGGCATTTCCAAGGAGATAATATCAGATGTGGTGAGCCGAAAGCTTGGAACACACTACCAAATCATTAAGAACAAATTATATCGTGAGCATGACTGCATGTTCCCTGCAAGGTGAGAGTGATGCAGAATATCCTGTCTCCCTAGCCAGGACATAAGAGTATTTCCAAGCCTGCCAAGTTTAAAAGTCATTGAACAAATGATATTTCAGAATTCTGAATTCCTTAACAGGGTCGGAGCCTACAAGATTCTGTATGAGACTGAAACGTAGGCAAGAAGTAAAAGTCACTATTGCACCTCATTGTACAAAGATAAATGTGGGATCCCAGAGACAGCTGTGAATTAGGGCTGCTATAACAGGGTGGGTGGCTTCACTGGCATCTGTGCTGTGCTGGAGCTCAGTGGCTGCTACGGGCAGTTCCAGCCTGAATTAAGGTATAGTTCAGATTCACCATCTCTCCTGCTTCTTCTGAACAAACTGCAAAAGCCTTCAAGAGACTCCAGGAGCTGCACTTTGTTACATGTCATTTTCCACAGATGCAGTGGAGTGGAACATTTCCTTCTGGGAATCATCAACCGACTCCCAGACATGGAGATGGTGATCAATGTGCGAGACTACCCCCAAGTCCTCAAGTGGACGAAGCCTCTTATCCCAGTCTTCTCTTTCAGTAAGGTGAGGGGTTCACATGCTGGGCAATTCTGAGACCTACATCCTCTTTTTTTTCTTTGGCCCATGTCTTTGAAGATGGCCCTTCAAAGATTTCTTTTGCATCAAAATTGTTTGCTCTTTGCTCCTTATGTTTCTTCCCACTTCCAGTTTTCTAGCACAGAGATGTGGAGGCTTATTCAATAGAATAGTTTTTACCCCTCATTAGCTCCTTTTCCAGGTCAAAAATATACCTCTGCCACACTGGAGTGCTGCACAGATAGATGAGATGTGTGCCAGCATCACTGATTTGCTGCAGTGCCTCTTTTAAAACGGTAACTCAGAAATTTTGTGATCCTCAGTCAGCTGTCATACAGCTAGGCTGACTTAATATGTAAATTTTGGGTCTGTCTTTATACCATAGGTAAATGTTTTTCATCTTCTTTTCTGTGATATTTTTGTGTTTTGTTAACCCTTTTGCCCATGTTCTTTTCTCCATCTACACACACATACTCTCTCCTTCTCTCTTTATCTCTCTGTCTTTATCTCTCCCTTCCCAGACTGCAGATCTCTACTGCCTATTCTCTTGCCTCTGCCATTGCCAAGCTTGAGTGTAGCAAATCATAGTGTCCCATCCTTTTCACTAAAATATCCTTGCACCTCATGCTGTAGCAAATCTTGTTCTGACTCAGGGTGGTCCAACATGCCCAAATTCTGAATTCTGTCTAGCCCTGTTCCTTTTCTTGACTGAAAGGGTTTACCCTTGCAAGCCATAACAGGTACAGAATGAAGCAATAAACCATTTGTTCTCGCTAACTCGGGGACCTGATTCTGTTTCTGCTGAACTGTAAGTTTCTTACCCTAAATCCTGGTCTTTAGCTGAAGCAGTCCAAACTTTCATATGATTTATAGTCACTACATAGTAGTTCCCAGCCATCCTAAAACTATCTCTACACATTTTGATACAGCTTTGCAAGCACTGTCATTGAAGAACTGTGGTCGCTGCAAGAGGCAGTAGTAAAACTAGCTGTGTTACCCCTTGACCCTAACACAACCTTAGTTCTAGCTGGCAGGACCCAAGTAGCTGCAGAATATGCTGTAGTAACTTAATCTTCACAGATCTATTCATCCTGCCCTGGCAGGTTTGCAGGAGCCAGCAGGACGCAGAGTTCTCCAGTCCTTGTTCAATATCTAAACTGCGACCTCCAGCCCTAGCCTTAACTGTAACGGAGTGATTTGGATCCAGCTCCCATGTAAACAGCCAGTGTTAGCCTCTGCCAGAAGGAGGAAGCTTAGGTTTGAGGCCAAAGGTATAAGGGATTGAATGCTTATTGTGCATCCTGGAAGGCCCAGAGGGCTAGGGTAATGTCTGGACTTAGCATGGTTTGATGTCAATGCCAATACAATGTGTCCGAGAATATCACAGAACCACAAACTCGTTTAGGTTGGAAGGGACCTGAGGAGGGGAGGTGGTTCTCTGGTCCAGCACCCTACTGAGAGCACCATGAGTTGGCTCATGGTGCTTGTGGCTCATCCTGCCCAGCTCTGAGCATTGCTAGGACAGGAATTCCACAGGCTTCTTGAGCACCTGTTGCAGCATTTGACCTTTGTGTCAGTGAAAACATTTTTCCTGATATCTATTTGCAATTACATGTGTTATAATCAGTGTGTCTTGCCTCTCATTCCATCTCAGTGCACTTCTGAAAAGAGTCTGCCTCTACCTTTTCTGAACCCTCCCGTTAGGTGGTAGAAGATAGCAATTATATCCCCCCTCGCCTTCTGTTCTTGTGGATGAACAAACCTGGTTCTTCGGGTCCTCCCATGCACACAGCTGAACTCCATGAGCAAATGCCTTCTCGGCAGTGGAAGAGCAGCTCTGCTAACTTGCTGACAGGAAGGCATGATGAGGAAAATTAGAGTAAGTGAAGCCAGAATTTGACTCGTCTCTCACTGATAACAACTTGGCATGGTACCAAACTGAATTATTTATCCCAAAGAGAACTTTGATAGTTGTTGAAAATCAGCAAGAAAACAGCTACCCTCTGGATGGCTGGCTTAGCATTCAAAAGCATGAAAATCATGTGTTGTCTTGCAGCAAGCTGCAGCTTCTTTAGTTTCATAGAAATTAGTTTGGAAGGGACCTCAGGAGGTCATTTATTCTAGTGCCCTGTTCAGAGCAAGACTAATTATCAAATATACATGCTGAAATAACACTTGCTTTTCTCTGTTGGGGTTGTCTTGTGGTCCCCAGCAATACAGTAGCGATCACAGAACTCCAGCGTTGCTTATAAGACAATAACAGAAAAAAACAGACAGAACTCCTGAAAGGAACCTGTCTTACTGACTGAGTCGTTCAGAAAACTGAGGTAAAAGTTACTCGTACTCCTAGATTCCTCTTAACTACAGTCTCCTTTTTCTTAAGACACCTGAATACAGTGATATCATGTATCCTGCGTGGACATTTTGGGAAGGAGGACCAGCTGTTTGGCCAATTTATCCATCAGGTTTAGGGCGCTGGGATCTCATGAGAGAGGACCTGAGGAGGTATGTTGTGTGAAGGCAGATGCTGGGTGGGGAGGCACAACAATGAATATATCTTGGTAAAAGTCTTCTAGCACCATGGAAGCTTTGGGGCAATATTGAGGTCCTGGGATCCGATCTGCTGGCTCTCATAAACTGCATACAGCCTAAGTGCTGCATAAGAATTCTTCATGGAAACCCTGCATGGTGCAGCCAGAAGTTACTGTTAGCTTCTCTATTTCCAGCCCTTTAGCAAAGCACGCTGTCAAAGCCAAATTACTATCATTTTCAGTGGGATAGGGTTGGTCGTTAAAGCAGTAGTTATCACTTGCCTGCAGAAATCTTCCCCGACACATGGGATATATTTTCCTTTGTTTCCAGCTGCTTCTGTAGGATCCATGTAGGATCCTTTTTTTTTTTTTTTTTCTTTTTGCTGAAGAGATGATCCAGACTGTATAAACTTCTAGAGAGTTGAGGGGAAAGCCTTTCTCAGATCTATCTTCACTTGAGGGCTACAGCTGTGCACCAGAGAAACCTGGAATCATTCCCAGGGAGCAAGAGTCATTATTGGGCTCAGATGGGCTAGTAAGACGGAACATGTTTCTGACAGGAAGTCTGTCTTCTGGCAAATCTTTGACTTAGCAGAATAAGGACTTATTTCTCCTGAAAAGTGATATACAAAGGATGTAACAGTGAGTGAAAATAGAAACACAACAAGGAGGAGACTTAAAAAAAAAAAAAAAAAAAAGATATGTCAGTTGATATCAGAATGCTGTATATGTCCAAAATCTGAAGACTTGTGGGATTAATCATAGTTAAATGCTAATGTGCTATAATGTAATATAGAAAAAGTCCAAAGCATTTACTTCTCCTTGCATTTCCAGCAGGCCTCACTGACATCTCTGGGTTACATGCAGAGGGAAAGATCAGTCGCACAGATGAGGTTGAGGATCAGGACCTACATATCTGGCCAGGTGCAAAAAATTATTTTAAAAAAATCCTCTGAGGGAGAAACAAAGCATATGAGAACTATTCTGCAGGATTTACTTTAAATTTAAAGTTATTTAGAGAAACAACAAGCCCGTGTGTTTTAAACACAAAACAACATTTTGTTTGTAAAAAGAAGAATGTGATAACAGTTAGAATTTCTGTATAGTCATTTTGCACTATGCATATTCAGTGAAATGAAGAGCAGTAAAGCAGCAATGTAAAAGGTATATTAAAAATTTTGGCAAATGTTAATATTCTTAATATTCTGTTAATATCAAAGGTTTGATAGGGGTTTTTGTGTGTAATTTATTCTTTTGACTGTGACTCTGAAAAGTAGCGTATATCATGTTGCTTTGAACAGAGTTATTCACAGGAAAACCTGTTTCATTGGACCTGGCTGAGAATTTTTTTCCTGATATAATGAAGATTTTAATGCCATTAAAAAAAAATAAGAAAATGAAATCATGCTGTGAAAACTGATGAGCACTGTTTCATGGTTTTATTAAATCATTTATTGCCATGTATAAAAAATATTTTCAGATCTGCAGAAAAATGGCCATGGATGAAAAAAATTTCGAAGGGATATTTCCGGGGATCCAGGTGAGTATATCTACCTGCAGCAGGAGATCCTGCTAGTATATACCCTTCCAGTTCTCTGTAGAAGGAAATTTTTGTATCTCCAAGACCTAAGCAAGTGTAACCTAGAATAGATTATTGAAAGGAATGCAAGACTTATTGTGCAGCAGCATTTCACCATTCATGATTCTCCTTAAGAGCTGCTATTTGCAGCTAATTTCTTATAGAAAGTCTAATACTAGGAACAAGTTATGATGAATTTGCTGCTTTATTTCTTAATGAGTAAAACTGTCTACCTAGGAACCAACTTCTTTCCTTCTGTGATGGGGACTGCAGGTGCATGATATAAATGTGAAGATTTGATATTGCTGTACCCAGCTTCTTGACAGTGTAAATTCTTCATTCTCTACGAAAGTGCTCTGCAGTGATTCAGCAAGTGTTCTTGCATTGGTTACCTGAGAGGTGGGGGTAAGAGAGGAGTAGACTTTCTCCCTCTCTCCAGTGACAATTTGAAAATGATTTTGACCCCTCCTTGTCCTTGTTTCTCCACATGGTTGGGTTTTAGAGTTGGTTTTGATATCTAACTGTTAAGAGGCAGGCTTAGGAGATCTCAGAGAACTCAATCTCGTTTATAGTAGTGATTTAAATTAGTTTGTGTCAGATCAGCACCAAAGATACTAAGCATCTCTTCAACTTCTCTGATTTGGGAAGAGGAGTTAAACTATTCAGTACCTGCAAGGTCAAGTCTGAAAGAGAAAATCTCTGCTGAGTTGTCCTGGGAATTGCTTAAATAATGCTCTTACATGTTTAATCTTTTACCATAAGTGAAGAAAACAAATACGGCCTCAAATCATTCCAGTACATGTAATTCTTTTGTGAATATACACATGGACAGAAGTATACTATATGATAGGCACTGAACAGTGTTTTCTGGGGATGTAAAAGGTCAGCCTCATGAAGAGGTAGGGTCTTGAGCCTTGAATTTTGTTAGCTGTGTAGGATCAGAGGGATTGAAAAGAGTGGCATTTCTTTTGCAGAACGAGTCCCGAGAGAGATCCCCTCATACTGCTGTCCCGAGAAAACCCAGAACTCGTGGATGCCGAGTACACTAAAAACCAGGCCTGGAAATCTGAGAAGGTGTGTGTGTGTGTGTGTGTGTGTGTGTGTGTGTGTGTGTGTGTGTTTTGTCTGTCTTCTGTGGGTGGAAGCCACAAAGGACCTTGCAAGATGGCTTTGGCTGAGATGGCTGAGTTTTGGAGAACTGTGGATGCTTCTCTAGGGTGGAGGAGGGTTGTGCTTCTGTTGATGACCACAGCTGTCTGATCGGTAAGAGGAAGGAGCCTCTAGAGTCTGGCAGGCCAACTGTTTTTTCCACCTACATTTTCTTTTTTTTTGTACAAAAAAACTAGGACAGTTAAGAAAATGAAACAATAGAGCAGAGCCCCCTCTGTAGTGGTGAAATAAGAGACTAAGGCCATATAATAGGGCTCAGTGAACTACTTACTAGATTCTGAAGTGTTTAAAACATCAGGGGTGTAGTAAGATTCCAGGCTCTGCCCTTAAACTTTGGAGTCTCTCTGCACTCTCTTGAGTTTAAGCGTGTTGTTCAAGACTGAGTGCCCTTTCCCCGTATCCATTCCCAGCACCTTCATTGCTACAAAATTAACTTAGCTTTCTCTTTCCTTCTAGACACAGATTGCCTGTGTGCTGTCCTGTCTTCAAAGCCTTTTCTTTTCATCTCTATCTCTTTGTCTTGTTGCTGACAACTTTCTGGTAACTGCTACTTAAAAGTTTTTAGTTTAATAGTTACTCTATAGTCCAGCTCTCTGCAGACAATCTTGGCTAATCCAGCTCCATTTGGCTTCAGACAATCCATTGTCCAGTTTTCAGCTTTGTAGCTGCCAACTTAACATCATCATTACTCTTACTCAACTCTTTTTTTTTTCCTCAGCTGAAGGCCTGGGAATCCTTTATAACACTTCTAAAAACCCAGCAGAAAAGGCTTTCTTGTAAGTGGATCTGGAAGGAATTGAGATTTCAGCTTATTTCTAGTTAACTCAGAAGGAAAATTAATATAAAATCACTGTATAGAATGTATTTTTAAAATTCTCTTTATTTTAAGGACACCCTAGGGAAGCCTCCTGCAAAGGAAATTCCACTGGTTGATCACTGCAAATACAAGTAAGAGTTTTGATCAGTAAAACTGTTCAAGGGGTATGTTTTATTACTTTGCTGCTACGGTCTATTGTGTTTCTCTCACTCTTTTTTTTTTTTTTTTTTTTTTCCTCCCCTTAAGATCTAATTCCTGCAACAAATTCCATGCATAAAGCATGGAAAGACTACAAACATACATAGAGCTGGCTGAAAATTTGGGAGCTTAGCTTGGCCTCTTTCCAAGTGCCATTTTTCCTCATTGTATGGGGAGAAATGAAGTGCTTTGGGGAAAGCAAAGATCTTATATCACTGATAAACAAAAATATAGATTGAAAATGCACTTCTTTTACTAGGAAGTTTGTAAAAATAAGACTTTAATTTTTTTCTTTAAATTCCTATGCCAAGCAGTGAGTTATTTCTTTTGGTGCTATAGTCAGAGCATCTGACATCTTCAAAGACATAAAGAACTAGGGAATCAAGCCTTGATGTGTATGTGTGAGTAAGTGTTGCCATCGGATGTATATAATGAAAGAGAAAACCAGAAGTATGATTGAGGGAATAGCAACATTCATACTTAGTATATTCTTTGGGGAAATATGGGTTTGATTGTATAAGGAATTTTTATTAATATTATTTTCAGCCTTTTATTTTGCTTAATATTCTTATGGATTTTTTTTTTTTGTAAAAAAATATAGACTGTTAGTTTGCATGTACATATATATGTCTGGTATATAAATTTTTGTATTGTTTTATAATAGTTTAGTGATGATTCTACCAGCTAGAATCTGCTGGTTGAAGAACTTAGCAATTTGACTGGATCTTTGGTTTTGTGCAAACATGACTTTTTTTTTTTTTCCTCATTTTACGTTCTACTAGACTGTTCCCATGACTCTTCCTTCTGATATACACAGACTTCTCCAACACCTGATGCCTCCTAAGTCCTCTTGTACACAACAGAGACATCCTCACATCCTTGTGTCATGGCCCAGTTTAGTAGCTGTCATCAGTAGTCTTCGGACTCCCTAGTCATCATGGTTTCTATCCATGGACTAGCCCTAAAGCGGTCCTGTGTTATTGGGTTTTGGCTGTAGGCAAAAAAGCACAGGTATAGAGAGGCTCTAATCACACTACCTACAACAGTTCTCTAACAGAGAAGTCTGTGCATGGGCTGGGAAAGCCAGTATCTGGTAGGCTCCCCATGGATTTCTCCCTGCTTCCCTCAGTGTAGATGCCCTCCCAGCCTGTCTGAAAGCAGCCCTGTAGTGACTTGGCTGAGGTGACGAATGAGGGAGCAATGTCTGGAGTTGGATGGAAACAGTTCCTTGCTTCCAGACCACTGTTCTTGTCACGTCCCTGAGTGTTTATTCAGTTCCTAACACAATGGGCTTCTAGGCCCTGCTTTCTGCTCCTGGGTACTGCTACAGTAACAGACATAATCCAGAATAATTGTAAATCTATTTCCTTCCACTTAGTGCTGGCCTGAGCTTCATTATAATCCCCATCACACCCAGAGTAGCTGCATTAAAGGAAGAGTTCCCTTTCCCCAGCCCCAAATGTGTGACTTCAAAGATATGTGAACTGAGGGTTTTTACCCATGGGAAAAACAGCTTTATAGATTAATAGAGAAAAATGGTTTTAAAAGGAAAACAAGTAAATAAACAAACATGCCTCTGAGATACAGGTTGATAACAAAAATCCGCTTTTCCCAGATCCAAGTCCATTTTGCTAATTTGGCAGAAAATATTGGAAAACAAAGTTGTTGATTCTTTTGTATCGGCTAAGTCATCTATTCTGGGCTAGCCTGTGTGACCTCCTGTGTTTTCATTCCCAAGTTAATATTGTTTTCCTTCAGGATCTTGGGGGGCGGGGGGAAAGACTGGGATAGATAATGTCAAAGCAGAACCACGATCAAAATAAGTTAATTGCAAAGGTGTGGGAAAAGAGCTCTTGCGGGAGTAGACTCTCTGGAGTAGTGTAGAATCACAGAGACAGCATCAAAGTTGTGACCCTCTGTGCTGTTTTTGCTGTGGCCTGGGAGGTCTCCTTTGGTTTGTCACCCATGAATGTCTGTATCAGAGCTAAAGCTTCACTTCTGAACCTTCTCCCTCAATTTTGACAGGCATCAGAAACTCACTGAGCACATCCTTAACTTCAGCTTGCAGTTATACTGGGGAGCTTCAAAAGCTGTCTTCTAGTGACAGGTGCTTAACTCGATGTGAGAGAGACCCTCCTATCTGTTATCTGTGAGAGAAAGCTGACCTGTTCCTCGGAGGCTAATTTCTTAGTAGGGCAGGTAGTGTTTTCTTGTAAAGGGGCAGATGTAATTGGCTCCCTGTCTTTGCTTGTGCTTTTAAAGGTACCTGTTTAATTTCCGGGGAGTGGCTGCTAGTTTCCGCTTCAAGCACCTTTTCTTGTGTGGCTCGCTCGTCTTTCATGTTGGAGAAGAGTGGCTGGAGTTCTTCTACCCTCAGCTGAAGCCTTGGGTCCACTACATCCCTGTCAAGGCAGACCTCTCCGATGTCAGGTGCGAGTCCCTGAGTATGCGCAGCAGAGCAGCGTGTGCTGCAGGAAAGCACTGCCCTGTTTGGAGAGGGGGCTGGTTTGCATTACGCTGAGAATTGCAGCAAGGCATTTGGAGGTCCTGTTCTTTTCTCTTTATAACCATCTCCCAAAGAATCTCATGCTCTTATTACCTAGAAAGTCTGAGTTTTGCCATGACACTCAGGTCTCCCGGGCTTCAGCAGGTACAAGGTATTTTAGCAGCTGTGCTGCCCTGAGTAGGAGGCAGAGGAGTGTGTCGTTGGGCTACATCAGCTTCCAGAGCTCAACTCATTACCTAGGGCTGTTATGGCAACTTTCCTCCCTGCTCTGAAACGAGGAGTGCCCATCCCACGCTCAGTTGTGAATCCTTAGTCTCATCCTCTGCATCAAGCCAGCCAAGGCCTGATGTTCTCTGTTGAGATAGATGTCACACGGTAATTTTTTTGCCTTCATTTTAGGGAGCTGTTGCAGTTTGTGAAGGAAAATGATGCTATAGCACAAGAAATTTCAGAGAGGTAAGTTTTATTTCCTATATGTGAGTCTGTCAGGCACTTTTTCTGAAGCACCTATCAAAGACAACCTAGTACTAATAGGGTAAAGTATATTTATCTTCTGTAGTAACAGCAGGGACATTGAAGAGCTCATAACAGGGAGCAGGAAAATAAGATTATGGTTTAGGTTTTCAGTTCAGATGTGATTTGTGTCAGGAATCCCACTGAACTCTATAGGAAGTTAGAAGTTTTGGTCTCAATATGAAATGAGTTGACCTCTGGGAACCAAGTCTGCCTTATAAATATTATATATCTAGTCTGGCAGTGACTGGCTTCTGAAGCAACACGAACTGCTGTTGTTCAGGGTGTATCTGGGATAATGAATATTATTTCAAATAACAAATACCATCTTGAGGATAACAAAAGCACTGCAAGTTTTGGAGTCAGAGAGTAAATGAAGGTTGTGAAATTAAAGTCAATAGTACAAAGCAATGTGTGCTGTTTCACGCTGAAAAACAGAAGAGCTGATAGACATATAAAACAAAACAAAACCAGATTCTTGTAGCAACTGAGGGTTGGTTCTAACTGTACTTGGTGTGTCTCTAGGGGACGCCAGTTCATCACTGAGCACTTGCAGATGGAGGATGTCTCTTGCTACTGGGAGAATCTGCTGACTGAGTACTCCCAAACACTGACTTACAAAGTGAAAAGGAAGAAAAACTACAATGAGATTACTTCTGAACGGCTGAAAACAGAACTGTAGACACGTCTATGGTTTTCTTAGTGCCTCAGACTGATCTCTGAAGAAGACCTGTGTACCTTCCTTTTTTTATTATTCCCTAGGTTTATTGTCCTTAACACTAAAACTACAAAGCACAGCAATAGGCTAGCTATAAAAATCTTCCCATACGATGGGACCCACCTAAACTATTGCCATAAGGACATTAAGTAGAATGTTAGATGCTGAATATTTAATGGAGTAGTTGTGCAGGTGCCTGGAATAGGGATGTAGGCATTTGGGACTCGGAATAATCCTAAATCCCATCCAGTCAATGATGGACATTCTGTTAATTGACTGGATTTCTTTTTTATCAGGTCCTTTGTAATTGTGGTCACAATGTCCAGACTGTGAGCACTCCTCAACAGGGACAGATCAGCAGTGTTTTCTCATGTGTGTGATGGCACTTGGGACACTATGCCTTCCCTGAGGGAAGCAGTGACTGGGTGTGGGGATACCCTTTTTAGATAGCTTAAGAATTTTTTGTTTTCTCCTAAGGTTTATATCCAGTTTCTAAAGCAAGGTTGCAATGAGGTGTTAAAAGGACTAGTTCTCCTTGCACACATGAATTACCTACCTCAGAGGGGAGTAGCCAGCGGTGATCGTGACTGCCACATGCTAAGTCACAGTAGTGAGCAGACAAGCTGACATAAGGACAGTCCATCCTCTGACAGATTTGCTTATCTGGATGTGCGCACAGCCATGCAAAACAGAGTCCCTCTTAAGAAGCTCTCAGCAGTCCACTGACCAGATGTCCTGAGACCCTTGGGAACCTAGGGAAGGTGTTTGAAGGGATACATGCAGCTCTCATTGCTCCAGATGTTCACAGAGTCTTTGTTCTGCTCCCCTTGCATAATCTTCTCTAGTTCCTCTTTTTCTGGGGGGGGAGGGAGGGAGGGAGGGGCTGGTAGTTCCTCTGTTCACCTCAGCATTTTGCTTATCTTTCTCCCAGCCATTACATTCCTTTCCTTATCTCCTTCAGTCTGCTTCAGGAGTCTTCAGTCACACAATGGCAGCTACTCCTCACATTATTCATTTTGAGTTCAGTCACAGTCTGATTTATTTAACTGTTCACTGATTTATTAATTAAAATTAACTGATTTTTACCAACCAGAGGCTGCTCAGCCTGTGGTGAATGGAGTTTCTAAAATGCTTTGTGGTCCCTGAGTTGAGAGGAGAGGCCTGGTGAGAAACAGCCTGTTCTGTGGCGCCCAGAGAGATTCAGTTCCTTATGATGCCTGTTTGCTCGGTGACGTCAGCTATTCTAGGGGAAAAGTGAAGCATGGAGCTGCTTCTGAGCCTGGCTATCTAGGCCCCCTTAGCTGTGAGCCTTTTGCGTGTGTGTTGTGGGATCATGGTTCCTGTGCACAGCTTGTCTGCACCAGCAGGGTCAGACAGGTCTTAGGCCTGCCCTTTGCCTGTTGACAGTCACCTGGCCACTGGACTCAGTTCCTGGCAGTACTGGTGCATAGCTCCCTGCAGAGAAGTGACTGCTAAACTTGCCTGAAACGGAGCAGCGTCAGCAGCAGTGGGGACTGTGTGAGGCCTCTGCAGCCCAGGCGGGCACCTTATGGAGCAGCCTCGTGTTTTGGGAAGTGGAACATGAACAAAAGGGAAGAGCGAATGCTGGCAACAGCTCGTAATCCTCCCCATCGCCAGTTTGGATCGGAGAAGAGGAAAATGCTGCAAAGAGCAGTTGTGCTAAATAAACCTGCGTATGGATGCACTCCTACAGAGGCCGAGCAGCCCTGCCAAGCGCGGGTGCAGGAGCACAGCTGTTTGACAGAGGCGTCAAACCCCAGCTGCTGGAGCAACATGGCAACTTCAGGACCACTGCCCGCGTTATCCCAGTGTGCAAAGAAAGCAAATTAGGGTATTGGAACAGTTTGGTTTCTGAGGAAAAGAACTGTGTGAGAGTACGAGGGGGTTTCTGGTCTTGCAGGTTTAGTCAACAAGGAGAGAGCAATCTGAGAAACTGAAACAACTGTGTATATTATTTTAAATCATTTTTTTTAACTAAATGCTTTTGGAATAAAACCACAAGTTTTTGTATACATCATTTTTTAGACCGAAGAATAATTATATTGTAATAAAAGATCTGAAAAAACACCACTGTTTCATCTAAGAAGCTGAAGAGTGTCTTTCTGCTGCTTCTCCCCAAGGGTAGCATCTAGCGTGTCTCAGGTGGGGGAATGAAAGAAAGCGCTCTTCCTTCTCACGCCTCTCATCCGCATCCAGAGTAACAGTGACTCTCCGTGGGTCAGTCGATAGCTCGCACGAGTCGGTAGGTGCTTTCTCAGTCCACTTCGTCTTTCAGGTTACTAAGATCCATAATGAATGGGGCCCTCAGCCACCAGTCTGGGCAGACAGGACAGTGCCGGAACAGGCGGCAAGGTCACGGCTGGAGGTGGTGTCCCCTTTCTCCCAGGTAGGATATAAATAAAGGAGGGGGTGGTATGGGAACGCTGTTCTGCAAATATCACGTTTGTACTGCTCTCCTTGTAGAGACTATAAAGTTCTCCTGGCTCAACCCTGATGCACGTGGAAAATAAAAACACATAACATCGCATCCGGTTAGAATGTAAAGCACAGACAGATACAAAGCAAACTGGGCAAGAGGGACAAAAAACAGGCTGTTGATAGTGGGTATGAGGGACAGAGATCTCAGCACAGCAGCTGCCTCCTTTTTTTGTCTCAGATTATAGAACCACAGAATGCCTAAGGTTGGAAGGGACCTCTAGAGGTCACCTAGTCCAACCCCCCTGCACACGCAGGGACACCCAGAGCATGTGGCACAGGGCTGCATCCAAGCGGGTCTTGAAGATCTCCAGGCAAGGAGACTCCACAACCTCTCTGGGCAGCCTGTTCCAGTGCTCTGTCACCCTCACTGTCAAAAAAAAATTCCTTAAGTTCCTGTGGAACTTTTGG
>JAWLRI010000950.1:0-33823 GCA_034781795.1 Crypturellus tataupa | reverse complement strand
CGGCGTGCGCCCCGCTGAGCCGCGGCGTTTCCCCGCAGCGACCGCCACGCGCTGCCCGAGGAGACGGGGACCATCGTGCGGTCGGCGTTCACGGGCGGCCTGCTGGGCTGGCTCTACGGCGGCGTGCCCGCCTTCCGCCGCGCCAGGAGGGACTTCATCGAGCGCAGCCACGGCGAGCTCTTCCACAGCCGCGTGGACGCCCTGGTAGGCGCCGCAGCGACCGCTCTGTGCGCGCTGGGGCCGCTCTCACAAACCCCCTTTCCTTGGCCTCGCTCAGCACGCTCAGGGGGGAGGTCCGGGAGCGTTTGCCGTTGCGAGTGGGATTTAAAAGCGTTTTACTACTCATTTTTAAAGCTGTTCTTGCGAGGAATGAGCCGCACGTGGTTGCAGTGCCGTGTGTTACCTGCCCTGAGCTGTGCTCGGCCCTGGACCGGCCGCACCGCGGTGCTCTGGGCGGCCTCGTTCAGAATTGGTAGGGGGCCGGAGACCTGCACGGATAAGGTGCTCCTGCGTATATAAATGCACATATGTAAATACAAGTACATACACACATATATAAATACACATAGCCTGTGCAGTCCCCTGCTGTCTTGTGAAAGCTCGCCAGTCAGTTGTATCCAAATGGTACCTGTTTAACTTAAAGGAAATTGTTACAAGGCACAGAAAAAAAAAAAAACTAACAATATTTACATTCTGTTAAATGACTTTTTTCACGCAGAATCACAGAATGGTTGAGGTTGGATGGGGCCTCTGGAGATCACCTAGTCCAACCCCTGTGCTCCAGCAGGGGCACCTAGAGCATGTTTTGGGGCTTTAAATTTTGGTGTGCTGGTAACCAGCAGTCTGTGGTGTCACACTGGTCTCTTCTTAACCTACAGATGTTTTTTGTTTTGTGTATCTGTTTTGTTTTAAAATACGATTCTTACAGCCTGTCACTATACCTCTCTGTGAAGACCATTTATAATATTTTATAGATATATCATGGCTCTGAGAGGGTTTGTTCTTCAATTTAAGTGTCTGGATTATTAGAAACAAAAACCTTAGAAGCTTCTGACTGGTTTCAAATCATTCAGTGTTTATGTTTGGCCCTCAACTCTACTTTGTGTGAAATAATCAGTATCCATCGACACTATTTTCTCCTACTGACCTAGGTTAAACATTTACATCATAGGCATGGAAGAGAGAAATTGGCTATTTTCAATAGTATTGGCTGGATTTTTTTATCATGATTATTATTTTTATGAAGCTTGCTTAAAAAGCCTCTTTTATTGCCAAACTTTCAAATGCCAGTGCTAAACTGCAGAGTTTTGAGGGTCTCTTTTCCAGTAGATGGCTGTTGTTGATGTTTTTAGTACATATCACTGATTAAGGGCCAATTAAGGGCTAGTTTTCAGTGTGTTCCTCTTCCTCCCTCCCTCCCCCTGCTGTTCTTTTACTCTTTTATGCTCTTCTATTACAGCACAGAAAGCACTTCCTTAGAAAGGTAACCTCACTAAGTGTCCTTGGCACCATGGGAGACCAGATGATGTTACAAACTGGAGTTTTCTTAGTTTCCTTGTTGGTGGCCTGGGTAAAGATGAGATGCTTTTCATTTTGAGATGATCAACTCCATCCTTAAGGTTCAGCATATCATTCCCAATGTTTTGAGGGCCATCAAGTCCAATAGCCACTCTGAATCCTCCGTATTATCCTCTTGGGAACGCAGCAGGCTTGCGCTAGCT
This sequence comes from Crypturellus tataupa, assembly GCA_034781795.1. Classification (NCBI taxonomy): domain Eukaryota; kingdom Metazoa; phylum Chordata; class Aves; order Tinamiformes; family Tinamidae; genus Crypturellus; species Crypturellus tataupa. The sequence continues at coordinate 32,102 of JAWLRI010000950.1, read as the reverse complement.
GAAGTGGAGCAGGTCTGAGATCTGTAACCTTTCTTCTCTCCTACTGCAGCAATCAGCTCAACACGCTGGTCTCAGGAGCTTCATCCGCTATGGCTGGCGCTGGAGCTGGAGAATAGCTACTTTTGTGGCAATATTTAAGTAAGTATTTCCTGATGGGAGTGGGAACTTGTTCATTAGTGGGAAGGAGCCCTTAGTGTGTGTTGTGCTTCTAGCGGCTGCTTCTTGAGAGACTCCTGGTGATTGATGGAGGCTGAAAACGTTGTGTTCACAGTGAGTCTGATGGGGCAAATATAAAAGGATAAATCCTCTACATGATTACTCTTTAATTCATATCATCCAACAAACTGACCTGAAAACTAAAACTGGGAAAACTGTGGTTACACCCACTCCATACCACTATAGACTTACATAGGGTTCTTCCCTGTACTTAACAGCTTCTTCCTGATTTTGCTTATTCTCCCTTTTGAGGTATTTTAGAGTCTTCTCTGGAGAATGCTGCAGCAAGTTGTCTGTTCAGGAATGGCTTTCAATCCCATGCATGTTTTTCTCCTTTTTGTTATTTCTCATTACTCCTAGTTTGTATACAGAGATGTTGCTCACAAATCTTCATCCTTGTGTTCCAAACATTTGCAGATGATTCATCCTCTTAAGTACTCGCTGGTCGTTAGAGGTAGCAGTGGTGCCTCTTTAGTCTTCTAAAATTTTCCAAAACATAATGTGCTTTTCTAATTTTCTTCCCCTGACACAGTGTATTTCTGACAATACAGCATCGAAATAAAAATGTTCTTCCACATAAAATCCTTGTAAACTAGGAATATCTTTTTCATTGGCCTTCAATGTGATGAATTTCTAAATAGTCCAGAATCTGTACTGATTATATCTGTAACTGTATTGTCCTGAAATCTGCATTTTATTTTGTAAGGCTGTGTTGACTAGCATTATTTCCCAGTTGCAACTAAGTTTATATTTCTACCTCACTTTTTTTTTTTTTGTACCTTTCTTCATTTTCCCTTACTCTTAGTAGTTTTTTGGCTCCTCTTGGTTTAGTGTCTTTTTTTGTTTAACTGGCATGTCATTTACTTTCCTTCCTAGAACTTTTGATTTATTTAATTTATTTCTGGACCTGATGTGTAACCTCATCATTTTCCACCAGGTGTCTCCCGTGAAACCAAGTGCACTGTCTTTATTTGTTACCGCTTTGTACAGACTTTTGAAAGAAAATCTTGTCTCTCTGCTAGTGGCTACTGTAAAATTCACTTTGAAGATTATGTTCTGTATTTGGGCTAATTTTGAGCTTGGCAATTTAAAAAATACTTGTTAGTTTTACCCTGTACAAAACACTACAGCATTGGGAAGAACAACAGGATTGCTGTTGACTTGCAGATGTCACGTAGGAGGACGCTTGCTGAGTTGGTGGGCATAATGTGACTGCTCCTGCGCTGAGAAGAGAGAAGGTTTTTGGGCTTACCTTACATTTCTGGGGGAGATGAGGTGCCCACCTTTGCAGAAAACCTCCTGCCTCAGGAGCAGATGTCCTGCTGACGTCTCTAGTCTCACTTAGCTCTATCGGTAAAATCTTTGTACCTCAGGCAAGCTCTCAGTGAGACCCAGATTCATCCCCTGTGTGGAGTAAAGGTGCTGTATCAGGACAGACTGATGGGACCTTTTGGTTTCTCACTTGCTGTTATCCTGGAATATACAGTGGAAAAAAAAAACCTTTGATTTTTAGAAAATGAAAACCAAAACAGAATGTCCCAAATCCAAACCTGGAATCCTGGTATTCCCCTGCCTCTGGCTGAACAGCTGCATGCAGTAAAGTTATTAAAATCAGAGCATTTGTGGCTGGTGTATATATGCTCTAGATAGACTGGCAGCAGGGCAGTTAGAGGCAATCTGATGGTTGACTTAACGAAATCCAGTTTTATTTCAGGCTGTGCTTTGCAACCTGGCTTGTTCATGTGTAGCTGCTGACTTCCTCTATGTCTTATCCCTGCAGCACAGTGAGCACTAGTCTGTCTGCGTACCGCAATAAAACCACCGTCAGTAACTTTGCTGCAGCAGGAGGTAAGACTGCTTTATTTTTGTGCATTTTTCTGCTTATGAGCGAGGAAAGTATTAGTTTGGATTTGAGCAGCACTCTCGCTGCCTCTGCTGCTGGGTTTTGCTTCCTGTTCTGCTGTCTGACTGTTATTTTGCTCACTTATTTAACTGCTGTGTGGCTTTTCTTTTCCATACAGAGATATTGATGCATGTATGAAATGATAGAGTAGTTTTATGTTCATTAGTTCATCTTCAAAATACTTGTTGGAGTTTTGGAATGAAAAATGCTTGTAGAGTAAATACAGTGTTTTGTGTATAACCTAAACTCATAATCACTTATTCAAGAAGGAAAACATTTCTTATTTCCACTCTTGATAACAATTCAATATCCTGCTTCTAAACTACCCCTTTCATGTGAAGTTTTGCATGCCTGCTCCTGGCAATAGGACTTTTGATAATGGATCTGTTTGTTCTAATTTACAGGCTTTGTTGCTATTATAGTCAGATACACGTTTTACTATTGTTTTCTGCCTTGCGGTCCAGCTCCTGTTATTGGCTGTCATTTAAAAAAATAAAAGGGAACCACGCTGCAGCCACCAGAGACCTCAATTTTCCTTTTGTAGACACATTTCTATTTTAACATTTCTTGGGCAGCCTTTCTGAAACAGCGGGGGAATTTACGCCGTGTTTAGTGCAGGGAGTGTGTGGATGAAGTCCTGCTTTGCCATTTGTCCTGCCCTGCAGCAGCAGCTCACCTCTGGTTGTTGAAATGCTGGCCTCTTGCTTGTGTGCCCAGAGTGCCTCCACGCTGGACCCAGCGCTTGGTTCTGCTCTGTTGAACTTGGGCATCAGCCTCTGGAGAGGTGAAATGGGGCCAGGCAGCTCCCTGGACGTGTGTGAGGGCTGGCAGGGAGCGGTTTGTGGTCTGAGTGTGTGTGTGTTGTCATCAGCCTTCACAGGAGCCCTCTTCAGAATGAACCTGGGCCTGCAGGGGCTGGTCGGCGGCAGCGTGTTTGGAACAGCCTTTGGGTAAGTGGTCACCGATGGGGAGCTCTTCTCTAGTGGTACCTGTTGGACAGCAGCTCCCCCCACCAAGCCTTGAATCCTCAGTGGGGCTGGAGAATCTTTTCCTCCCCTCCTGCCCTGGGGTTTTTCTCTCTCTCCTGAGGCCTCATGATAATATTTTTTTCTCATAATGTTTTAACTTTTTTTTCCTCCAATTTATGTTTTGTTGCTTACTCAGTGGGGACTCGCTGCTCCCCAGAGAGCTTCTTGCTGCTCTTTGTATGTGGGAGGAGGCAGTAATTACTGTTCAGTGGGAAATCCATCCTAGAGCATGGGTCCTAGACATGTGTCTCTTAATGTGGTCACCAGTAGGTGCTGTGTTGTGTGCAGAGGAGCTGGGCATCTGTTCTGAGGAACTCTGTTGTCTGAGGGTAAAGGCAGGAGTCCAGGAGCGGCAGCTTCTGGGCTACCTCCTCACCTGCATCAGCAGCTGCTCCTGCAGCAGCTCAGAATCCAGAGCTCGATCCACAAGGCATGCTGGATGTTGTCAACCCAACTTCTAAACAATTGGGCACCCCAGCAGCGGCCAGGAACCTGGTTCAGGAACCTGCATAATCATGAAGTATTTACAAAATGGGGTCTGTGAAAACCAAAATGGGGAGCAGCAGCCATTAGGAAATGCTAAGGAAGAAGCAGTGTGTTTGGGCCTGCCTCCGTACAGGCCTGAGGATGACACATTTTTTTCACATGGAGTTTTCAGTCCTGCATCTCTGAAAGCTCCCTGGGAGATAAAAGAACCTATTAGTTGTTGTTTAGGAGCTCTGTCTATCAGGACAGTGACCTTTTGGTTCAGGAGAAGCATGACATTTCAAGCAGAGCTAGCTGGGTGTTCCTCTCAAAGCCCAGGTCTGTGAATATCCTCACAAATTAATTTGAGAATCACATCTGGACAAGAGAGAGCTCAATGTGACATGCTTAGCTCCTTCAGTCACCTGTGGGTCTGCCCAACAATAGCCCAGGGAGCTGTATCCTTAAAACACAGATACTACCAGAAGCTGAACAGAAGCTGAGTGGGGCTTTGACTCTCTAAATTGTGGGTTATGCTGTCCAGAAAATTAGCGTGAGCATCATAAATTCTGCTAGCCCTTGCCCTCTGCATGGCTGTTAATGAGTAACTTCAGAATACCACCCAGAAAGGGTGTGCAGTGAGTCACAGCTGACAAGAAGCTGTTTGGTGGCGGTCACTGGCACAGGAGCACCTTAGTCTGCAGTGTGACTCTTGGGGAGCGTTAGGCACCGCTGGCCTTGTGGCTGGCCCCCGCGTGCCCCTCTTGTTGTTGCCAGGAAGTTATTACTCTTACACGTCCCCTGGGTGACCTTTGGCTTTTCTGCTTCCTTCTCTAGAATCCCTGCGGGGGGCCTCTTGATGGTGATGCAGAAGGTTGCTGGTGAGAGCCTGCAGGAGAAGAGGAATCGCGAGCGGAGGGAGCGGTATGAGCAGGAGTTAGCAGCGTGGTAAGGAATGGTGCTGCCCGTTACGTCTTGGGCTAGAAGTGAGTCTGTGCCTGGGTGGTTCAAACATTCAGGGAAACCCTGGTGCAATGGGTCATGCCAGCTTCAGTACTTCTCTTTAGTTTTTGCTGTCTTTCACATACCTTCTGAATTAGTCCTCTTATTGTTAGGCGGTGCTGCCTACTTTGTAGGAAGTTGTTTGAAATGTGTAGCTTCTCCCCTGTAACTGCCTCCATCCTTCATTTCTGTAGTGACTGAGGTGATGAGCAGGAGAGATGAATTTGATTTGAAGCACATTTGTATTTCTTGACCAAGAAGTCTGTCTTTCTTCTTTGCTGCTTTCTCTCCATGCCTAATAAGGAGAGAAAAGCTGGAGGCTTTGGGGAGAAGGGGCAATGATGCTGGTTGCATGACACATTAAAACTCACAGATAGTGCTGAGTCTAGAAGAAACCTTTAAAGAGGTAGGGCTCTGGAGTGCTGTCTTCGTCAAGAGGATACAGTCATAAAGTTTCTTTACATTTTCTTCCCCTTTAGGCAATCCAGGCTCAGTGTAACTGAAGTCTTGGGCCAAACAGAAAGCAACGCTGAAGGAGGACCCTCAGAAGAGAGAGCAAGAGAATCCAGGAGCAGCTAAATCTTCCCCCTGATCTCTGTTGCAAGCAGCTGTGAAGTATTTTGATTAAAAACTCTTCAGTCAAGGGGTGAAGGAAGTATTCTGTGAACCAAGGTATATGCTTTACACTTCTGAAAGAGCAGTTGGATGAAAACATTGTTCATGGGTGTGTATCACAACACAAGCACTTGTAAGAGGCCAACCTATTCCACTTCAGAAGGTGGAAATGCAGACTCTGCAGAGCAGCAAGTGTTGGTAGGCTTGGTGGGGCCTCAGACTAGCTCCAGGATCTCTGGTGTAACACATTTCGCTGCTGAAAATGCCCAAGTCACCTGCCCCAGAAAAGCCTAGTCAAGACGAAGGAGATTGTAGTTTGGCTGCTCAGGATACCCTTTTAAAAACTAATTTCATTCTGACAGAAGCTGCTCCTTAGCTGGCAGCTGGAGACTTTGCTGTCCAAGCACAACACAGGCAGCAGTAATGCTAGTTCTTTCTCTCCTCCTGCCATCCCCTTCTGCAGTTTCGCTTGCCTGGGTGGGACCAACTCTGCTTTGCTGTTTGTGGTTTCTTCAGACCTTCATTTTTTTAGGGAAAACAAAACTTGGTTCCTGGAGTAAGCAGAGTATTTTGCAATCAATGTTGAGGAAGAGTAGAGGAGCTGGGCATGATCTGGAAATACCCTGAAAAAGACAAGTTTTGGCTTCCTTTGTAGAAGGGTGGCTGAGGAGACCACAGTAAGGAGGGCTGTTTCTGGTGGTGATTCTGGAAGGATGTGTACTGTGGGCAGTTTTAGTAACATGAAAAGTCCTCTGATTTCATTTGAAGGTGAGAAGTTAGGGACTTATCTCTGGGAGAAATGTGGTTCAAGACACTCAATAAAGCTATCTTGCAGCAGCGAATGTCTCCATGATATCCTTATGCTTAGCTTGTATGGTATTTGTATTCCAGAAGGGTACCTGAGTGACGTCTCCTGAAAAGAGCCATACCTGAGATGTCACCAGGGAGCAGTTAAGCATGATGGCAGTGTCAGACTCTCCTTTACCTAGACAGTAACAAGGACAAGGGCCAGGAGAGAGTATCCATTCCTTTTTATTATGGACTTATGTGACTTACTAAGGACTTACTGTGACTTACTGAGTCACAGTAGTCAGCCCTGAGCAAGGCTGAACTTTATTTCATCGTGGCCTGTACCTGGAAGGGCCAGGTGACACATTGTCATTTTCGTCCTCTCAGAATTCTAGTCCTTTTTGTTTACTGGTTTTAGCTTATTCAAGAGAATTGTATCTGGGCAGGAGATTCTAGTCTCCATCACAGAAGTAAAGAGTAGTTATTGTGTTCTGTTTGAATGCTGTTCTTCCATTCTAGTTGGTAACTGTTGATTGAAATGTAAGTAGTTGATTCTGCAGAGCATATTCCACCCAGTGCAGATTTTTGGCACAGCTTGCTTCTGAGAAAACATTCTGTTTCCTAACTTATAAAAAGAGTATTTTATTTATTAAACACCTGAGTATACGTCTTTTTTTTTTTTTTTTTTTTTTTTTTTTTTTTTTTCCCTGTATTAAAAATGCATCTTTTTCTTCAGTTTTGGTTTTCCTTGCCTAGGAACAAGCAAAGGATCAGAATAAGCAGAATTATGGATAGGTCACTCAGTCTTCTGTATCTTCAGCTGTTTCAGCTGCTTTTCGTGGTATGTAATCATGGTGTGATCACTGAGCTCTTGAACAGCTTGTCCAGAGAGCTTGTGGGCTCTCCATCCTCGGAGATACTCAAAAACTATCTGGACAAAATCCTGGGCTTGAACAGAGGGGTTGGACTACATGATCTTCAGACATTTCTTCCAACCTCCACCATTCTGTGATTACCTTTGCCCTTCAAAAACTAACAGACCAGTAGGCCTTTCCAAGTTGTATGTATTTGCTAGTGTAGTTATATAGCAATGTTTTATCTTTCATGATCCCTATTTTTCTGACTGGTGCTTTCCCACTCTTCATTTTTATCTCTACAACGGATCTGATGATGTTTCACTATGTCATTGCTCCCTCTTCCTCTTTAGTGACCACTTGGTGCGATGACTAAAGAACACCAATTGTCTTGTGGCCCATGACATTGATATGGGAATGTTCTTCCTTGGGAGACTAGTCAGAGCTAAGCCTGCAGGATGGGATTTTCTCTTCTTGTAAGGAAGTGAGTACTAGATGTCCCTTTATGCTAAGCATTAGGAAGGGGAAGCAGGGACTTCATCTGCATTTAGCTCAAGTTTAGCAGCCAATTTTTGGTCTATTTCTTGCTAAGTTGCCTCCCTGCATTTCCTCATTTCTTGGAATTGAAGCCACTGTCCAAAATGGGGTGTAAAGAATTGGTTTGGAATCCAACCATTCTTTCCAGGAAAAGGCACCACAATAAAGTTACCAGTCCTTCACTGTCAGGATAGCTAACAGAGATAGGAGGGATACAGCAAGAATGTCTTAAAATGGTTTTATTTTTGCAGGGATAAACATCTTTTAGGAAGGGAGATGAAAGACCTGTTGCAGGCTCTGTGTCTACCAGCATAGCTGTGCTGCTCAGATAAGTCCCAGCAGACTGACACATGCAAGGTATGCTGAATTCACAAGTCAGGGACTTGTGTGTACTGGTTCATCATTGCTCTTGAGTGCATTAGGCATTGCTGGGTCTTGAGCCCAGCTCTACTTACCGTTACTCGGGTTTGTTAGACAGTTCCATCACCTACCTTCATGTGTGACACAGCCTGCTTTGTTTACTGGCTGTGAAATGGTAGCTGGGACTCTTGTGAATAACTGAGAGGCTCTACCACTTCCCAGAACTTAGAACAGACATCTTTTATTACTGAGAAAAGTGTACAAAGTTTACTATTTAACTTTTAATACAAATAAAGGAGAAAAAACAGGAAAAATCTTATGTACAAAATACTTGCAATAAACCAAGAGCAGCTCATCTGGTACAAAGACCCAGATTTTAAGCTGGAAAGGTCTCATGGAAACCATTTGTGTGCAATTCACTGAAAATAGCAATAAGGTAATGGAAAACATGGTTCATACTATAAATGCTTAAGAAAAAAAAAATGCCCGCCAAGTAAATTAAACAAATTGATGCTAGACATAGTTGTCAGTGTGAAATTTTTGATTTTCTTTAGAAGGAGCTATCTAAAGTGTCATGGGAGCTTGTGGTGATGTGGAAAGTTTTGGCAGTGTGCAGAAGATGAGCCATTCTCTAGAAGTTTGCAGTTGGTCGTCAGGAGCAAAAGTCAAGCGTGAACTGGTCAGAAGAAAAATGCTGTGCATGTGTTACTGTCAGAGCCACGGTATGGTTGGCATGGTGGAAATATGTCATGGTTATAGCAGGCAAGAAAGCACAATGTTGAAAGTGGGCTAACTAAATACAAGAAAGGGTATTCAGCATGCAGGAAGCTGGTAGTTTGTGCTGGAAAGAATGAGCAGAGATTGAAAGAAAAGGTATGAAAACAGTGAGAGGCTATAAACATGGCAACTTGTATACCAAGTCCTGAGATGTGGCCAAGCTGCTTTTGGCTAGCACTGCTTTCTGTACCACCTCTGTCCTGCTTGCAACCAGAATACAGCTGCAGCAGAGAGTGTCAGCACCGTGGCACTCCTTGGTGGTCTGGTAGCAACCTTACCTTCTTTCTCTCCCCAAAAGCCCTCAGCAAGAATGCTTTCAGTTCTCACTTCATTCCATACAATAGGAAAGCAGTAAAAAATAGCTGCATGACTCCAGGACTAGAAAGGGAGCACTGTCTTATTTCCCACTAGTGACTTCTCCTGATCCCTTAGCCTCTCATAGCTGAACACCATAAACTACTCTTAGGGCTCCTGTTCACTCAAGCAATTTCTGTTGCCGTACATGCTTACTAGGGAAAAAAAAAAATGAAGCACCTGGAGTATGTCTTTGAGTAAGGCAAGCTCCTCAAGCAACACAGATCCCTCAGAAAGGGCATGACTGTGCAGACCTGTGCGCACCCCACTGGGAGCATACAGTCCTGTGTGATTTGGGCGCTACTTCTGTGCCCTCCCCCGCAGGCACTGCAGTACCTGCTGGCTGGAGCACAGGGGAGTGGGCGCAGCTTGCATGAGCCCAGAGAGAAAGAGAAAAGCAGAAACTCCATCACAGCCAGAGAAGAGCTAAATTAGGCGTTATGTGTGGTTGCTCAGGAAGCTTGTTAGGACTTTGTTTTTTTCCCCTCTTTTCCCCTCAAAATGAGAAACCAGTTTTTCCTACACAGTAGGCAAGAATATCACCCAGAGCAGTTGAGTCTTAGCCAGCGTTAGCATCCTGCAGGGAGCTTCCTTCGAGTCCTGGCTGGGTACAGAGAACACTGACAAACAGCAGCATTCAGAGCAAAGTAACTGTGCGTTGCTGTGACTCAAAACACCAGAGAATCTGCCCTCACAAATATTTCTAGAAAAATATACTAATAAAAGCAGACCTATGAGACCTACGAAGCAAGGCCCTGAGTTGTATTTCAATATATTAGATACAGGTAAGGTAACTGCCGAGTGTTAGGCAGCTTTGCCGGTGTGGTTGGGAAGAAACACCTAACAGCTCGTGGCGCTGTGCGCTCCCGCACGCTGTTCCTGGCGGCCGGGGCTGCCAGCCGTGCTCCGGTGTCTCCGAGCGAGCTAAGGGAGGAGCAGTGGTGGGCACCTGGGCTGGCGAGGCTCTCCTTGTGGGAGAGGAAGGTTATGAGAACTTGTGCCACCTGCCTCTGTGGACAGGCCATGTCGGTTAGCTGTGCTGTCAGTGTGGGTCACGCAGAGAGTCACGGCACCAGGAACAAGCGTGAGGTGGATATGGCACCTGGAGATGTTTTGTCTTAAAAGGTACTGGGAGCTAGTGCTGGGGGCCAGCTCCTAGGGCTGGGAGCTGTCAGTGCCAAGCTGTAGGTCAAGCTTTAGCTCCTTCCTGGCATAGCCATGGGAGTGCGGCCGTCCTTGAGAGTCTGGGTTTTGGGTGTCTCCCAAAGCCAGCTCCGAGTTACTAAAGAGCTAGGTGGACACTGGCTGCCTGCTGGAGCTCTGCAGGTCCCCTACTTTACACAGGGGCAGCGTCAAAGGCGAAGTATCCCAAACCCCGGCTGTGGTGTCCCGAGCAGCGCGATGCCAGCGCCATTCCTGTCTGCTGCTCTAGGCGTATGGAGCATCCTTCGGGGTGCAGTTCCAGTGGCTGCACGGCGATGCGAGCGCTGCACGGCTTCGGTACCATAGGTGGGCTTTTCTGTTCATTCAGTCATCTTGTCAGTCTTAAGTGGATTTTTCTTCCTGCTCTCAGCCCCGTTCCGAGAGCCGAAGGGTCACTGCAGTAAGCATTACCATAGAGAGCAGGGGGACTGCAGTGTAGAATACACAGGGTAGGAAACCTGAGGTGACACAAAAGAAAGCTTTTACTATTTTCCCTGCTTCTTAATCCTAAAAGTAACGTGAGAATGATGCAGAGCCAAGAGAGGAAGAGGAATCTCCTGCTGGAGTCCACAAGAGGGCTCCTATTGCCATGAAGATGAGCAGGGGACTCAAGGCGGGCGCTATGGAGAGCTCTGGGCTGGCTCAATGCAGGATTCCTGTGCGAGCCTTCGGAGCACACAGCAGTGCCCCCACGCTGCGGAGCAAGGGGCACTCGTGAACACGCCATCCTGCTTCAGCAGAACAGGACAGGGCTCGGGGCATCGCACATGAGAGTCTCTCCCTAAGGAAGCAGCGCACATTTCTAATGCATGGCTTCTGTGCACCAAGAGCAGCTGGCCCAGGCCCCGCAGCTAAGAAACACCAGCCATTTACAAAAAGGAAAAAAAAAAAAAAGAAAAATCACCCTCTTCTAAAAGAAAGGGGAATGTGGCAGAATGGATTTATTCAGTAGGTGAACTCCCAGCAGGGAGCAGTACTTGCAAAAGCCCCAAGACTTCATGCTAACCAAGGTTTTTGTATCTGTTCTAGATAGGGCCTTCCCCTGAGGAAAATATTGAGGGGGTGGTCAGGTTTGGAAATGAAAAAAGTGGTCTGAATTATATTTTCCCCTTCTCTCAGTCTCAAGATTTTCAAACCTTTAGATTACTACAGCACACAGCTTGAGAAATTCATGATTTCCAAGACTCTACAGCGGTTACTGTAATATATCCCCCCTGGCAATTCACCATGCTGTGGTGAGAGCAGGAAATAGAGTCACCTGGATAATAATATCAATTGTAGCAATTAGCTGGTAATCCTTTCTTCAACCTCTTGATTTGAAAAATGTCTTTTTGGAAGACACAACACTGAACATAGCTGAGCTTTCAAGTCAAAATTAATATAATGTTTTGTAGTCATAAACCTATAAGTCATTTTTTTGTTTTTTTTTCTGCAGTTTCTATACCCTCCTTCAAATAACAGCAGCATCATTCCTCTAGCTCCTGGTTGGGAAACATCACATCTCTTGAGTTGGGAATAGGTCCCTACAGCTTTTGACCCTAAATAACAGTGCAAATCTGTATTAAAAGGCATACATAATTTTGGGAGCTAGCATTTTGTAAGAATCTAATAATATTTGAGAATTTATGTGCCGAGAGAGGAATGGTGAAGAATGCTACCTGCAAATATGGTCTGGTCATGCAGATGATGTTTCAGATGTCACTTTAGAGAATTCAGCTGTCTGCTGCCTTCGTACTTTCTCATCTGCATCTGAATCTTGAGGCATACAACACTGAAAACAAACTGAAAGGGAAAATCATTAATACATGGAAATCCAGAACACATAAAAGTGCTGAATCTAAATTCCTTTTTAAAAGCATAATTGAGAGTGGAGAGGGAGAAGAACTCTTTAAAAATGGTTATTTTCTTTTCTTTCTTTTTTTTGTCTTTCCTTAGCAGGGCTTAACTTGCACTGCATCTAAGTATAACTACCCTATAGCAATAGCCTAACCTGACAGAAAGCTCTGTGTATAGATGCTCTATGGCATCTATACAATGTCATATGCATAAAACATGCTTATAAGAACAGAGCTGGGGCCACAGCCTGGCACAAAGAAAGTCAATGAATGCTAAGACAAAGTCTTTTTCCAGGACTGCCTTACAAAGCTACGGAACGGGTGGAGATGGGACACAAATTGCTGTTGACTTCCAGTACTGGCTGCATGCATTGCTCCCCTTATAGTTCCAGGAGATGTCTATTCATTTTAAGGGCTTTCTGGCTAGGTTAGTCTAGACATGATTAGAAGTAACAGATAACACATGAGATTTAGATACACACCCCCAAAAAAGCCAAAATCTAAGCTGCCACCTAACCCTGAGATGCTCAAGTTCCCTTTTGCCATTAAAGGACTCTTGGACACACCTGGAGTTAGTGAAGGCTTCATAAAGTGGGACGGGGTGGCCCACCTGTGCCCTTGTGGGATCCACAAAGAAGCCAAATCCATCTTCCCTCACTGAGATCCTAGTAGATGATAAGTCCTCTAAAAGTCAGGGGTTGCTATGCTCAAGTCCCTTCAGTGGCTCTGATATGGTTTTGTAACTTGGCCCTGTGACTTTTCTGAGGATTTGTCCAGTAAAATGGGAACTCCATTGAGAGTTTTCATTTGTACCTATCATGACCAAAATTCTTAGCATTTTCTAGCCCTTTAAAACATAAAGGTGGACCTTTGTGTATCTCTTCATCTCTATTTACCCTGTTCTTTAGATATATCCAATTTGCTGACAAAAATTGCAATACTCCATGAGTCTCAGACCTGAACTCTAGTGCTTCTTGCATAGCAAAATGTAGGAAAGTGCAGAGTTGTTCGTAAATTTTGTGACAGTAGATGCCACATAGCAAAAAAAAAAAAAAAAAGGAAATGAGAAGAAGGTATAAAAATATCTAGTGTATCAGTGCAGTTTCTAGAAAAGATATTTACAGAGTTTTTCCACAAGAAGTGAGAGGTTGTTTCTTGAAAAAGGAGCTATACTTACCTTGCCTTGGGAGGAATCTTGCTGCTAAGGTGACAGCCAAAAGGAAGATGATGATGATGATGCTTGAAGCAATAACAACATTATAAGATGGAGCTACAGCAGGAAGAACACAGTCTTTTCTTTTTTCTGAAAGAGAAGAAATAAAACATAACCAAAGGGCCCTATTTGCACTTTCATGTAAGAGCAGGTATGTGGATCTTGGTGGTTCTGCTCAAACTGTAACTCAGGTATGCCGTCCAAAAATACGCTTATCCAATAAACAAGCAGACAAAGCTGGCACCTAATCTGTTAAGGCCCTTCCATTTCCCCACATTTGTTATGTGCTGACATTTTTAAAACACTACAGAGTCCTAAATGCTGGATCTCTGTTCAGAGAAGGATGGAGATAGGCAGTATCTAAAAGAAATACATAAACTATTTTCAAAGAAACTGCTTAGGCTTGGTTAAAAACTCTGAGCAAAGTTTACATGCTCTGAGGTACTCTGCAGGTTGTTCTAGGCAGTTTTATGCCTAATCTTTTCCTCTTAATTCACAGGTGGCAGGAGATAAGATGCATTAATTAAATAGACTGGTGGTGTCATTCCCTGCATGATATTAAAAGAGTGTTGGACAAAGTTGGGTTTCAGTGGATCTGGATCCTTTGGCCTTTCATCATTGGAGGAAGCTAATTTTCACTCAGAAATTAGAATAGATAATGGGCCATTATCTATCCAATTTCTAATTTCATTTTGAGTCAACGTTAACCAAACTTATATAGTTGACTCAAAAGCAGGACAGATTTAATGCACACTCATAGATCTTCATATTTTCATCATCATAGCTGGCACAATTAAGCAATATTTGACTTCTAAGAAACTAGACTGATCCCCTCTACAATCTGATCTCACATGGCCACACTCTAGGGTTTCCCTCACAGCTTTAAGCATTAGCCTTGTCTCCTATGCTTTCCAGAGGCTGTAGTCTGAAGCTCTATTCAGAAAAGACTTGTTTTGAAAACCATTTCAATCACACTTAAGTGTAAGTGGTTGCATATTAAAAGGTGGGGGCTCTGTGACTGCTGGTGTCATTGTTGATTTCACCTTCCTCTGAGAACTGTTGTGACAACAGTGTATTAATATTACTGCTTTTTGGTGGTGGTGGTGATGGTCTTTTCTATGTAGTGTGAAATTCATAACATTCTTCCATTACCATCTCTAGGGAGGTTACGCACTACATCCAGCAATAAGCAATATTCATCATGCACTAGTTTCTGGCATTCTTCCTGAAGCTAAATGGCACCTTTCTCATAAGTCCGTTCGATTTTAGTAAGATTGTTTGATGAATAAGGTACCTTGATGAATAAGGTAGAGTTCCCTAGGAAAAAATAGCTCTTGTATTCTCTAAGCTTCCCTTTCAAATGCCTGTATCTCTGCAGTCAAAACATGAGACCTAAAGACATACTTTAAAAGACTTTTTTTTTTATAATAACATTAAAAAGAAATCTTTCTGGCTTTAAGGAATTTCCTTTAAATTCCCTTCTACCACAAAACATCTGGACCATAGTGTGCTGCCTTGCTTCATGCTGTTTCCTCTTGTCCCTTAAGCTTATCAAAGCACAGACTATTTTATTACTTTTAAGCCAAGTACAGTGATGCAATTTTATCCATACAAGATAGCCCCAGTATTAAATACATGTATGAAAGCAGAATTCCTTCTCTACCCCAGCTGGCAGTTTCTAACACTGAAGCAGAAGCAAACATGCCAATTTGTTAAATGAGAAAATTCTTTCTAGGCGCGATGTGTGGCTTTTGAGGCCCACACCTTTCTCAGGCTCCTCCATTCAAATGCCAGGTCTATAGGCTGGTACAGACAGGCACTGGAGAGCAGAAATGCTATTGGGAGTCACTGGGGCTGACACCACTGGACCACAATGGGATCCTGCTGCTCAGTCAGCCCACTGGGGTCATCATCACCCACAATGAAGCAGCAGGAAACCAGGGCCATCCCCGGCTTGTCCGATGCAGCTTTCCCAACCCTGCTGCCTTACAGCCAATGAACTATTTTGGTGAGCAGCTCATACATGAGTTGCTTGGACCATCCCCGAATCAAGATACAAACAATCTGCCACTTCCTCAGAGGGCACCTCAGCAAATTCCACAGAATTTTTCATGCAACAAAGTAAGTAAAAACCT
The DNA here is from genome assembly GCA_034781795.1 of Crypturellus tataupa. Classification (NCBI taxonomy): domain Eukaryota; kingdom Metazoa; phylum Chordata; class Aves; order Tinamiformes; family Tinamidae; genus Crypturellus; species Crypturellus tataupa. The sequence goes on along the minus strand of JAWLRI010000950.1, from coordinate 16,816 downwards.
ACTCAGAAGCAAGCTAGTAGACTTGGCAAAGCCATTGTGTTCAACGGAGCAAGTGAGGTTGGTGTCCTCAGTCAAGTTGAGTTGCATGTTGCCGGTGACGTTGTATGGGCTGTTGCTGGACTCTGACACCCAGGTGGCATTCCACACCGCAGGCCTGTTGTTGAGGACTGCAGAGATTTGGGGTCTGGGGAAACCTCCGTGAGAAGAACAGTTTAACATGACCTCATCTGATTCACAGGAACTACTGATTACTTCTGCTGTTATGCTGGGCTCGCTAAAGTCAGCTGAAACAAGAAAGAACTTCAGTTATTCTTCTGCCAGATAATACAGAAAGCTGCAGTCCAAGTCACCCATGATCAAAGCAAAGACCACCCCACACCCCCAGGTTTTTTTCCTCTTACTCAAGCTATTATAGTATGCGTTGCCTTCTTGTGCCTTAGCATTCCTTCCACAGTTTTAAGTGAACACGGTTGTGGCCTTCACTCCTTTACCTGCCTGGTCAATATCCCAGGAGTGACAGATTTCATGACCCTGTCTTTTGAGTAGCACTTTTTCTCTCTGCCTGCAGCAGTTTGTGAAGCACCAGAAGGAGTTACAAAATAGGTGGGAAAAATACAGAGCTGAATATGAACTGGCAGAATAAAAAAATGTATTACATGCAATGATGAGCAATTCCCCTTTCCTCTTCCTCTTCAGACCCTTCCCAGTAGGGCTCACAGAGGCCCCATCTCTGGCAGAAACAGGAATGAGTTACATGTTGGCCTCTCTTTCAGCCAGGACAGGCAGCAAGAGACCGAATTACTTTTTCTGCATGACAGTCCCTCCAGAAGGCCCAGCTGAGATCACAGACCCAGTTGTACTACTCACTGCAAAAATATTAGCCATAAATGGACCCTCCCCTAAAGAACAGAGCCCATGCTTCCACCACACATTTTTCTCAGCATGGTAAAATGGATGAGAAAACTGATCTGAGTGAAGAAGAAAAAAGGTGGTGTTATTGTTAGCCTGGATGGAAGTGATAAGGAGGATGTAAGGGGCTGGTATAAGGCAGCTCTAGCACTGGAAAAAATAAATCTCTGCGGGTCCTCAGCAAGAGGAGCGCAGGTCAGGAGAAGAAGCTGTCTGCAGACTGTAACTCACACCAACACCACTAATCCATAGGGTCCAAATCTTCTTCCTCTCCTTCCCACCCCATCAGCTTCACATTCATTGCTCCCCCTAACTAGTGTCAGCCCCAGCTGCAGTGCGGCCACGCAGAGAACTGCAGCAGCTTGCTCACTGCACTGCAGCACTGCTCTTTGGAACAGCTAAACTTCTGTCTGGACTAGCTCCCTGTCTGCATCACCAACTGAGCACCGGGCTGCACCAGACTTTACAAGGTGGTGACCCATGAACATGGGTAGGGCAATGGGGAAGGGGAAATGGCCCCTTGAGGTTGGAGCGTGGTCTTTCATGGTTTAAGAACTGTAAAGCTACAGTCTAAACTAATGAGTAACTATTGAGCAATATTGATTTCATATCCAGCCTGGAAAGTCACTTCACTGAGCAGTCACCAGCAGGTAGTAAGTCTCAGCTTCTCCTAAGGTAGCTGGACTGAAGACGGGGCCTAAATGTGCGGAAAGCTTTCCCTTTGCTGAGCCCGCATTAACTCATCCTTCCTTCTCAAAGAAGGGAGGAAAAAGTCTGTGACTAAGACATTTCACGTTTCTCCTGCAGGTAACTCCTCAACCCTCAGCAGTATTTCCTTCCATGGCTAGAGATGGTTCTGGCAATACAGCTCCCATTTTTTTTTTCCAATCACTTCCCCAAGTGGGCATGCAATGGCCAAGCCTTTTTTTTCTGTTACAAATCAAGATGGGGAATGCTTACTCACTGACTTTTCTAGAAGCTTTCTGAAACTTTCTCTGCTAAAGGTATTCGTGCTAAAATATGTATGTATAAATGTAAATGTACGTACAAATATATACATAAAATTACCAGTATATATATAAAATTACCAGTATCTCTGCATTTGATTGAAACCAACCACCACAGAGACAGTCAAGCAAATGGAAAATAATGTCAGCGGAACTTTTTCTAGCCTCCAAGAAAAGATTCAGATTCGTTTTGAGCAAAGGGACTTACATTGTTACTTAAGGTAAAAAGCCTCAAAGCTCCCGCTAACTTAGACCTTAGGCTTTGGAGCTGTTTTCCAACCTGCCAGTCTCACAGAATGTCTTGGTCCCCTCTGGGCTTTGACATAGGCTGGGAGTGCTGCTGTGGCTATGGGGAAGCAGGCACGCTGCATTTGGATTTGGGAAATACTCACCTTGCACCCAGGATGTGGTCTCAGCTTCACCCAAAAGACAGCAGGGGGCAGAGGCAACCCAGGGCACTGACCAGCCATGGTACCCGGGGGAGGTGACTTAGGAGACACCTCTAGGAAGGGTCCTACCAGGGGAGGCCAAGGGGCTAGTGTTGGGAGATAACACGCAAATTTTCAGTACCTGAGGTAGCTTTGGGAAGCTGGGGGAGAGACTGATGGAAGGCAAACAAAGGGGACTTAACACATCTTCTGACAATTTTGGAGGCTTCCTGATTCATAATGAGGTCTGACAGCTACACTATGAACAAAAGTCTAGAAGTGTCCTTTATCTCCAGAGGCTGGTGCTCAGGTGACAGGAAGCAACCAACCTACCTGTAATGTAGAGGGTCACAGGTTCATCACACACAATGACGGGTACAACGGAGTTTTGCAAAACTTTGAGGTGCTGAACAATGCACTGGTAGGGACCACTGTCCAGTATTTCCACGGGAGAGATCCACAGGGTGAGATTCCGCTCGTTGAGCTGGGTCCGATTGTCAAACCGCTCATTATTTGAGATCTTCTCTCCCCGGGCGTAAGCAAGCACCACCTCCGTGATGTTCTTCTGCCAGTAGACCCGGTAGTTACGTAGGCTTTCTGTGCTGGGTATTTCATGGCAGCAAGGCAGGCCAACTTTTTCCCCCACTTTGCCTTTGGCCACTTTTTTCTCCACCGCATAGCCTAAGAGAGAGCAAATGAAAGGCAGTGAGATGGTGGTGTACCCTTGTACCGGGATCTGTGGAGAACTCACCTGCTTCAACTCGTCTTCACCTGCTCACCCCTCTATCACAGGCCAGTTTACAACTCCAGCTCTACGCAGAGAGGAGCCTACCTTGGCAAAACCTTTTCTGTTCAAATCACGCTTATATTTCCAAACTAGCAGTCACACAAAAGTTTCAACATGCAAGGACTGAAGGTGAAGGCAGGAGGGTCACCTGCCTGAAAAGAATTTTTGCTGGAACCTTAAAAAATGCACCTTGGGGTAAAGAACTGCCATGATAGTCATCTGAAAGGATAATAACACACTGCACAAACTGCTAGTTTCTAAACATCTCCTGTGTGCTCCCTGTTTAGAGCTCAGTGTTAGATATGTCTGTATCAGCTTTTGTTATATTTCCTGCACTCCAAACTGGACAACAGTGGAATATCATTTTTATGATATTCCATAACAACATTCCAAACATTCCAGAAAAGAAGTTTCCAAAGTCCCAGAAGTCAGATAAAATCCTAACAATAATAAACAAAAGTCAAAGCGATGGTTTCATCAGACTCCTAGTATTAGTAAATGAACAATTTTGCCCAGGCTAGCTAAAACAAATCTAAGGGCCATGGTCCTCCCTTAGGATCATTTGCAAGCTAGCCAACTCCCAGAACGCCTGCCCAGGGCATGTGTGGGTGCCTGCCTCAGAATACAGGAATGATCCTACAACAACAAGCTTTTGCAAGGGGGAAATCTGATACAGCTTTGCCCAAGTTAGCAGCAATCCTCTTGCTTCACCTCAAGACTTCCTTGCATTCTGTTCCCATGGTCAAAATGACTTTCCCATCCCCCCCTCCTCTTCTCTGGAACTGAGGGAGTTGGAGCTGGGAGCCTCTGGGACTTCTCTGGAGCTGAGGGAGTTCTTGCAGGGGCTCCCTCAGTCCAAAGGTGCCCAGAGAGCAGCCCCTGCTTCTGCTGCAACAGCAATGCAGTACTGACAGGGTTACAAGTCTCTTGCATTTCATTAATGAGAAGTGGAAAAATTAGCAAACACATGGACTCAAACCAGAGAAGATTCGCATTTCCTTCTCCTCCCCTGCAGAACAGATGACAAGAAATGTGTCTGGGAGAGACAGTGGGAGAGCCCTGAGCAGGGAGGACATTACTGATGAGCAGAATGTGATGCCGACCATCTGTGGACGCAAGATCCCATGCAAAGAACCTCAGCCTTCGTTCAGGTTAAAGCCAAATGGTAAAACCTGCCTGATGCTGGAACACATTATTTTTATACTGTACAGGGCAGCCACCCTGTGCACAGTACCCCAGACCCTTGTGATGCCCTCAAAGAGCAGGACTCCGGCTGCATATAGACTCATGACCTAGGCCTGTGAAACATCCTGCAGTCAGTCCTCCAGTTGTTGGTGCTGGAGGAAATCAAATACACTAGCAGAACCACGAGCTGCTAGGTGAAGTTCAGGACTCATGAGGTCAGAGGGCATGCTTCTTCCCTTAGATACTTTATTGGTCTTCCAAAGGGGAAAGATACATTTTTATTTGTGGCTAGCTGTACTTTCCCTTATAAAATGATTAATAGACTAAGACAGCCAGATTAGGGCAGATCAGGAGCCCACTCAGCTCGCTGACCTGTGTCAGTCAGCAGCCAATAGCAGAGTAGCAGAGAAAAATTGTTGTTGCACTCTCCAAGGGATAAGAACTGCCATGCTATGCCAACCTTGGTCAAGCACATGTTTTAGGACTTTCTTGAGACTGACAATTTAATCATTGCTGATAGGCCCAGCTTTCTTGAATAGATCTTGCCCCTCATGGAGTACATACATTTTTTTGGGCTTTCAAAACATCCTGTGACAATGAGGTCCACAGATTACATGCTATGTGAAAAAGCATTTCCTTCTGCTTGTTTAAAAGCAGAAGAAGTGTTGCTTTAAAATGTGATTCTTGAAGTTCTTCCTCCTGTGCATGTGCATGTTCTTGCGTGCATGCCCGCCTTTGCATGTTCATTTTTCCTCAGCCACCTCTTTGCACATCCTCTCAATTCAGCTCTTACGGAGAGCTGTTGGAGAGACTTCCACCAGCATCCTGGAAAACTGCGATTGCAGACTCCGGCAACACCACAAATATGCAATTTCTATTTTCTTTTGGAGTGATAGAGGAAGAGTAGGCGTACTGTAAATGTCAGGGTGATATCGCATCATGAGTCGCATGAGGTTCTCTGTGCCTTGCCCCTACAAGTCTCCTTCACAACCAAAAGGAGAACAAAAACCTCCTCGGCAGTACATGTGCCGGGGCTGGAAACTCCTGCTTATGTCACATCTACCCTTAAAAGGCTCTGAGCCCTTGAAACTGCAACCTGAATGCTACAAGCCTGAAGGAACCAGAGTCTATGAAGAGTCATTCAGCCCCACAGAAGTCCCCTTTCACTTTAAAGGTGAACTGCAAAGCAAAAATGAAAACTCAGTTCTGGCCCATTTCTGTGCTGAATGCACTCCATAACCAGGCTGTGGGAGAGGTATCCACCATGGAAATATTTTTTAATGACTCTTCTGGAAAAAACATTCCCTTCTCTTCCCACCCCCAGTGAAGTTCACTTGATCGCTTGACATGCACTAACGGCAGCTACTTCGCTGGAGCCCTGCAACATGTGACAACACCAAACCATCGCAAAGGCTGACATTTTTTTCCCTAGGCAGAAAAACACATTTAATTCAAACTATTCCAATGCTGAAAATGCCCTACAGAGCAGAGCTAATTAAGAGCAGAAAGGAAATTCAGAGAAAAAGCATCCTTTCTGGCTTGTTCTAAGACCCAGAACCTGCTGTCAGGGAAAGTCAGAAAGCTGTTGAGTCCTTATCTTTTAACAAAAAAAAGATACTGATTTCCTTTATTACTTGCCCACCCAGTTTTAGAAATTCCCCAAACCACAAAGAACTTGGTTTTCCTCAGCAGAACCTACAGCCAAACAGTACTGGAGAACCAAGCATCTCTGGGACAAAGACACAGTGAAGATATTTGTCTGACCTGGAAGTAGAAGACCACATGATACTTTAGAGAAGCAACGCCAAACTTTGATTAGTTCCCAGTGAATTGAAACCCCAATGTCATTTGCTTTCCCCTCCATCCCCCATTTCTCTGCTTTTCTGTTCTATTTTGCCATTCTTCTCTCTCACTTACCTCTCTTCACACACAATTCTCATAGAAAAACACATGAAAAGAAGACTCTTTTTGTTGGGCCTGAAGTCCTTTGACCTCACTGGGTAAGCAGCACAGAAGACAGTGTATCTGCACACTTTTCTGATGAACAGTTCCGCAAAAAGCTCTGAGGCAAATTGCAAGGTTTTGATACGACAAACTGACACACTTGCGAACCAGCGCTCCAAAATGGGGATTGTGTCTCCACATGTGTGATCCAAAACAGACTTGTGTTTTTCTCCAATAGCTGCCCTATACATCCTCACAGCAGTTGCCTGTCTTTCCATCCTTAGCGCCAAAACTGACTTTGTCCCCAAGGGTGCACATGGGTCTCCCACCACAATCAAGCACAGGCCCTTCCTCGCCTTGTGCCGATGGCTGTGCTGTGGGCTGGAGGCAGTATTGGAAGCACGCTGCGCTCCCGAGGGAAAGATCCTCCTTTTGCCGAGGTCGGCTGGCCAAGAAGGTCTTGCACAGGTACGGCTTGTCCCTGCGGATCTCCCTGGGGTTTGGTGTGGGGAAACGCAGCCGGAGGCCTGCTCGTCCCTAGGCAATTCTCAAGATCTGGCCTGTCACTTTCTCAGTAGCACATTTTCCCCTAAACCAAGCTTACAGGAAATTTGTGAAGATTTCCAAGCAAGACAGATAATCATTTTTTTTTAATTATGAAAAGCTGAGGCTTTGAGGCTTTCAACAACTGACGACTCCCTACTAGTCTTTTTTTTTTTTTTTTTTTTTTTTGTCCCAGGTGATTTTACCAGTGAGGAATCAGATTCTCCCAAAGCTTTTCACAGAGTTAAAATTCAGCCCATGCTTCCACTATACTTGAAGACATGCTTTGTATTTACGCTAAAGCAGTGTTGTGACTAATTCTCATGAATACATTGATCACAGAAAATACCCCATAAGACGCTCGGATAGCTTCAGTGTGGAGCCACTGTGACATTTCCATTAACGCATTAGGGCATTGCTTTCCTCTTGTGTTTGGCTGCAGAGATCCAGGGGAGTGAGCAAGAGCATACACACAGGGAGAAGTGAGCGCTGGCGGGCCCAGCTGGCAGACCTCTTTAAAGCGCTTGTGACTGAATATTAATGTGGGCATGAACATGTGGAAAGCCTCCCAGGTACTTTCTCCCCAGACTTCACTTCAGCGTGCGGGGAGGCACGCAAAGGGAGCCCTGAGAAAGCGGGAGCGAGCGGTCCTCACCTTGCACAACCCCGAGAACAAACTTTCTGCCGGGAATGGCAGGCCTGCTGCCATCTCTCAGCTGCTCCACACAGCCCTGACGAAGCCGAGCAGCTGCAGACCAGATCGGGTTAGCTCCTGTTGCCGTGACCTCTTTGCAGGTCAGGTTTGCTTATTCATCACAAATGTGGTGAAAGAGAAGAGGTGAAGGGAAGGCTTCCTGGAGAAAACCACTACATCTGGCAACCTCCAGCCTCAGCTCCTCCTACACACCCAGACTAGACAAATGTGCCTGATTATTCACTGATTAATTAACCCAGTCTTACAGTGCTGTAGGGCAGGACCAAGGCAGGGCAACGTTTTGGACAGGTCTCCTCAAGTCCTCTCCGCTTGCTTCAGAGGCGTAGCCTGAGCCTGAGGGTGCCCTGCTTAGAGCTGCACCGGGCGCTGCTTCTTGCTCAGCTACCTCACTTGCTGAGCTTCCTATCTCAGGATTTTCGTGTTCCTTTTAAGAAAAAATAAAACAACCTCGACTTGTCCAGTTTTATATTGCTTGGTTTGGCAACAGATGCAATAACACTACAATATTTGGGGATTTTTTGTTGACTCCTTTAGCAGCCCTTATTCTGTTTTAATGTAGTTTCGTCTGATGTGCAAAGAAATCCTTGGAAACATGAAGCAGCTGTGAAAAGCGAAGGACATCATCCTGAGTCTTCAGACCAAATGACACCACATCTCTGGGGGTAGGTGCTAACCCCATTTCTGCCAGCTGTGCGTTAGCTCAGGCCCATAATTATGACAAAAAAAAAGTATGGCCTTATTTATATCCCTTAACTGCTTTTGATGTACTGAAGTTAACACTCCTTCTAGAGTGATTTGCACAGGGCTCTTGACTATGTTGGTCAGATGTGGGCCCAGTTTCTTAGAGACTTCTGCTCTTGTCAGCTCCTATCTAAACCCTCTCTCCGACTGCTGCTCCACTCGCAGATTACGCTGCCTTTTCCCGAGTCTTAATAGCTGTTTGCCACAAGATAGGTTTCTTGCCCCCACTTGATCACCGTTATGCCACTAGGGACAGAAAGGTGATCCACGCAGAGGGAAAGAAAGCAAGTGCTGATACTGAGTCCTTGCTCTCTTTAGGGAAAAGGAAACTCAGTTAATCACAGAAAAGTTCCGTGATGTGTAATTATCAACTAAGGGCACCAGAGGGAATCCGAAGTACTTTGGTAAGGGGTCCCTTGGAAGCTCCAGCCAGCCGCTATCCTTCCCTCTTGCTGCATTTTGGGACTTCTTGAGATATGAATCTTCCGCTTCTTGAGTCACAAGGGCCCTGCGCCGGGACAAGCCCACCGCTTGGGTACGTCCAGCCTGCTCACTGCATCGGACGAGTAAGATCGCAACTCAACACCACAAGCCAGTTGGCAAACTTTTCACCTCAGCATGAGAAGAGATGTCACCACCAAGTGGGGAGCTGGAGCTGAGAGGCCAAAGCACTGGCAGCAGGCGACACATTTCTGCCTCTGTTCCTCTTCTTTATGGACCCCTCTGTGCAGACAGAGGTCCAGAGAAGAGAATCTAGGCAAACGGGGCACATGGAGAACGGGAGTGGAAGGGCATTTTGGAGGTTTGTTCTTTCTGAACCTTCCTCATTCTGTTTCCAGGACTGGGAGTGGGTGAGCCCAGCCACAATAAAAAAGGATGAGGGTAGGAGGATGGGACATGCACTCAGAACTTAAATCTAAATCTAGATGCCCTCAGAGGATTTGCATATTTTGGTTCCTGTCCTAATCAGCTTCCTATTGCTGGCTCTTACGATCTGCTCCTGTTTTGGGACAGAATCTAAATGTGGCAATTGTGTAAGACAGGCCTTTGGGGAGACTTGTAGTCAAAAACAAAAATAAATCTATTATTCTTTCCCCAAAATGTTTTGTCCCATGCTGACTGGATCATTCTGTACTTCCTCTGTATTTATGTCCAAGCTGAAGAGATTCTCGCTTCATTTTCCTAATTTCCACATACTGCTGTCCTCATGGTATAGCTGGGGAAGCTGTGACCCTTCCCACTGCTTAAGGACTACGTTTTCTTAAGTGTTTGTTAACTCTTGCTGCCATCTGCTCCATGGGTGGCCAGCCCCCTTCAGGAGCTCCTAGAAGGCAGAAGTGCCCCGTAACCGGGAAAAAAACGATATTAAACCTTCCACATTAGCCCAATCAGAATTACAAAATTATTATTATTTTTTGCATCTAAATGACCCATTTACAGTAATAGCAATATTTACCAACAGAGCCAGCAAAGCTACAAGCCTGCTTACCATTATCCTATTCTAAAAACTGCTGGGTCCCTCGCTCCCTAAAACTCTGCAGTCAACCAGCGTGACAATAACTCCACAGTTGGAGGACCAGCTGGAAGAAAGATTAAACAGCACTATATAAAACTGCAGCGTGGCAAATGGTAATGAGCTAAAGGATGAACAGCAAAAGGGGAACAAAGCAGTCCAGAGGTATCTGAAAGCTACCAAGACCAGAGATGAAATGACAGAGACGGAGCGCTTGTGGCACTGCAGATATAATAGCTGGGAGCATCGCAGGTCAGGCTAGCGCGAGCAAGGGACACTCTCAGCTGATAGCAAACGGTGTCTAACAGTGAGATCTATTTAGACTGAAGCACTTTCCTGGGAGCAGGGATGAAATCCTCATTTGTCGAGTATTTAAAACCACACCAGAGGATACCTGCTATGGAGAGGGCGGTAGTGCAGAAAGGAACTTGTCTCAATAGTCTTCTCTAACTTCTTACATGTTACAGTAGCAGCATGGACTCACCAAAAAGTGCATGTATTTTGAGTGCAGTGTAGCTAGAGATGCCACCACTACCCAGCAGTCAGCACTTTTATTTTCAGTCAGGGAGTCCCCTGGGACCAATGATATTTTAAAAGCATAACAGTGAAAAAGCAGAAGCAAGGTTGTGACATTTCCATGCAGGGAACGATCTACATATAGTCTCAAATGAGCTCCTGAACTCTTGATAGTGATGTCCCTCTGAGGAGGTAGAAAAGCTACAATTAAACATAAAGTTCAGGTATTTGAAAATGAAAATGAGCTCCTTTTGCCAAGCAAACAGATTTGTCTGCATTCTACTACACATTTGCCTTGCCACCTCATAAAAATACCAAATCTGCACGAATGCAATGCTCGGAGTGGGAAACACGTTAAGAAGCAAGGAGCATTTCCCTGAATGTGGAAATTATCCTCCAGCCTGGCAGCACCTCAAGGTGCAGTTAGATGACGAGCTTTGTGGATCTAATGACTTCTTCACACAAAAAGAGATGGTCTGGCTCCCTTTTCCTTTTCAGCATTTTGTGTTCCCACTGCTTTCCTTGCATATCTCTCCAGAAGCTTGTTCTACCCTTGCTTTGCAGATGTAAAGAAAAAAAAAATCTGCTAAACTTGGAGTTGAATTAATTCATCCAAGGACCAGGTGTGTGTTACGCCTAGTGTGAGCAAGGGGAGGATTGTGCAGCTGGAAGCAGAGGCTAGAAGAGTAGGAGTACATCTCTCAGAGGCAATGAACTCAGTGGCCACCTCTGCTGTGCTGAGTGGCTGTGCCCTTCAGGATGCCATTTCATGGTATGCAAAGTCTGGTTTAAAAGAAAAGAAAAAGGGAGCATCTTCCTGGCCCTGGCCACATGGCTGCTCACTTTCCTTGCTTTGGCTGTAGTGATTGCAGGCTGGCTTGATTAAATGGGCTGACCCAACAGAAAACTAAGCCCCCCTCAATGGCAGCCTTCATTTGTGAAAGATTCATGAAGTCACCCTTATAACTGAGAATTGAGGCAGCAACAAGCTGGAAAGGTGTGAGGGCGTACAAGGCAGCAACTTCTGCTAATAGCCCACCGCAGCGGGTAAAATTCAGCCCAAAAGTTTGCATGTTAAATGCAAGAATGTCTGATGTTGGTATTGCAAAAAGGTTACAAATGTGTCAGTGATCCAAGAAATGCAAAGAAGTTATTGCCCTCAGAGTAATGTGAGCTCACCGGAGCTATTTGGGTTCATTCTGATCTAACTGGAAAATGGAAACAACAGGGGTGAAAGAAGTATTAGGTGGGTAACATTACAAACTGTAATTTATACATGTATATAACTACACTTCAACTGTGTAAGATTTTAGCTTGTATATGTTTTAATTAATATTTTGTTTTGTTTTTAAGAAATCTTTCATTAAAAAAAGGAGGAAAAGTAAAAGTCTGTAAGAAAAGACAATGGTCTCTGCGTGAGTTTCTATTTCTCCAGAGCGGCTGGGGTAGCAGGTTTCGCTCTGGATAGACAGAATAAGTTGTTCCTTTTTAGTTGTGCTGTTGTTACTTTTTAACCAAAACATTTATTATCTGCATATCAGAAAAGGGAGGATGCAGAAACTCATCCAAAAAAAGAAAAGAAAAAAATAGTCAGAACAGCAATAGGACAGAAACTCAATTTGCATCTACTGATCAAATGGGTAATCCTGGTATCTCAGGAGGAATTTCTGCCATCTCTGCAATTCGGTCTGCCCTAGACACAGCTCACGCTGGAGCTGGCACACAAATTAGCCACAAATTAATTGTGATCACAAATCAATCTCATTACTAGGCACTAGTGGGTGACTATGAAGCAAGTAATCCTTTTTCACCCTCGATCCGCTTTGTCTCTTTCCAAAAGCTACCTCTGCCCTGGGCTCTTCATTGGCAGCACTGTGTTAGAGGGGATTCCCAGAGTGAGCTACTTGTGAGCAAATAGGCTTTTTCAGTGCTGAAGGAAGTGGATATTTCCCCCCTCACCCTCTAACAACTCAGAAATGCGATAGGGATTTTCCTCAAAACTTCCCAAAAATTTCAGGACAGGGAAGAAACAGAGAACCGGATGGTCTCTAGTCGGATTCACGGACTGCAGAAGGCCTAAAACGAATCCTCTCCGCACACTAAACAGGACCCTGCAGTCATTGCCTACTCCACATTTGCACATGGGATAGAGGAAATCATCCAGGGCAACTTATAGCAATGCTTTCCTACTGTAACAGCTGCAAAGGCACTGGTATGAGCCACTGCTCTAAGTTACTCGAACATCTCAGTGGGTCTCCTGAAACCTAGGGCAGCAAAATTAAACGGAAATGACCATAGCTGCATAGCTTGGGCTTAAGCAGTTTCCTATACAGTACAGTCTTCAAATCGTCCTTTTAATTACTGCCCCATCCACCTCCTTCAATGACCTTTACTTGCTACAGTGTCAAAATTGAGCCTGACAATCCCTGTGTTACTATTTAATTTGCACAGGGTATGTAGAGAGAGCTCTGTCATCCTCACATGCCTCAGCCTTTGGGAGCGACAGTACCAGAGTGTGCAAGCACCAGGACACCTGGGCTGAACCCGGGGAGGATGTAAGAGTAGCCACAGACTATGGGTGCCCACTTCAACTGTGCCTTGATGTAGGCATGCGCCTGGGATCAGTTCTGAAAATAGACTGAAGCCTTGGGGACTTGCTTAACAGGGCATGGGAAGTCACTGGCAGGGCCACGACAGACTTTCAGGGCTTCATGATTTTGCCATGATGAGGTCAGATGAGGTCTTGTGGTCCCTGTGGGTAACCTAGGGAAGGCATCATCTGCAAGTTCCAGCAAAGCTTCTATGGAAGGAGGATGTGCGCAGTAGAGGATGTATATACCATATTCATATCTAAAAGGCACCATGTGGGAATGCTTAGTTTTGACGAGAAAGCGAGCAGAATGTCTAAGGGTGTATACAGACCGGGAAAGAAAGAAAGAACAACATCTTGTTGCTGTTAGGAACCTGCCAAGTGACCTGGCTGCTGTGGCACCAGGAATCCCACAGGCTTGTAGACTGGGGAAGAAGCCCCAGAAGCTGATATATTCTTTAAAAGAGCTTCCCCTCTCCCCCTCACTTCCCCACTCTACCTTTTGCAGTGTTAAACCCTGGAATTTTGTAATCAATCAACCTGATTTAGAGAAATCAGACCTTTCTGCAGCAGGATCACCCAACTTTGCTGGCCTATGTGCCTTGTGTCTCCCAACCCAACAGATTCGGCCAGCCGATTTGCAAACTCTTGGGGCCACCACACTCCCAATAGTCCCCATCTGTCCTCTCTAGCTTGCCTCTCTAGGGCAAGACAGGAGGCTGGGCAGCCTGTGGCTATCTGGAAGCTCGCTGTGGGCTAGCTAACATGCAAGAAACCTGTAACTCTGAGAGCTCTACCTCTGACAGATTTGGCCAGCAGATCCAAATGTTATGAGCAGAGAAAGCATGGTTAACCATATAAAAAAGAACAGTAACTGTCCAACTCCAAGTTTTCTAAAATAATGTGCTCCTTTTTATAGTACTGAATGTCATAAAATATCAGACTGGATACCCAAATATTGCCCATCTTTGGTCCCAGAATCAGAAGGCTTTTTTTCTTTAACAAACAGACAAACAAACAAAAAAGCCTGATGAATAACACATGCCTATCACTACTTTAATAATATCTTGCAATCTCTTAAAAAACTGAGAAATAGTTCTGTGCATGGATGGATGATTTTACATATGCAGTCTGTGCAAAAATTATCTGTGCATTTAATATATTTTTTGCACGCACAGAGGTGAAGGTGGGGAGGGGACAAGCTCTCAGGAGTGAAGATTTGGGTGGCCGCTCTCTTTGCAGGTGAGCTCTGTGATTCAATTCCTGTTAAGTGCTCCGATTTGTGTTTTAGGGCTCTGACACTGAAACTGCAAACAAAACTTATCGCAGAGCATTGCCTATCTCCCAGCTTCACAACATCAGCATGAATTGCTCCTAGGATTTGCACAACTCAATTTTTAATCAAAGCCTAGGGTCACTCGGAGTTTGCTCCAGAGCATCGTTAGCTCCTGAGGAAGGCTAGAAGCATCTAGAGGCACAACCTGTTTCGCAGCAGTAACAAACCCCAGCTCCAGAGTCAGCTTTGCGTGGTTTCAAGGTGAACGTTTCCTCGCTCAGCTGAGGAAACCCATCCCGAGCCTCTTGTGTCTGGTTGGGTCACCTGCCCTCCTCTCGCCCCAGCGTCCCTTTGCTCCTGGACCCAGGGCAGCCACCCCAAGGAAGCGAGAGTGCTTGTCTCCAAGAGCAGGAGCTGGAGTACGAGCGCTTTGGCCACTTCCGCCACAGCCTGCAGGCTTGCACAAGCTCCGGCTCCGCTAGCGCTGTGCGGGCACAACGGGCGCAGCTCTGGGGCACGCAGACGTGGTCTCCCTCCTGTGCATTGATGCACCCCAGCCAGAAATCGCCCTCCCCAGCCATTGCTCAGCCTCAAGCCTGGCCCAATTTCAGCCCCAGTGAACGATGCCGCCAGCCTGCAGGCAGGCAGTGGTGTTCCTCCTTACCTAGGGTCATGACGTGACATGCAAGGAGCCCGAGACAGAGCAAGGTCTTCAGCGCCGGTCCAGACGGTGCCAGCAGGGCCTCGGGGCGGCACGCCATGCTCGTGTGGCTCCTGGGGCGGCACAGGAGAGCGCTGCGCCCTTGGGAAACCACGGCGTGGGGCACGAGCCCCACGGCTGCTGTCACCCCCTGCTTCCTGCTTGCTCCCACCTCCGTACTGCGGGAGGGGAAGAGCGAAAACTCGCGTTGCCTTCTCTTTCTCTGCCTTCCCTGCTTCCCTGCCCGCAGCAGGGTGCCCGGGGGCACTGCCAGCCCTGGGGCTGAGCACCGGCCTCTGCGTGTCCGCAGCCTCAGGCGGAGGCTGAGCCGCGGCTCTGGGAAAAGGCCCGCGGCGCGCGGGGCGCTCGCCCTCATAAGCAGCTGCCGGCCGCCCACAGCTTCCTCGCGGGGCGTGCGTAACGCCGCCCCATGGCCGCCCTGCCCGGGGCTCCCCGCACGCAGGCACCACTGCTGCGGCCACAGCCATGGGGTCAGGGCGCAGACAGTGCTTCGCTATCATTTTAATTCAATTCTACCTTATTTTGTTTTTGATTTCTGTTGCCCTCGGTGAAGTGGCTGGTAATTTTGGAGCTTCCCAGTGAGCAAAAAGGCTGCAATGGCAGCCTGTCTCTGTCAGGCATGAACGTCCGGCAAGGTAGGTATCCACGGCGTTTTTCCAACGTGGCTTTAAAATGCATTTAAATCTAATGCCTGATGCCACTTTGAAAACAGTCCTGTGTAAAATTACATTCAAAATAGAAAAAAACATCATATCAGTCTTAGCAATGTACTCTGTTGGCATTCCTTATGTTGAGGAAATTTAAGAAAGCCTGGTTAGGGTGTATGCTCCACCTGCCAAGCCAAACAGCCAAGCGAGAAACCGCTGCCACGTGAGCCCCTGGCACAAAGCAGCTGTGCGAGTGATCCAGGGCTTGCAGAGAGAGTATTTTCTTTCTGAGTGTGTTTTTCTTCCAGCTGTGTTTAGCAGCTCCCTCACGTCAATGCTGAGAAACTGTTTTCTCAGCAGAAAATTCCTCATCTCACCTCTGGAGAGCAACAAGGCAGGAGAGAGGCACGAACGGGCCTTCTTTGAAAGCCTTGAAGGACAGGGTAATCAGAAGCAAGTGTTTTAATTCATTAATTCCAAGCAGGATTTCCCTCACTTTCAAGTGTTTTGCTAATAATATGTTTTGCTAAATCTCTCCTCCTTGTGTCCAGACCAGTTGAGGGGTTTAGCTCAGTGTTTCAAAGATGTCCTCTGTGCGTGTGTTAACTGAGTTCCAGTTTCCAAACAAGAACACTCTGAAACAAATCCTAAGCAGAAATCCAAGCAGTTTCGTACATAACAGCCTGAATAACTATGTTCTAAAAGTAAGTGATGTGAGTTTGTATGGATATACCCTGTTGTCCTGCAAAATAAAAAGAACCCAGATACAGTGTGAGGAGCTGTATTTCCCTGTAATAACCGCAGTCAAAGGCTTACACACCAGAGAAAATCTGAACTTCTTCAGAATAAAAATGAATTGCAAATGCAAGACAAGATTAAAATCAATAATTTAAACACAGCTTTCTAGCTTGCTGATTTAAATCACTTTGGCTTAAAGTAAAAAAATCCTCCTCATCAGAACTGATTTGCTACTATGTCACCCCAGTTTTTCTTCAGTAGAGCTGCCTAAAATTAGAGGAATTAGATGGAATGATGTGAACTCAGCTTGATAGATCTTAATGCAACTCAGTTTCCTTTTGATATAACTGACCACATCTTGATAGAGAAAGCAAACTAGAACAAGAACAGCTGATAATTTCTCTGTAAATAAACATACCAACAATAAACAAACAAAAGAAGAAAGAGAGAAAGAGAGAGAGAGAGAAAGAGAGAAAGGGAGAGAGAAAGAGAGAAAGAGAGAAAGAGAGAAAGAGAGAAAGAGAGAAAGAGAGAGAGAAAGAAAGAGAGAAAGAGA
>JAWLRI010000948.1:2514879-2549487 GCA_034781795.1 Crypturellus tataupa | reverse complement strand
CTGGGCTGAAGGATCAATATACAGAGCTTGCTTCAAGATCCCTGCTATTCACAGCCTTAAATAACACATGCACATGAGCTCCACATAGAAGTAACACTCCAGGGCTATTTTCATTTCACATTTTTATTAGTAGACAGATGTGCAGAAAAGACAAAATATAACTACTGAAGGGGGAGACAACACAAAAAAAAAAGCATCAGTTAATTTACCAGAAAGAATTATACCAAAAAAAAAAAGAAAAAAAAAAAGAAAAACATCTGGGAGTTCAGGTAAGAAATGTGCTAAGAAATCTACTGTACCCTGCTGGTTTCAGAATGGTTGAAAAACTGCATCTGAAGGGGGTCATAGTTGCAAATGTAAATGCTAATATTGGTTGAGACAGGAAAATGGGAATGAGAAAACCAGAATGCACAGATAAGGTAAACATTTTTCCTCCATCTCTTAAATATTGTTTCAAAAATGCTTTTTTTTTTTTTTTTTTTTTTTGTTTCTCAAAATAAAAGGAAACCAGAAAGTCAAAACGCAATGACATTGAAAGGATGGTTGGGTTTGGGGTTAGGGGGTGGGAGAAAAATTAGTCTGGTTAATGCAGGAGCTCTCAAAATAGTTTTTTTGTTGTTGTTTGCTTTTTGCCTTTAAAAGAAGGGGTAACAGAAAAATCATGATAATGCATCTTACAACATCAAGCCTGAAAATACAAGTCACTGGAGAGTATACAGTGAAGACGGTCAAAAGTACATGGGCACGCCTGAAAGATCCAGTATCCTCCTTTGAACCAAGCCCGGCCAGGGCTGCAGTAGCTGCTCCTTCCCTTCTACCCCCTCCACAAAAAGCTGCAGGTTGGTCTCCCTGCAGGACACAAGTGGCCCTGAGGGCAGGCGCTACCATCCCCAGAAACATCCCTTGTTGCTCACACAAACTGGTGCCTCCCTTGGTGGGGGGAATGCCATCCCCATGGGGCAGCATGCCGGCCCCACATGGGCCAGCGGTGCTTGAGCTGCAGCTGCTGGCTCTGAGCGAGCGCTGGAGGCCAAATCACCCCTTCCTGGCAGCCCGGGAGGACACACCATGTCCCATGGAGCCCGAGGGGAGCCGCACCGGGCAGGCGGCTGCCGGGAGGCAGGAGCTGCTTGGTGCAACCTGCAGCAGGAGGGCAGCAGGGAGCACTGGGGCTGCCCTCCCTGCAGGGCCAGCCCCAGCACCGCTGCCCCTCAGCAGAGGGAGCTGAACACAGCAAAAAGCGCTGCCATCCCCACGGCGCTGCCTTCCCCTCTGCTCCGTGGGTCAGGGCTCCAGGCTGAGCACTTGCCCAGGGGCCGCCTCTGTCGCCCCCGAGGTGGAACGAGCCTGGCCAGAACAACCACGAGGGCTCCCAACACAGCAGCAGTGACATCCCCAAGAGCAGGGAGCCACCCGCGGCCGCTCAAGCCAGGCGCTCCCGTGCCAGCAACGGCCTCACACGCACGCGGGGACAGCACGAAGGCTCCAACTCATCCAACTGCACCCGCCTGGCAGCACCAGGGCCCAGACCTGCAGGAGGGGCTGGCTGCTCACCAAGGGCTTATGGTGCCACAGGAGGGAGATGTCAGGGGCTCCAGGAATGAGCATGCAGGAGCCCCGAGGTCCAAGAAGGAAGGGGGACCATGGCATTTGCTAAGAGGGCCCAGGAACATGCAGGGGACCAAGAGGGATGCACAGTGCCTGTCAAGACAAACCCTGGCTTCTTCCTGCCCTAAGTCTTCACACCTCTTCCACCTGGGAACACCTAGGACATCCTTGCCCCATAGCCCAGCCCAGGGCTGGAGGAGAGCCTAGTTCACACCACTGCCCCTGCCCTGAACCCTGGAGAACAGCCCTGCGCTCCCCACTCTAGGCACAGGCAAGAAGAACCTGACTCCTGCCCCCATTCCTGAGCAGCAGAGCTGGGGCACCACCACCTCACAGGCAGGAGGGGATTCGGCTGCAGTAAGCAGGGGCTGCTAGCAGGGGCGCGAGGCTGGAGCTCTTATCGGTCTCTCCCCACAAACAGGCAGGCTGGATGCTGGCCTGCAGGGAGGCTCACGCTCCAGCAGGGAGCACTGCTGGGAGAGGCTATCAGCAAAACTCACCAACCCCAACCAAGTCTGAAGGAGAAAAAAAATTAAAAAAAAAAAAATCAAAAAATAAATAGCAACCGAGGGCTCAGTTGTACAGACGTGAAGAGTTAAGTGTTTATTTCAGGGTTCATATCACACACCTTTTTCAAAGACAAAACTGATTGTGCCCTCCAAGGGTTACCTACTTCCTAACCTGGGCAGGCTGAAAAGGAATACTGTACCTTTCAGTAACATCCCATCAAGCTCAACACACAGCAGCTTTACACTCTCCACCCCATACCTTAAAAAGGAAAAGCCACCACCACGAGGCTAAACGAATGTACACACGCTATTATTGTAAATGGAGCAGCTAAACCTTGGCAACTTGCTTTGTGTGGATTTTTGTCTTCCCCATAAATGCAGCACTTGAGCTCCCCAAAAAACCCAGCTTCCAATGGGTTTGTTCCAGCTTTAAATACATTAAACATCTCAATGCAAGACTGTATTTAATTCCAAAAAAAATCTAAACGCGAGCAAACCTGTTTCGCTGTGAGCGTTTCGTAGAGAAGTGAAAAGGGGAGTTTCTTTTTTAAAAAGAAATCATAATACAGTGATGAAAGGGTTAAGAATGCAAGAATTCAGACACTCTGTGGAGGGTCTCTAAGAGGTCCATAAAAAAGGAGCAAACAGATCCATACAACAGGAGACAGCAGGAGACAAGAGTTTGTTGATCCCCCCCCCACACTTTTTTGCTGGACTGCTGCTAGGTTACCGCTGCTCCCTTCTGGCCTGAGTCGGCAGGGCAGTACAGGGGCACTGAGGGAGCAGGTCACGACTCCTCATTGCCAGAATCATCGTCGTCGTAACAGTCGGCGTCCTCCTCCTCCTCGTCTTCATCGTCAATGTCGTCGTCGTACAAGTCGTCGTAAAGCAAATCCGAACTGTTGTCGTTGGAAGGCACTTTAGTTTTGATGCAGTACTCTGCCAGCGTAGTAGGGACCTTCACGCCATCCTTCTCTGCCTCAGCTTTAGTCGCCAAAACCTGTTTCCTGCGGGAAGAAGGACGGAGCAGTGTGATGGAACAGCCTCCAGCTGCGGTACAGCCCGACCCGCCACCTCCCGCTACCCCAGCTTGCCCCCAGCCGAACGCTCCCATCTGCTCAGAGCTAGGACAGGGCCCTGCGCACACCTGACCAGACAGTTCCACCACAGGGTTTGGTTCTCACAGGCCAGGGCTTGGGCACGCTCCGGGAGGGTGGCAGCACATGCACTGCCTCCCGCTCCGCAAGTCACTGAGGCCACAGCGCTCCGTTAGACCTGACAGGGCGCAGCGCCCCTTCTCTCACATGAGCTGCCTCGCCACAGAGGGGGAGCTCTGTGGCTTCCCCAAGATAAACTACCTGAGGTGGCTTTGGAGATGATCCAACAGCCTTCCTCACCTCTGAGGGCTACCCTGCTCTGCTCAGAGCTGAGCTTTGCAGCAGCATTCAGCACCTCTGTGCCCCAGGAGCCCACAGTTGCCCCCAGACACAACTGTGGCCACCAGGACGCAGACAGGGCCTCCTGTCACCTCGGGGCAGTAGCAGCAGCGTTATGAGGAGCAGCTCCTCACTGCGCCTGGCTGCCACAGCGAGCAGCAGATGGCTGCCTGTCCCACCGCCCGCTCCGCCTGCTCCTTGGGTTTATGCAACAACCTCATCTCTTCTGAAGCCAATGCTGCTTGAGGGGACTAAAATAATCTCCCAAGGAGGCTCCTTGCACACCCAGGCCAAGAACCAACAGGTACCTGCATGTCCAACAGCTGCACGAGCACAGATATGGTCTTTTGCCAGGCATGACCTGCTGCATTAAGTGCCACACTGTCTGTGCTTCCACAGCCACAGGGGATGAAGTTTTCCTTCCTTCCAAAACCCCCCATAAGCTATCAGCTTCTGAGCAGAGGCCAGCCCAGACTGTGCCATGCTTACAGCTAATCAAACACAGGTTCACAGCGCTTGCCAAATCCTGCTGATGCTCCTTCGAACTGAAGGGACAAGATTATGATTCACAAGTGCATTAAGCACAGAATTAGTGGGATGCAGTCACTCTGAATCACATCCCAGGCAAGGCAGGCAGTGCTTGAAGGCATAGCAGTGACTTTGACTGGGATTTACTAGCAGCCAGTAGACTTTGCAGAGCATCATGCCAGATTACTCTGAAAAGACCAATTTGAAGACAGATCAGCCTTGTCCTTCTGTTCTAGGAGTTTGTGCCTCTTTGAAAGACCTACTGGGACTAGAAACCAGATCACAAAATTTAATTTCCAAAGCAGCAACCACAGTGAGAATTTGGTTTCAGCAAATCCTTCAAATAGCCCATTTTGGAGGATTCACAGTAGAGGACTAATAGCAACACACGTGGCAAAACTTACCTAATGATTTCAGCATACTCCTTGTCTTTTCCTTTACTGTCCCTCCATTTCCTGAACATGACCGATGCATCCACATTGGCCGGAGAGAATGTGTTGGGCTCATTAAGCAAGGAGATTACGCTCAGTAAGATAGTCCTGGAAAAGGTAATCACAGCAGCAGTCAGAGCTGAGCAAGCCTGGGTTCTGGCACCCATGAATCCTTGAGGTGATGCATCAGATGCTGGTTTAAGGCCAGAACTTAAGCCAAGCATAACTGAACCAACAGTTGGAATGAGAGCAGGTATTTATACTGATGGCCAGGCACTGAAGCTCACAGGGAAGGTGACATGATACAAACTATCATGGATCTAATTTTACTAGAGACAGAAGAATAGTAAGGCACCTCAGAGCACACCAAAAAGTCAAAGAGCTCCTTCCCCCAGCTGGGTTCAAGGATTTGTGTTGTCACAGCACCTCTGCAGACCTGACCGAAGGACACCTCTGGGTTGGAAGTGCTTTTGCACTAAGAACCACAGTTCACAAGTCATTCAGGTGTCATGTCTGAGTGTTCCTACCCAGGCCAAGCTGCAGTGGCCATTCCTTTGCTATCTGACCCCAAAACTCCAGTTCTACTCAGCTAGGAGAGGAAAGAAGGCAAAGTAAGCAGATGGAAAGGGGACACAAAGCCAGGTGTGTTCTGCCACCTGGTCCCTCACTTGTATCCACCTGTTTGGGATAGGGGTGGCAGGTAAAGCTCAGGTGAGTCCAGCTTGTCCCCTCTGCCTGAGGGTGGGTACAGGGTTGGGAAGGGGCTTGGTGAGCCTGCTGGCAAAGGCAATGGGGAAGCAATACAAATGCTCTTCCACAGCCAGGCAAACCACCAAGGGTCTAGCAGGTCTGGCTGCTGGTGCTCAGCAAAACCATCATGAACCAGTCACATAACCCTGAGACAGACAGACCTAACTTCCACAGGCTTCTGGCAACAGCATAGAGCTGGTTGCTCTCCTCCATACGTGTTCACTAAAGGGCAAATGATGCTTACCTCACCCAGAGCCTTTTCCTATAACCCTCTGCACTTCAGAGCTGCTGCCCTTGGGCACTCACATGTTGCCATGAGAGGTATGAGCACAAAACACAAAAGCAGATCACAGTGGGTAGCTCTGCACACCCATCACTTGGCTGTAGCCATCAGGACAACAGCTTCATATCCTGAGGGTGACCCACGGGCAAAAGCCTTAGAAGTTAAGTGGAAGGAAAGAACACAGACAAATAATAGGTCTCAAGACACAGCACTACACAGGAACTTCCCTGTACAACTTGACTATTAAAAGGGATTAGTCTCCACTGCACTTGCATTGATTCAGAGATGCATGCGGAACAGTGGGTGCTAAGTACATTTAATGTGTCTGTGATGCAACTACAGCAAATGCCTGCCCACTTGGATAGTTAATTTCTTGAACAGTTTTGACATTAAATGATTATGTCCAGAATGCTCAGCACAACTATCAGGATAATCTTCTAGAATTTATTTTCCAAATATTAGAATAAAATACAAAAGGAGAACAACATCTCTAGAGAAAGTTGGTCCAACCAGAGCAATGGGCAAGAAGAAAGTTTCTCCTTCACCCAGCTCAAAGATTTTTCTTTTAGAAGTATCTGATTCTTAGCAAACATGCTATAAAGCCAGCATGTTGGCTCCTAAACTAAAGCAGTTTCACTGTAGAACAGGGACAGCCCAGGGAAATCCCAAGGCAGGAGCTGATATTAAGGCTTGGTATCTGTTCTATCACACTTCCATTAGTGGAGACTCTTCCACCAGTGGAGTGAGGACACAAGCCTATTTCTACTCTGGTGCCCCACACTTCAAAATCAGTGTACAGACACTTAAACATGTCACTGAAGTAACTGGCTATCAGAGGTGAAGTGCTCTCATCTGTTCATTCATGGAACTGATTTGACACATTCATCAGGATCGTTGCTACCCCAGGAACTGGGCACCTCACTGATTCAAGCCCTGCTTTCATGGGTAGGTAGGTAAGATGCTCCAGCTCAGGAAGGATCCCAGTATACAGCATCTAAGACCCTCAAAACCACAGAAGAGCTTGACTGAAAGTCTCTTCAGCTCTGAAGACTAACTTACTGATGGACACAAACTCCCCTTTGCAATATTCCTGGGAATCCATTTCTCACTCAGGCCAGACACATGCAAGTTGTCTGGATGAAGTGGGGGACTTGAAGTCTCCCTTCTGTTTTCCCACCTTTATCCTATCCCATTCTGGAGGGCAGTTACCACTAGCTGTACTTATGCCATTTTGTTCTAGGCATTTACAAGGCTGCTGTATGCAGAGTGAGTCACATCAGATCCCACTATCACTAGTGAAGGTAAAGTGTTGAAATTAGCAGGTTTAAGGAATTGGACCTGTCCAGTGCCCACTTCTCTCCATGTATCAGACAGGCATGATGGATGAATTTCCATGGATTAAGCTCATATAGACGAATTTCACCTAAGCCAGAACAGGTATTTAGGCAGACTAAAGTTTAGAGGTTCCCAATGAACATAACCTGTTATACCTTGTTAGAAAAAAAGAAATACTAACCCACTCTGCAGCTTTCCAGAGCCATCTCAAAATATAGGTGTAGATGTGGGCTAGCACATCTTTACTCTCTAAAGAGAAGGGACCTGGCTTGGACTGTACTGACAGCGACACTTGATCGGGACAGTGTTCCAGTTCTATGCACTAAGTCAGACACAGAGCCAAGAAAAACACAGTCCCCTCTCAGGAAGCAGGATGAGAGCAAGTCCGGGAGCATCACTTGGATCCACAAACTGTTAAGGTACCAACATCGTAATCTGGTCTGCATACCTTGAAGAACATAGTGAAACCAATGATGACAGGTTTATATGCCCTTCTCTACCACACAGCTTCAGCTCCTAAACCCCACCAACCACTTCCTCAGCTTTATGGGACTCAGGATACAGAAGAGGGAGGACAGTGTTGCCTACTACACAAATCACTGCTACCAGGAGCTAGTGTCTGGACTTGCTGCCCAGGAAAGGCAATTAAAAGTCTCCAGTACACCCTCAGTGAAAAGCCGTGGGGGTTACAAAATCCAGCAGCTGAAGAGAACTTCCAGGCAATGCTTGCAGCTCCTAACAGATGGCTGTGTTCCTCTCATCTTCCAGTCCTGCTGTCTCCTATCTGATAAACTCTGGAGCCCTGTGAAGCCAGACAGGCCCCAGCAGGAAGCATTGCTGTCCTGCATCCAGCTCAGGGGATGTTACTGTTAGGGGGTTAACAGTTAGGGTTTATCTCTGCTTGCTGATATCCGAGGAATGTATTTTCCCCACAAATGTAAATCCTGAGCGTAAAATACTCCATGAGAGTGAATGCCAAAGAATGCAGTAAAGTAAGGAAAGGCAGCAATAGGAAAAACAGCAGGATGAGAAAGTTCAAGCTTTCAGGGTTCTATACAATGAACTACTCAACATGTTTACATTTTCTAAACCACCTATATCTTAAGCTGCTCACTAACCGTGAAAGCGATCTTGCCAGCTAGTCCTAACTACTGAAGCAGATGATTATGTCAAATGTAACAAAAGCAGTTTATTAGCTACGTGAGCAGTGGGACAGGTAAACACAGCTCAGCATTAGAAAATTTAAAATTGCACTTAAGTTTTTTTTTTTTTTTGGGCTAGAGTTTTTCATAGGCTGTTTCATACTGCCTTGTACTTGAGGCAGATGGATTAGAAAATGGCTAACTAATTTTTGATGTAAGACTTGCTACTCTTCAGAACTTTGTGCAACAGAGATGTGTTGTTTCTTGATCAAGCCTTAAAGTAGCACACTCCAGGAGGGAATATCAGTTGTTATAATTTGCTGACCATTACCTTTTCTAGCTTCCTGCCACATTAGTTCTCGCTCAGCATTTGGTAGTGTGTATTACAATCCCATTCCAAGAGTCAAGAATCCAATAAATTCCCCTTGCTAGACCCCTGCTTTGACAAAGGACTTTTTGAAAAAAGTGTTACCAAAGCAGATGGAAGCAGAATCAAGCTACTGGACAGCCCTTTTCAGATCTCTTATGGGCTGAAATTCCTAGCTTGATTTACCAATTAAAAATGAGGTGTTGGAGTTGGTGACTACTGTCCAACATAGAAAAAATATCATGTAGTAACCAAAAAGTCTGAAAGAAAAGGAATTATTTTTGCCTTATTTGGTTAATGATACAGAGTTACTAACAGGGCAGTACTCCAACTTTTTCCCCATAAATGTCACTATTTCTGCTGCACGCATCAGTGACTTGCTGTTTGATACTACTTTTATCAGTTGTGTATTAGAGACATCTTGCAATGGGAGGGAAATTAATAGTTGAGACATTTCAGAGAAATAGGTTAGTCTCGAATGCCTTTGGTACCTTGTGATTTTCTTCTATTTTGGGCGGCAAAATAAAAACTGCCTAACTGTTCATGACACCATACTACACAGCAGGAATTTGTATTCACACAGTATTTGAGAGTAAATATGAAGTAGGATGATGCAAAGATTCAGGCTTGCATACTCAAGATGGGGCTTGCATACTCAAAAATGTTCTTTCCACTAATCCTATCTTAGAGGATTTAAGTGTAACATAAGATAACTGGACTGGAAAAGACTACAACCTTTGGGATAACTTGCTTCAAGAATATGAAAAGCTGTGAACAAGGCAAAAGTCTGCACTGTTAACCCTGCCTCAGGACACAGCACTCCAGTATCTAAAGAGGCAACTGAGGAAGCCTGGCTTCTACCTGAGTCAAGCCCTTATGCCCCTCCTCACCCCCAAAGTCTTAAATTGCCTTCTGTATCTTTTTCTAGCAGAGCCTTTACTCTAGGAAGGAGAGAGATGATAAGCCTCCGAGACAACTGTTGTGCATCATGAGTTCCACACTTTTACCTGACATTTTGGGTAGGGTTCCACCTTTCAGATGGCAGCTCTCCACTTTGTGGGTCATCTACAGGTGGGTGAAGAATTGAAATACATACATCTCCATTCTGCAAAATAAAAATGAAAGCTGAATATAGACTTGCTTGAGGTAAAGTCTGATGACTGACTTCTATCACTGGCTATGTCTTAAGCAAGTTAATTATGTGCATAAAACCCCCCACAAATACTAGCAAACATATGGAAGGGCTGCAAATAGCTCAGTTCTTCATAGGTCTGTTTAGAGGCTCAGAAGCTCCCTTTTCTAAAAGCAGAATTGGTCTGCAAATCAGTAGAGAATAATCTGAGGTGAAGTGGTTTAAAAAATGTAGCAAAGCAAACAAAAATAGTAAAAAAAAAAAAATCACATAGAGCTAATTTACTCTCTAGAAGAGCTGTAGTCAATGACACATGAAGTAGGGTTAATTTTTTTCCTCCCAATGGTATCTGAGTTAGCTACAGAAATCTTTAAATCCAAAGGTTTAGCACTCTACGCTAGCCCAGCTATCAATGCAATACTTCTCCTGGGACACAAGGAGGTTGAACAGATGGTGAGGGACAAGTTTAAGCTACTTCTCCCTTAGACACAGTTATTTGAAATATCAAGTGAAAAAGTAGGAGATGTTCTCTGAGGATTTCACTAAAAAAAAAAAATAATAATAAAATAAATCATTCCAGCATGCAAGTAGAGGAGTATTTTGGCAGTATATGGAAGCCATACAGCCACATAATCGTCAATCTGTGTCTTACTTACCAGTGTTACAGCCTGAATATAGATTTAAAAGCTTCATAAAGCCTCCCATTTATAAACCCTCTAAGAAGCCTGTAACACCAATTCTCTATCAGTAAAAGCACTCTGGAGTGCAATTCCTGCAGCAGCATTCCTCATGGCCAGCATCTTCCCTTGAAGTTTTTCCAGTGGTTCCTGGCTGCAGGATGCAGCAGATGCACAAATGGGGCCCAAGGGCAGCCAGGAGACATTGGCCTCAGCCTGGCTTGCTTCGTTTTACAGCCCATTCCTCAGATTACTACACCATCAGGTGACAGCCTCAGCTGATGGGCAACCCTCACAATGTCCCCTGTCACCCTGATCTAAGGTAAAGGTTGATCACAGCAGCAAGAGATATTGCAGAAGAGTTTTGTTCAATGCCATGAATCAGTAATACCAAGTTCCACATTTATTCTGAAGACTTCTACCAATAGGGAGTATAAAGCAGTGCTGCTCCCAGCACTATCATCTGTGCCTATCAATGGATTTAAAGGTGAAATTAGGCTTACTAGGCTTACATTTATGATCTATTCTGGTTTTATTCCCAATTTCTATTAGTTTACAGTTTCTTCTCTAGATATCTCCTGGGAGAACAGAGCACTGCTCACCAGGAGAAAGCACCCTAATGCTGACAGGAAGGTCCTCATGTGGTCAGGTAAGCAGAAAGAGGGTTAACATTTTGCAATACGAAGAAAAAATAGAGGAAAGCAAGTAAATAATCACATTAGGTGCTTTAGAACTCAAATAGGCAGCACTGCATAGAGTTTAGAATAGTAAGAGTGTCATAGAACCTGGAAACTTTTAGGCACTGGTGAGGTCGAGACTGCCATCCTCAACACATTTTTGGACAACAAACAAGGAAGATGGCACGCTCATCTGCAGGAAGAATAAGCAAAGCAGGTGAAACTCTCCTATTAGGACAGGGAACTGGAAGGCCTTGTTACCTCATTAAAAGAAGGCCTAGTATTAAATGCAGTTTTACCAAAATTGAGCTGATGACATGAGTAAGCTAGAGATGTAAAAAAATACAAGTTACTGAAGGCTTATTTCTTAAAACTGGAACCAGCATATTCTACAAATTGCTACTTCCATCTTCATCACACAGAAATATTTCTTTTCCCCCACTCCTGACAAGCTCTCAAACCTCAAGACCTTCACTGATTTTATCGGCAGTTTCATCTGGAGTCATATCAGTCCTTCACCTTCTTTGTTTCCAGAGCAGCCTGCAAGCTGCTTCAGATTCCCTCACCTTTTTACTTTTTGGAGTGACTCTTCAAATGCTCTACCAACAAAAGGTACCCACCAAGTTTAGGGTTAATTTCCCCTCCTACCTTCAGTTGTTTCTGGAGCATTTTTTTTTCAATCTTTCCCACCAGTACCAGCAAACGCTCTTTCCAAGACTCAAGTTTTGTACGTACTGTTTTCATAACAACCATTTCCCACTCACCTCCTGCATGAGAATTTCTCATTTCAAAAACAGCATCTACAGTACAGATCTGCAAAAATCCGCAGGTCTCAGTTTTCATTATTTATAGATCAAACTCCCATACAGTTGATACAAACTTTATCATCGGTTACCCATTAGATTCTGTGTTAAACCCAAGACTCCAGTCAGAAGATGACCAACTGATTTCAGGATAGCCCCTAGGCATAACACAATTCCCTGAGCATCCAGTAATTAAAGCAAATTACTATCCTGTTCTCCAGCAAAGTCTGGAGAAGCTTTTGGCAACTTATGACTAAGACATCAGAGCAGGCTAAGAGAAAAAGCAGTTTGCACTGTGACATCTGAAGCACTCTTATTCCAGGTTGGCTATTTAGCAGCAGCAACTTGTTAGCAAAGAGACTTCTAAACCCAAGGCATCATCTGAAGCCACTGATCAGAGAGGTACTGAGACATTCCTGTTTTGAACCAGAGCAGAGCCAACAGTTGTGTGCTAAACGCCTCATGTGATAAGATGACCAGTAGGAACATTTTTTAAACACCTTTAGCCCTCATAAGAAACTACTCAGTAGCAGCCCTAACAAGTGGGCATGTAGCTGCAACAACTAAATGTTCTCTGTGGACTTGACCAGCTGCCACACAATGCTTAAATGAAGCTCAATCCAACACAGACTTTCAACTTCCAGATAGGAACTTTCATATCTATGAAGTTTAGTAGTTTTGAATTTTTAGTACTGCAATTAGAAGCCACACTGTATCCAGCTAAGGGAAGGCTTGTTCTGACAACCTTTGCACAAGCATCACTGTGCAACACAACTGCTCAGTTCAACCAAGCTCCATGTTAACCATACAGACTACTTGATACGTGACAACCCAGTGAGAAACATAACTTAGTCTATTCACACTGCACTACTCTGGGAAGAGATCCCTGAGAAAACATCATATAAAGCAGTCACAGAAATAACAGCCTCAGTGTGCTGTGCCCAAGTAATGGGGAGACTGGAGGCCTCTGCAGGACAAAGGCAGCTAGGTCACCATCAGTGTCCAAGCTAGTGCCTGGGCAGAGCTCCGTGCCATTCTAGGATGCACGGTGTGCTAACACCTTAAAATAGACATCTGCACTGCAGCACGCCCCCAGTACTCTGCTCCATGGGGATTTCACCCTAAATCTCTCCAAACAGCCTGTATCAGGCTTACTTTCAGGCTGGGAAATGTTTTTTTTTTTCCTATAGAAAACTTACGTGAAATCATCCTCCTGCAAGGATTCCAGTGATTCCATCAGGGACTTGGAGCACACAGTGCTGCATCCTTTGGCCAGGCCCCAAACATGCACTTAACCAGGGGCCACTGCAAGTGGCCTAGTAAACATTAAACCCACAGGTATCTGGGCACCCTTTCTGAAGCGTGGCATAACTTCTCCTAAAGATGCACTAACTGCAAAACTGCCAAAAGCTCTTAGGGGCAGGAGAAAGAAACAAGAGGAAATGTCACTCCAGCCTAGGCTAGACTTCTCCTCTTGAGTGACCTGGGCCCCCAAATCCTTCTGTTTGTAAATCAATGGCTGTAAGAACCTTCCAAATTCCTGTTATTTCTCATTTCCATCACACAAGTTATTTGCAGAATAAACTCAAATTAAAGTGCACTTTAATACAATGTATAGTTACTAATTGCTTGAGCATCACGGTGGGATAAGACCCCAGGCTACCAGAATGCCCCCAAATTACCATCGTTCACAGCACATAGCTTCAGCTAGGACTCCTTGCTATGCTTGCAGGCAGCAGAAAGACTCCAGTCCTGATAGAACAAAAACAGCACCTCCTGCAAAGTTTAGATTTAACTATTCAGCCATGAAGCTGACATTTACCACAAAGAACTAGCCATTTAAATCAAAGCTAGAGATAATTTAATATCTTAAATACCCTAAGTTTCCTCACATGTCTGAGGAAAAATTCATGTGATTGAAGAAAGATCTTACCTCATAAATGTTGGGATGCCACATTTTGGTCAGGAATCTGAAGGTAGGTGGTGAGTATGGATAGTCAATAGGAAATTTAATGTGAGCCTGAAAAAAAAAAAAAAAGCTTTAATCACCATGAAACAAAATGGAAAACAAGCTGCTATTAGACTGAAAAGTTGGAAAACATTTTCAAGTAGTTTGTTTTATGTACACTAGTACCCAAGCAGATCCTGCTTAACACTACAGAATTATTTTTATTAACAAAGTCATAACTGAGCAATAAAGAAACAAACAAAAAAGTTGACCTCAGGATTGACTTGTGCTGGCAACACACAGAAAACAGGCTAAAAGGTATTTATCATGTTCCAATTCAAGTAGCAATGTCCAGTAACTGATTCACAATTGCAAAAAATTGATTTAAAAAGGTAGTACTCAAGCCATGATTGCTCCTTGCTGGGTTCAGAAGGGAGCTAAAAACATTTGCTGAGGTTAAAAGGCTTGTTTTATGCATGCTAGTGCAAAGGCTTTAATCTACTTTTGTGGAAGGGGAAAAAAGTTGAAGATTTGCTTAACTGAAACTTAAGGGTTTTTTGACTCTCTTGTGTGAAGTTTAAACTCATGCAGCTTCCTGAGCTCCTTTCTTGCCACACCAAATATTTAACAAGTCTGAATATTGTTTGGGTACACTTAATAAGCCCCTGCAACCTGGGGAATGAAATACTAATGGGCTCCGACAGTCAGCATTACCTTCCAGCAGCTATGAAGTCAGCACACGGCTGCAGGGCAATGTTCTTTGAGCTACAGGTGTTCTGCAAAGATTTTAGAGATCCCAGCAATGAGTATTAGCACTACTCTGGGATTCACCATAATCAAAAAGAAGTCACCAAGCAAAGGGCAAAAAAAAAAAAAAAAAAAAAAGAAAAGGCTGAATGGCAAATTATTATGAGACTCTTGAAAAGAGGGGGAACTTGCACACACTGCTCTCTACATGCTGAAGCTTAGGTTCTTCTCTTGGCCCTATTTGACATGTCAAGAGTCCCCATCAGCAGTACAATGCATGCTCTCTATGGAACATCTTCTGCCTACTGTCCTACAGCGGCACTCATGTGCAGCAGAGTGCAAACTGGATCCAAAAAAGCCAAGTCACAGCTAGAACAGGGCCCTGGACTGCTCCTTCCACTCAAACAACTGACCATTCTCTCCCAAGACCTGCCACCAGCCCCACTCAATGAGACCTTCAACTATGGGACATTTTAACAGGCAGTTAGGGATCTGTAGGCAGGGAACCAAACAGACCGGCTTACTGACCTACTAAGTACCTGGCTACAGTTTCACTTCTAGACTGGCATACACCTTGTCATTGTAACCTAAATTTTACAGTTATAGTTCTTATTTTTGAGTACCAGGTGACCAAGGACAAAAGTCCATTGGTTCAGGTTTAAGGGAAGTTCAGGAGCCAACATGTCTTTGCTCTTCACATTTCTGCTTGCCTGCACAAGAGCATGGTACAGAAGCAGAGCAGCACCAAGCCCTTCCACCAGGGTAATAAGCTATGTCACATTCACAGCCAAGAAATTCATGACCTGCTTTAACCACCCTAGCCCACAGTTGAAGGTCAGTGACATGAACGGGCATTGCTCCAAAGCAAATGCATTATCCCAAGAGGACTACAGAGGGGAAAAGATGAGCTGCTGGAGCAAGGAAGCGCTTGGCTTTGGAATGTGGTCCGGGAGCAGAGTCAAGGTTTACCTAGGGTAGGGCAGGCTTACATCAGATCAAACTGCATCATGTAGCTGCAAACTTCTCCAGCCACAGGGGTTTTCCCAAGAAAGCTCATTCCTGTGCCTGCATGCTTAAGTTTCATCAGATCTAACACAGAAAACAGGCCAAGGGATAAGATTCAACATGCACAAGAGAATAAAACTCAGGACAGAGCTAGCTACAAGATGGCTTGGCAGAACCTACAAGTGAGTCTCTATATGCAGGTTAAATTTCCAGGACACTGAAGAATAACATTGCCAACAGTGTATCCCTGGTACTGCTTTTAAATCTCACATTCATGGTCAGAGGGATGAGGGAGCACTGAACACAAGCCACGCAGAGGTTGCAGACCCCAAACCTCTGTCTTGCAGCCACAGCTTCATAGCTGGCCATTTGGCCAGGAATTAAGTTGGTGCTTTGCCATGTAAAAGACACCTATTGAGCTCTCATACCAGAAAACACAACTGGACAGTGCTTAGAGAAATTGTTTCCTCCCATGTGGAGACTTTTGAGATCCACACTTTCCTGCAACCAGCTGCATGTCCCAGGGAAGCACAGGGACAAACTCTTTGTAAGTGAGCCATTCTAGTCGGTCTGTAAATCCATTTAGCATATGGAGATGCTCTACTGGAGCACAAAGCAAGTGAAGATGCTTCAGTACAAGACCTGATTATACAGATGGCTTGTATACAGAGCCACAAGCAGGAAACTCCCGATCAGAAGCAGGGAGTTTACAGGCACGTCCATGTCCCCACATCACTCAGAAGTTGAAAAGTGAAACCAAATGCAGTCATTGCAAATGCAGTCTTTCACAGTCATTGCAAACAAACCCTGGAGTATTACTCAGCATCTCACTTGTAACAGGAGTTACCTAA
This sequence comes from Crypturellus tataupa, assembly GCA_034781795.1. NCBI lineage: Eukaryota > Metazoa > Chordata > Aves > Tinamiformes > Tinamidae > Crypturellus > Crypturellus tataupa. Next base: position 2,533,258 of record JAWLRI010000948.1, on the reverse strand, counting down.
CAACCTTGCACTCAAGGAACCTTATTCAAGTTTCTAAATGAGTTAAGAAAGCTAAGAGACAAAAAAACTGCATTAACAGCCATAGTCAGAAGTCAGGTCACCTTCCATATGCACTGAAAGCACAATTCTAAAAATAGGACAGTAAGTGACAAAAAATAAGCCTGGATTAGGCAATAAACTTATTGCTGGAGATAAAGCAGTACTCACAGGAAGGATTCCCCTCATCCCTGTCCTCATCTCCCCGCTTTAATTTAAGGCAAAACAAGTATCCAAACTGTTTCCCATCTCTGCTGAAGCTCAGCTGGGCAATCCTAGGCCATACAGAGTGGCATAGTTCAGGGTGGTTTGTCATTAGGTTGTTTAAAGGCAGATAAACAAACTCAGGATCAAGTTAGTCAAAGTTATCTACCTGCAGGCACCCACTGCGTTTGATTCCTGTAGCTTTATGGCAAGATAAACAGAAATAGCCCTACTGCAAGGCCCCAATTTTGGCTGCTTTCTCACCAAAACTCCCCTTGGAGCCCTGGCAGGTGCCGTGGGAGGGGAAGTGGAGGCCACAGTTATCAATACATGTCTCCTTGCCCAATTTAGGGCTCATCACACAAATAACCACCCTCCACGATACTTCAGTTAGCAGAACGGATGCAAGCATTTAGTATTACATGCTAATAGCTATAGCTACAACTTCCAACATTACTGACACCACAGGTCATACTGAGATGTCTGATAAGAGCACAGTTACTTCAGGGCTGACTGCTACTTGTTTTATCACCTTGGTCCTTGACACTGCCATTAGTGATCACATTTCAAGTGTGTTTTTCAGCTTTGCTCAAGTCTTCCTCTTTCTCTCCGCATATCATCAGTCAGATAAGGCAGAGCCATAGAAAAAACTATAAATACTTCAAAATAAAAAAAGTCTTGTTAGAAACCATGTGATATGACTAAAAAAACCTAGTGTTTCTACCAACTGCTGAATTAAGACCCAGCAGCCATTTGCAATGAGTAACTACCACTGAATTTGCGTCTCTGGACTCAAATCATGTACTTGAATCAACATTTATATATTACCATCATCTTCCTCTCAGTGGGGAGTACCAGCACAAACAGCAGTGCTTTTCAGCTTCGGTTCTTGAGAAATTCAGTATTTATTCCAGCCTCACTGTATGTGCCACATTCACAGCCTGATGGGAAACAGGCCTCTGACACCAATTTATTCTGCTTTTCTTCACCCTGACAGAGCCTAGATACTCAGTTCGTAGGCTGCCAAGTCAAAAGAGTTGAAGCCAACCCACCTGCCCCTACCAGAAGGGCAAGGGGGTGTGCAGCTTTCCTGGAAAGCTGCTATGTTACAATGACCGGATTTGGGGATATCGGGAACACCTTTTGCAGATGCCAATGGAAACCACAGATGTTTGGCAGATGGTGAAGTTGCTATTTCAAGAACATTTTTATAGAGTCACAGCCATGACATGCAGGGCAGTGAACTAAGCACTTAAATGTACTGCAGTATAGCCAAACTATAGACAAACTCTTCCCATCTCAGTAAGCCAGTATCCATCCCCTCTGCCTAGGCAGGAGTTACAGCATATGCAAACAGTAAAAGGCTCCACATTTGTTTTTAACAAAGGTAACCAGGCTCCTCGCTGTGCACATCATCACTTCCCAGAGCTGCATCCTCCCCACCAGAATGCTGCCAGCCACACATTTAACACATCAGAAAGGCAGCAAAAACAGCTACAGACCACTACTGGGTTAAGCGCTAAAAGTCTAATCTCCCAGAATGTCCCTTATTGCTCCTAGCACATCATGCATTTATACAATTCATCTAATGGATTTTCCTCTTCCACATTAAGCCCGGATTACCGAGCACAATATTAAACACTATGTGCCAGAAAAGACATTCAGTAGAGGTCAGCACTAAGTATTAACAGCCTATTTTGCACATCAGGATTTAGAGCACCTTGATACTCTTCAGCTCCAGAACCTGCAAAGCATCCCTGGAAGCAGCCACTGATCAGAGTGAGAGTGAAAATGAAGGTAGGGCCAATATGGGACCAGATATTATGACTTGGGACCCAAACAATTTCTGGCAGAAAAATGCTTCACTATTTAGTAATTTAGTCCCAGTGTTACCTTCATTAACCCAAAATGGCATTTATTGACATTCCCTGTACTTTTTAGATGGTCAAAGCCTTGTTTTAGTGTCCGACTTAGGAGATGAGTGACTGGATGAATTAAGTCCTGTGAATCCTGAAAAATCCCTCATTGCTGCAGATGGTCATATTAACAGCAAAAGATATCTTATGTTCTGTATTACCTCAGCTGTTTCATAAGCAATTCAAATCACCAAGACCTGAATGTGAAAACTGAAATAGATCTCAAAAGGGGCTGTTAAGCCACAAAAAAAAAGGAAAACAGAGTTGCAAGACAGTAGACCAAAGACGAATGGAGAACTGAGGTCATGTTACAAAATCAGAAACTGACAGGGAAAAGAGTCTAGTTTTGTTTCACATTAAGTCATATCCTGTATATGTATACTTCTTAATTTAGTTATTGAGGGAAGGCATTACTAAAGGCTATTGTTTTCAGTGGACGAATGCTTGGTTATCAACCAAATTACCTTTACCAATAGAATCTACTGTTATGTTTCTAATTAAATGATGCTCATATAGATTGGAATGTTGGGCATGAAGATTAAAATTAGTTACAGCTTTAAATAAACAGCTCAAAAATTAGTCTTGTGCTGCTTAGATCTTGACAGTAGAAGGACAAACAGGAGTGGGAAGGAAAAAAAGTCACTGCAGCCTCGTTGTTCAGCTGGTTTCCATCCAAGCTCTGGCATCACATACATTCACTCTCCTATTGCCTGGGTAATCTCTTAAGGGATCTGAGTAAATACAATCGTTCTAAACAATGGAGATAGTCACAACAAGCAGTGCCTGGAAACCAAACCAATTTCTCCTCACTATATTAAAAAAAAAAGCATTTAAAAAGTCTTTCTATCCTAGAAGTTCAGCCTAGTGTTTTTTGTCTGCATGATGATAAGTGTTCATGACAGCCATTACTCATTTAGAGACTGAGTTAGCCTACGCCAGTCAGCTGCATTTAGGATCTTAAGCAGTTCTGTAGTTAGATAATATATTCTCTTGTAGTGCGTTTTGCCACAGGGACAGTCCACGGTAGTGCCCAGCTAATTGTACCATTTGGGCTGAGCCATGAGGTTGCCACTGCGGCTCCCGCTAAAGAGCCCTCCTTGTCCGTGCTCTTGACTCACAAGCATCCAGCTTCAGTCAGAGCAGCTGCTAACAACCTCTCTTGTTGGGGAACCCTTCAAAAAGCTTCCTTCGGCAAGAGGCCACCTGCACACTTTGGATGCTCTCGTCCTTCCCGGCATGGGGACACCAGGTGCCCAACTCCACCTGTGCATAAGCCAGATCCCCTGCTTTGTTGCCAAGAGGTCTTTTGCAACACAACAATATGTCCCAAGCAAAATAAGGAGCCATTTCCAGACTGGGATGGACTTGCAAGCTTGCAAGTGTAAACCCCTGGCTAACAGTAAGTTACTTACAGACAGGAGTAGCCAGGAGTAAGTGGGCAGAGCAGTCTGAAAGGCTATTCCCAAAGCAGTGGTCATTGCCCCCAGGGTCTGGCCATGTGGACAGGTTGTAGGGCACACATCTACTTTAGTGTAAGCACAACCAGGTTCACTCCCATTACTCTGATTGGGAAATTGACTTTACAGTGCTACCCAGCTACAGTGCTGGGTTCACTCATAACAGCAGGGTGGGGAAGGTGGCATCCAGTAAAAGAATTCAAGGGTTGGCAGTGGTAGCAATCTGAAGTCATCACTGCATTTCTTCAGTAGCCTCCTTGTCTTCACTCAGCTTGTGCATTTTTCTGCTATCTCACCACAGAAAATGCAACTACCAGCAACTGCATATAACAAAAAAACAAGCAGATACTTGGTCTTCTGTAGCATAAGTTTCTGGTCCAGCAGCTTCACACTAAAGCAATGCCAGAGTCTCATGGGAAAGAGCCGATGTGTACTCAGGTTTTTATATTTTCCTAGAAATGTCTACAGTAACATATTAATTCCTGTCTCTAATTCAACCTGAACTCCAGGATCAGACTTGACTTAAAGTATAAAAATCTGTACTGAAATGATTAATGATTTTGACAAGCCAGATTTGAGAGAGATTTGCGATCACCAATTGCTTCATGCAGAGATTGGGCTCCTGAGTTGGATGATTTCTGATTGCTGAGAGACTCCGTGTTTATACGGCCTGAAATCAGGTTTGTGAGTCTGCATTCTGCTGAAACCGACCTATATTCTGTGTGACTATTTTCTAGGCAGAAGCAGATGAATCAATTCTTATTTGTATCTGTACAAACATACCAACTTCCAAACTGAAACAGAATAGAAAGTAGTAACTCCTAGTGTGTGAAACTGAAGTCTCTCTCTGTAAGCACTCTCTGTAGTGCTTAATCCTTCAAGATACTTAGCAATGCTGAACCTAAAGTTTAATCCAATTTTCACATCTCCTCCCAGGTCTCTGCTTGAAAGGAGAGTCTGGCCCTGGAAATACACCAAGATACGGTACCTGAAAGCTATACAGCACTAGTGCAGCAGTTCTAAAAGAAATGTGCGTATTTCAGAAAAAGGTTTCTCCAGCTCTATCTGCAAAGCTGACGGGACTTTGCTGGGGTTGTGGCAGGAGCCTTTGGGGCTGCTCAAGCCTCAGTTCAAAGCATCACACAGCACCTGTGGAAGTCCTCCAGTCAAGTGTATGCACTTGACATTCTCATATCTGCCTCCACCTGCCAGGCCACAGAGTCCCGAAGACTGTGTCATTTACAGGAACAGGAACTGTGTTGTCTGTGACATATGGAGCACCCTGTTCAGTCTCAGGAACATGTTTTGCACTTTTATGATCTGTGTAAGTTGACTCCTTTGCACAGACTTACCACATTAGCATGCCTATTGAACAACAGAAAAAGAGATAGCACAATGTCATTTTTCAAGTCACATAGTTTACTTTTTTCAAATTCAAATGATGACCAGCAGGATGTATGCAAGTTTCTCTAGAGTCCATGTTGGACTGGACAGTTTTGATGAACTTGACTTCAACACTTTGCATATTCACTGGAATGTGCAGATCACTATATTTTTGAGTAAAATAGGACATAAAGCTTACATCTGCCAAAGGAAAAGATGTCCAAACCAGCTCAATACAGAAGCACCCTTTCCTTCAGCCTGTTTAACTATTTTTTGACAATTCTTTAAGCAAAACACCAGCCTAACCATTCATGAGTCAGTCAATGACTAATTGCCTTGACTCCTCCCATGCAAGCAGGCTCTATGCAAGAGCAAAACTCTCCTTCAGGGACATCCAATCACATGTTCTGCTAAAAACGCAGGGCCAGCCCCGATGCAGTCACCTCTTTCATAAGCAGAAAGGGGAAAGAAGTATTTATAGCCCAGCAAGTGTAAACCAAAGCACCGTGCTGCAGTGTTACACAACTCGGCATTTCTCATGCAGGCAGGAGGCAGTTCTTTTGAAGAGGCTTCCCGAGCTGAAACAGCAGATTTAGCTAAAGCAAGAGGTAGGTGCCGTCACTTGGTTTCTGCAGGCCTAGGAACCGCAGCCCCCATGAAACTCCTGCACCAAATGTGACCCAGAGCCAAGCAAGAAGCGCTGCAGCCTCCTGCTTGCCAGGCAAAGCTCCTGCACTGCTGGTTGTTCTTTGAAGCTGCTTGCAGGCAGCAAGGCTAGGCAGAGGCATTAACACTTAGTTGGCAGCAGCAGCCCAACCTGCTGCACTGTCCACCCAGCCACCCTCAAGAGCTGAACACAGCTGCCCTCTCTGCTGGAGGGGAGGCACAAGTAGGGTCACATTAGTCAAGATTTGTAACACTGCCCTGGTAACAACTGTGTTATGCACTAGCCCAGGGGTACAAGCTGACTGCAACGTGGGCCCCATAATCTTCAACAAGCTAGGGATACCTCATATTCCCAAGCAGATGGCATCCCTGCGTAGAGCCCCTAGGTAACTGTGGGAACCAGTAACACAGCATAACCTTTTACTAGAGAGAAGTCTATCTGGGGCATAAAAGAGTATTTTTTTTATTATTATATAACAGTGTTCCAGTCACCAGCACCATAGGCTGCTTCAGAGAGATGAAGTTTAAAGTTTGTTAGCCAATGCATATCAATCCTGGCTCATGAGGTTATTGTTTCTATAGTAAAATGAATTTTTGTTGTTTTAGTGAGGAGTTGCATTCAGGAGGAACTCAGCAGTGTCATTCTCTACCTTTTCTCACCCTGTCATGTGCTGTTGCCTACTTGGAGCTCTGAGCATGACAATCAGTGCAGCTTAGTACATAAGAGACAGTGACTCAGTTCCCAGCACACTGTACTGTAAGGGCAGCGAGTTAACAAATAACCAACCCCAGCTCAGATTTACTTTTTATAAAGCTAATGAAACATTAGCAAAATGTTAGCATCTCAACATGAGCTTTGGCCCACTGTGGAAAGGCAGAGCAGATGGCACCCAAAACGCAAGATTTAAATTTATTTTGAAACACAAGCATGGAAAGTTCGAAGCGCTACCAAGGGCAGATCAGAGGGCTGTACAGCTCAAGGCCACATCTCACTCTGCAGAGCTTTCCAGCCTCATAAGGACCAGCGAAGGAGGCAGACAGAGTTCATCACAGCATCAGCTCCTGCAAATCTGCATTAATAGCATCACAGTGGACAGAAAAATATTTCACACAAAATGCCTTCTCTAACAAAACCAAATCATTAGGCAGTACTGTTGCTGTAATCATAGACATGAAATTCAACTGCTCTGGCCTTTGGTGGCTCCAGAATGCAACCAATTCTGAATCCCATCACTGTTTGCTTTGTGCTAGGCACTGTAATACTTTTAGTCCATGAGTATAAGGAAACGAGCCCTTTGCCAGTAACACATCACATGGTGATCTGCAGAAGCTAAAGACTGCAAGTCACCTCTCCTTGTTATTTAAAAAAAAAAAAAAACACTCCGCTTAATTAATTAGAACCAGCTAGTCTGCAGAGTGGTTGCTCTACCCCACAATTAATGTGGATTCTTAAAACACGCATACCCACACACTTCATCCTCCAGAGGAACATCTTTTAGTCCATAAAGATACACAGGAGAGCACAACACTGAAGCAAGGGACAGCTGGCACAGCTACGGCTACCTGCATTCCAGCAAGTTACCATGCAAGTGACTAACATTTCCCTAAAGCCTGTGGTCCCAATTTGCTGAAATATCTTCTGAAAGCTGAGAAAGTCAGCACAGATGCAAACTGGATTGATTCATCTGCAGTGCAGCACTGAGAGCTAAGGTGTCCTTTATACTTCTGGTAAGAGCAGAGCAGGTAGCACAGAGCCAAGCTCCATACAAGCTCAAACATCCTCGGAACACAAGTATCCAGATCAGTGGGAAATACTTGCAGTGAGTTGGAAGATAAACCTACCAGGAGCAGCAGTCAGGAAGAATTAACTGCAGAATACTGTAGATTAAGGGAGTTTCAAGGTCAAAACAGAGGCTTTTAATCAGATAGATTTAAGATGAGAAACCAAGCAAAAATATGTGATTGCTTAGATGGAGAAAGTGAGTTCTGGTAAGAAAGAGGAAACTTGCAGAAGTGCACAGAAGTGACCTTTAAATAGCTCTAATATCACAAAACTTTGGCTATCAGTATCAAGAAAGAAATGGGGGGAGATTAAAACCTACCTTCCCCTCTGCCATTAAGTACAAGTCATACCTATCAACTTGATTTAAAGTGGCAGATCTCACTGCATAAGAGAAACCAAGAGTGCTAGAAAAGAGATTGTCCAAACCTCACAGATCAGGAAAGAGAGGGAAGGGAGGGGATGCAGTCTGCTCTCGCTAAGAATTGGAGTGTGGATACAAAAAAGTCTCTGGAAAAAAAAAGGAAGAGGAGCAGGAACAGTGGGGATGGGACAACGAGCAAAGATAAGCAAGAAATTTAATTGGCAGGGGTTGGTTCACAAGAGTAAAGCTTGACAAGAGATCCAACAACTGAAATTACAGAGATCTGGTAGGAAGAAGTGAGGTCTAACCGAAGATAAATAAAGGTTTTGGGCATTCTCTTGCGAGATGCTCCTTCCCATTTGGATCTGTCTTTGGTGTCCATCTTCTGTCAAATGTGGGGAGAGTTTGTGTTTCAATTTCCCCCTTCTCTTAATGTCTTAAAGCTTAAGAACACTAGTTAAAATGTTAGAGCAGTAGACAATGCAAAATAAACTCCATGTTGGTTGTACTGTGAATGGCAGCACCCCTGAGAAGCAACACATGTTGCTTGACAGCAAAGCTCCAGAAAGATGGTCATACCCACACACTCGGAAAAACCTCAGCCCTGGGCACACGACCTGTTGGCTCACATACAAAAGAAATCTAAGCTATCAGAAAACAAGGAACAGCCAAGAATAGAAGTGAATGTTCAGATTTACCAGCATGCTAGAGAGTCACATGTTTATCTTTTCAGTGCAAAAGAGTGATTTTTGAGAACTTATTGTCTCAGTTATGCTGTGCTGGGCTCACAGCACCTGTAACTGGGCTATGCTGCACTTGGTAGGAGATGCCCACATGCTCTCAGGTTACAGCACAGTGCTAATCAGATCGCAGCACACGCTGGCAGTATTTTGAGAACACAAGTGTGAGAACAGCCCTGTCATGGGAAACCTACCCCAGAGAGAAAGGGCAAGCATCTGAACCCTAGAGTAAGGCTCTATTTACTGATGCAGATTCTCCTGACTGAGAAAAGGATATGTCAATTTTAGAAGGAAATGATTTATGCACATTCAACATGGCAGATATTTTCACACAAGATTTTTCCCCGTTAATAGCAAGCAATACTACAAGGGTCTATTCAGCACCACTGTTAAGTCCATCAGGAGTTGATGTTCAGTAACTATTCAAACTGATGATTGAAATTCAACCAAGCCATGAAGGGGATGACTTTTTTTATTAAAACTTAATTCATTGCTTATAAAGAGGTGCTAAAGAGATCCCCGCATCTGCGTGATATTTAAAGCATTAGATGCTTCCTCATACAAAAACACATCCAAAGCATGAGCTGGAGGAGCCTCTAGTGGCGACAAAGGAGATGAGATTATGAATTAACAGACACTCGAATACAAGCTAACAATCTTGCTGGTATTCACACTAGTCTACAGATGCATTGCTTCTAGTCAAATTACCACCCATCAGCATCTGAAAGCCACATACAAGTACTGAGTACCAAGCAGGAGCTGTTAAATAGCACGAGATGTTTTACAGTGCCTTGAAGCAGGAAGGAAGCAAACCAACTTGCTGCTTTTGCTCTCCAGAGTTTTGACAGCAGTTGTTTTCTAATCTGAATAAAGATTTTTGAAAGTTTCCTATAACATGTTCATAGCCAATTTACATCCCAAGGTATATGCAGATAGGTAGGCGACTATCTTAAATAAATCCCATCCATGCATCCACAGTAATTCAGTTAGAGATTTGCACTTGGGAAGTAGATCTGCTGAACACTTGGACATGAAAGCAGTATTCTCCATATGCACCGGGGGCGCACAGTGCACTGCTGTGAGGAAAGGACTTCTCCAGAGCAGACACTTCGCATGGATTCGAGCGGAAGGCACCACATTCGCACCCTGCTTGGCAAGCTTGAGAACGGCTCCTGTTAGCTATGCAGCTCCTCACATCTTGTGATCCAAGCGTGAAGCCACCGCACTGAGGTGGCATAGAGCAAAAAAAAACAGAGTTAGCTTCACTGCTGTAGGAAGTGCTGAAACCTTAAGCCTATTGACAAGCACTAATACTGATGCAACCCTCTCTTTGGCCTAGCAGGAAAGTTCGAAGCTTTGTCTGACAAGAGACCACTGTCTTTATGGCTGCATTTCATAGAGACTTTTCTCATTGAGAACAAATTTCTCAAAGAGTACATCTTTAAACAGAATTAAGAAGCTAAATATATATTTTTTTCAAATATTACTGAAGTTGTACAGCTATACACAGACTAACTGAAAAGGCATCTCTAAAAGGCATTTAGAGTAACTGCCACTCAGCAGCGTTTGCTTTAGAAGACCTGGATAAAGCATAAAAAAAAATATAGCCCTCAAGGCATTCACTGCCTAATAAATAATATACAAAAAAGCTAAGCATCATCATATATTATTTAAATTCTAGACTACACTACCCTGCTAGATCTCTGGATGAAAATCCAGATTGACTGAAAATCAAATGCGATTCCCTCCCTCACCCTTCCACAGTAGCCTACAAAGTTGTATTTTTAGCTGGCTACAACTCTGTTCCTGTATGAAATTCATTCCCTGAGAGATGAAGGTTGCCCAGCTGCTACTGTGGAGCAGGGACACAACATTGTGCACTTGGAGCTTTGCATGGCCTGGCCATTTGGCAGAAGATCAGCAGTCTCTTTACCAGCATAGGAGATTCCTGCAAGGTGACCAGCACAAGCCAAATGTTCTCCCATAGATGCCCTCTTCTATGCTTCGTGTTTGCATTTCTGCCCAGAAGCATCCACACGCTGGAAAATTTAGTCTGAGAAGTGCCTTATGTTATACATATGTTTTTGGTTTAAAATAATATCAAGTGGCAAGTATAGAATATAACAAACTCACAAAAACCATCTCAGATCTGGGCACACTGACATAGTACAAGGAATTTCAAGTTTTCTGCTGGTGAAAGTACTACAGCAGCAGCACAATTGCTGCATTGACCGATTCCAAGCTCCTTTTCAAGGTTAAAAAAAAAAAAAAAAGTCACCCTTATCCCTCCTCTGGGTCCTTCTGTATCTCTCACTATGATCATCATTCAGCCACTTCTTTACCCTGTCCCAATTTTCACAGCTTCTAGGATAAAGTGAGTTTTCAATTGAGCAAAATGGGTTCCACAGGAGACAGCAGTGGCACCGAGGGTAGCCCAAGAAGTCAAATACCAAGTGCAAAACCCCTTTAGTGTATCAAAAAGAGGGCATGATATTTCACAGTTTAACATAACTTGTCTCCTCATCCATCCCACCCTAAGCTGGTGCAGCAAAACAAGCAGCAGCCTCTTCCAATGCCCATTAGGGGCACAGAGCTAGGGGTCAAGGAGACCCAAGGACAAGGATCAGCTGCACTGACCTCAGCTACACCAAACTGCTCTTCTGCACAGGGCACACGATTGACTCAACAAACAGCTCCACTATTGCTAGAGACTGACATATCTGACCCTTAAAAATCACTCCTCCTTCCTGTCTACTCAGCGCTACCTTGATTTATATCCACTGTAGCTAGTTTTGTTACAACACAGAATATCTGGCAGCATGCGCAGTTACTGAACCTTTTGAATACCACTAGAAGCAGTAATATACACCACACTATGCAAAGCTTAGGGCCAAAACATTTGTTTTTTTATCTTTTTTTTTTAATTGCAAGGACTATGAACTCTACCACAGTCTTTAAAGGAGAAAGTAGCTCAACAAAACAGCACATACCAGTGCCAACTTCTCCTCTTATGTACCAAGTACATGAACAGGCAGAATCATCTACATTGACTCTACAGTCCACACATTGTTACCATCTTGAACACTTTGTTTTAAGAAACAGACACATTCCATTACCAAAAACTCTACCTTGGAAGGATGAAAGTAAAAAAATGCAATCTCTGTTTTTTTTTCTTTCCCCATCTCTTGTAACCACTACATTTTAGAGCACCTAAAATACAAGCTTTCCCTCTGGGGGTGTTTAAGGTGAACACCTCCTTGCTACAGAGATATTTTACAATAACAAATGCCTTTTCTCCCCGCCTTGCACAGCAATAATTAAGGCATTATAGAGATAAGAGGATCCCTTCAGCTCCCACTTCTCACCAACCCATCCCTAGTGATGAACCCTTCCCCTTGTAGGGCTGCCTACCAAGCTTTTTAGGAAAGCTTCACTACTTTTAACATCACTGCTAAGTAGGCCAGCAGAAGTTGGGGCTTTCTAAAACCTGCTAGGGAGCAAGATTGGTTTCCCTAAATTCATGTGGATGTGATAAGTGACCAAAGTCATCATAGTAAGCAGCAGAATTCACATGTAGTATGTACAGCAACAATTACTTACGCTTTTGTTCCAAAAGTCAGATTCAGAACCAGGGGAAACAGAAAACAAATAGACAAGGATTTCCCTCTTCCTTAACAGGGTCCTTGCCTTCAGCTATATATTTCTTGATGCTTAATTTCATCATGGTTTGACCCTACTGTTGAAGAAAGTCTAATAATGGGCTAGAATTTAATACATTTTAAAATACCTCCAACATTAAACATACCTGTTCAAGACAAATCAGGTTTTCGCAGTAGCATAACAATTTGATCCTTTGAATAGTTCAGAATTCAAGACACCCAATACAGTTTCAGACTAGCAAGTTCTTGTTTGTTTGTTTTTTGCTTGTTTTTTTTTCCCCCCTCACCTTCTGTTCCTGATTACCTTTACAAACAACAAGCAATTCCTACAAACGCTGTCTAGCAAATTACAGGATCTATGCAAGTTTTGTTCTGAAGGATAGAGCTCAATATTCACATATGAAAGAGATGTTCCTCAAGACGATCACTTTTCTTCAGGGTACCTTTTGATATTGCCATTGTTTGAAGATTGTAGATAGAAGCTTTCTAAGGATCCAGGGTTGGTATTAAGGTAGGAATTACATAGAGCTCATTTCAACACACACAAAGTGTATGACCAGCTATCCCCTATGACTTCTTTTAAATAAGATGCAATACTTACATAGCGAGAATCCTTAACTTTTCCAGCCCATTCTTAACATGACACTAAGAAATTACACCAATAGGAAAATGATCAGCATTCATCACAGGGACCCAAAAAAAAAAAAAAAAAAAAAAAAAAGAGTGATGAAGACACTTGCCCTTTATCACCTTTCATCACTGCTTTCAACACTATGCCCTGGAAAATATGTTTCTTCTTATTGATTTTGCTGATACCTTCCAAATAATAAACACTTGAAACAGGAAAGTCAATTAGACAACCCCACCAGCCTAGTCAAGTAGTCCAGCAGCGAGGAAAACAACATGCAATCTCTTCATGGCTTCTGCTCCGGTATCCCAGGAAACAGGCTGCAGCTGCTTGGTTCAAGCCATGTACTATGGCAAAAATGTCTGCAATTCAACTCTAATAACCTGCATTTCTCCCATTGCTAAGCAGTGATTATAAACGGAGCAGCAGCTCTTCAAACAGCGCAGCTCTTCTCTAGAATCTGGAGTATGACTTGCACGTTAGAAAGCCTGGCATGTCTGAGGAGTCAGGGCACTCCCATCCCAAAAATGCTTCAGCTGGGTCGTCCGCTGGATTGCGGCAGACACCAGCTACGAGATTTGCAGACACCCCTATGAAAACCAGCTCCCTTGCTTGGAGCAGCCTGACCAAATAGGAGAGCGTGTGGGGCCAGGATACTACAAATTAAACAGACACTTAGCTCCCTTCCTTGGAATTATCCCAGGCACTCCTTGGTCCAACTCAGGATTGCGGAAGACCTTCATTAGACACACTTAGCTCTTCTACCAAATGTAAGCAATAATCTTCAACTGGAATTTTCCCTACCTGGTACTATTTTATTCATAACTTCAAAGTCCTAATAGCTCTACCTCCATCAATAAAAAAAACTATGAAGCACTTTGATTACTGAAGAGTTTTGAGACCTTTATCACTAGTACTTTGACTAGATTTCCTTTGGACTTATAGCCCTCCTCCCACTGAACTAAAAGCCTACTTAATACTTCTCAAATAGTCTAAAACTCAAACCTCAGGTACCACATGTGCCAGTAGTCTGCCATGCAGAGGTCTGGAGTGTGCAGCAGCATGCACTGGGCAGCCCAGAGAGAAGATCCCAAACTGACCGCACACACTTCAAAAGTTAACATTGGGACCGTCACATTCTTTTCCGCAGAAAATTTAAACATGGGTTTCTTTCAGAAAGCAATATTTAAATAGTATTTTCAGTGTATTACACTGTTCACATAGTAACTATCATACTTAGAAGAGTTAAAAATGCAAGGAAAAATCCAGATTTCCATAGCTAACCATATTCCATGGATTATGTCTGTGGCTAAGAAACCAGAGGTTTTAAATTTCTGTTAAATAGGGGCATCCAAAGCTTTCACCGAGACCCCATGTAAGCCTCATGTGTTTGTCTTGGGTGGAAAGGGCTACTACTACTGCAGGTACATAAGTAAACAGATGATAGACTAAAGGAAACTGCATCCAAACACTATGACCTACTCCCAATCATTTACCAGGAGGAAGCCAAGCCATTTTTAAAGCAAGGTTTCTTTTTTTGTTCTGTGCTATCAAAATACAAGCTTACTGTAAATTTAACTGCCTTACATTTTAAGAAAAGTGTAACAGGCACTACCAAGGACAAAAAAGCAGCCTGAGCAGATAAAAGCAATTGTTATTTGTTGCATAGATTAGTATTAGGACAGGAAAGTAAATTAAAATATGACCATCTGATTTAGATTTCAAGTGTTTACTTCTAAACACACATTAGAGCCAGAAAATGGAAGATTCGGAGACTTTCAAGCTCATTTTCTATACAGTCAGCTTTACTGTTCTGCAGAACTAAGAGCCTGTCAACAGCAAGGAGGCATTTTGAAGTAACAGAAAATGTTAGAGTGAACCCATTAAAGATGTGAAGAAGCTCACGGGGGAGTGAATTGTGAACACAGATGGAAACTCATTTTAAAAGGAGATTAAAGATGTGGCTCTGGCGCTCGGTAGACTAGACAGACTTTTGAAGGCACTGGGAAGAAAGCAGTGATCTTGTAAGCTTTGTTATTAGAAGTTGTCTAGGAGCAATGATTGCAGAATGCTCTACTAGCTGTTAAAAATCTTTTTACCTTAGTTCAGTAGAACATAGAAAACCTGAACTCATGTATATGTTTTTCCCCATTAATGAAGGAGCTTCTGCTTCTCAGCTACCTTAGAGGAACACCACAGATAATCTCAGCATCAAACTTGTTCAACGCACATAGGTTTCCTCCATGGACATTTTAGAGCAGTAGCTATTCTGATGCTCAAGTATAGGTGGGCCTGTGTGCAAACAACTTGCAGTGTACTAAGTACAAAGTGAAACAGCAAAGCCCAGGAAGTAACAATACCAAAACAATGAGAGTTTATTTAGATTTATCAACTTCAAACAAGCAAGAGTCACATTAGGAGGAGCTAACCAGCTTCATACTGAACATGACAGCTTAGGACTCCAGTCTAGCCAGTTATCACTACATTCAGTTGGAGTTGTCACTCCTGGACACAAGCAGCCAAATCAGTTAAAGGTTGAGTGGACAGCAGCACAGTGTGAGCAGTACACATTGTTACAGGCACTTGATCCTTCTCAAAACAAAAGTGGATCAGCTGGTGCATCCTACTGCTTACACTGAACTGAGTTCTGATAACTCATCAGTATTACAGTTTAGGAAAATCTTTGTGTTGAAACATAATGAATCCTAAAGAACAAAAACAAAAAAAAAGCTCAGGGGCCATCATCCACACTGCAGTTTCATATCATTAAAACTGCAAATGAGCACAGACTCAGAAGAAGGTTCCCATGACCATTTCCTTTAACTGGCACCAACACTTGTGCAGCTAGGAGACAAGCAGGCTAGAAAGTCCCTTGTTCTTAACCTAGTCGGTTTCTTTTGACATATGCAACCACTTATACTTTTTATTTCTGTAGTTCCTCCAAGCATCAAGAATTTAGGCATGAGAAACAGACCAGGTGGTCAGTTGGTACTTTCTGGTAGGTGTGAGACTACAAACACAAAGTGGGAAACTTGTGAGAGTTTGGCATACTGTAAATACTTAAAAAACACAAATTTAAGTGTTAGTTGATAGTCTGAAAGGTATAAAACTTGCATGCACACACTGCACCACTTATTTTATACTCTAGAGCAAAATTACCATTGCTTTGGGATTTTCTTCCTTTCCCCTCCCAATAATGAGGTAATATTTTGGCAGTTGTAGTGCAAGGGGAAGGGTGGGAAGAGAGAATATGGTAAGCAAGTCAAATTAGTGGCCTAGTTGCTTGTTTAGGGATAAAGATAGCCAAACCAGCAATTTTGAGTAGACTTAGTAATCACCTGATCTACAACATGCATTTTAAAATTATACCCTCAGCAGCAGCACGTGTACCCCTACAGAGTGTGTCATTAATGTCCCGGGTTTAACTTTCTTGAAGAAAAGAGAGCAAATATTCACTACAAACCAGCTCTTACACAGCTTAGTTACTGAAGAAAAATAACTTACTGCTGTCCTTCAGAGTATGCTGGTCTTTCAAAAGAGCTCTAGTGTGCTTATATTTGCATATAACAAGCCATACTGTAATCATTATTTTTGCAGTTCATAAATAACCGCAAAGCCTTCATTGCATTCTGGGCTGGGTTGACTTAGCAGGTTGCAAGCACTGTATTGGCACCTATCAAACCAAGGCCTCATCATCCCAGGCACCACACAAGCAGTAAAACTTGGCGTGACTTAAACACAGCATGACCTAGTGGTAGCCCTTAAGCTGTGAGGTCAGATGCAGCTTAGTTTTTGTTTTGGTAGAGAAAACAAACAAACAAACAAAAAAACCCTGCATTCTCCTGCTGCCAAGGAGGCTCCCACGTTAAAGGTAAATGCATTGGCAGCTTTGCTGCAGATCCAGGGTATTTTATGGCTTGAATGTACTTACTTCTAAACAAATATACAGAAGACATCTACATAATTAACTACTGTTTAGCAGAGCTCAGTGAAGCTGTGTCATCCTTTCAAGGTAAGAAGCCTGCAGAGGCCAAGGTTGAACACGGGGCAGGTTACAGCCCACAGCAAGAAGGACTAGACACTCAGCAGTGCAGATCTCCTGCACAGGGAAGACCAGGGAGTCAGATGTTGGGGAAGTGACCTCAGGAGTATCCAAGTAGAGACATGTGCAGCACGAGCTCTTCCATGCATGCTGGATGGCCGCCCAGTGTTTCAGATTATGTCTTTGCACAACAGATTTCTTATTTCACTTTGGACAGCTCTAGCAGATGCTTTCCTCAGGATTAAAATGCTGCTACTCTCTCACCAGCAGGTTAAAATAATTATTTTAGGCAAATCCAAAGCAAGGTAACCCATGTTGCCAACTAAGCTATACGTGCCACAGAGCTTACAGCCATTGTATAAGCACTTTTGCATCAAGCACTGCAGCCTATGTAGGAGTATTTAACATTTCTGTTCTAATCTGCAAAATAAACATACAAGGCGTCATATCTAATTATGTCACAGTCGGCACAGAGCTCGTTTGCTTTTTATCTGTGAAGAGTTAGCTTTAAACCACCACTAATCTGATGCTGCACTAGTTATCATGGAAGTCTGCATCACCAGTTCATATTCTCACAGTTCAGTAGTTTAACACAAAAAGCTGCAACAACAAGATTTTTAATTCACAAATTAAGCATCAACTAATCTGACATTCTGGTACATGTTATCATAAGACACCAAAGTTTTCTAGTGTGAAATTACTTCTTTAAAGTCACAGCTTCATTCTGTTTGCTGATTAAAGGAAATTAATATGGAAAAAAGAAACAGCTGTGGCTACATCCCTATTCACAGGCATCTTTTTTAGTCAACACTTCTATTAAGTCCAAAAGCACAAGTATATATAAAGAATTCTGCAGGCTCGTATATATTAGTAAATATTTCCATAGCTCATGCTATAATTTTCCCAGGCACAGCTAGAACAGAAACGTCACTGAGCACTGCAACGCACTTGTGAACCGTGTCTCTGCAACCACTGCTGACCTAGGGAGCCATGCTGGGAAATCCCACGTCTAAACAGGATTCTCTATAAATCCCCTCTCTGTAATGCCTGGTAAACTGCTCAACAGAAGTGACGAAGAAAGAAATGCCTTAAAGTGCCCTGAACTTCAGTACCGAGCTCAAGGTTATTGATTAGGTATTCATGTAATGCCGAGTCTAGGATCCTGTACGTGACATCTCTACCACACACTCAGTTCCAATGTTTGGCCTCCTTACACAAGGAAAATAGCTAAATTGAGATACTCTCTTCAGTCAGCAAACACAACGGCATTTGGCCCAGGCGCACTTCACTTGCATCTTCCACCTTCTTGGTGGCATCTAGCACAGCCCTCTCTACCCTGCCTGCTGGCACCAGGCCACTGAGCAGACAGACACCAGGGTCCAAGCCAGAAGACCAAAGGAGTCTGGCTGAGACTGCACAAATGGTCTCTAAGGAAAAATTTTTTGACAGTGAGGGTGACAGAGCACTGGAACGGGCTGCCCAGAGAGGTTGTGGAGTCTCCTTC
>JAWLRI010000948.1:2489196-2500061 GCA_034781795.1 Crypturellus tataupa | reverse complement strand
CCCAGGTTAAGTTACACAACCCCAGCTTTATTTTTCGCTCTTGCAGAATTGCTAGAGCTGCCTCATGAACAAAAGCCTGTGCAGGGGAGTGCAACTTGTCAGTACATCAGGATCTGTGCTGGGGATCTTCAGGAAACCACTCAATATTTAACCAGGAATAAAGCAGAGATTTTTATTCTAAAAATTTCTTCACTATCCATGCTTAAGCACCCAGAAAGCTATTTGCTTGACAATTTCTTCAGCTATTTCAAATTTAAATAATGTGCTTGTAAACATACAAGTTGAATTTGTTTTGGAAGAATGCTTTCTCTTGTGCTATTTAAAAAAAAGCTAAAAGCATTCCTACCTACAGATTAAGCCAAGCCCGCAATTATAAAGTAAGCCCATTTTATTACAAAAATGTTAAATTTATCTAGGATGATGCACACAAATCCATTCCAGACAAGAGTCTTCCAGCTACCTTATTCACTAAATTCTACTGCCTCCTATTGTTGTCAGAGTTCATTTTTGGTGAATTACAATTAATCCAAGCTAAAAAAACACTGATGTCAAAAGTCACATTTCTCTGGCAACTTGAGCTATGGGTCCTTCAGATGAACACCTCTTGCAATCATCAGCAGACTCCAGACAATACTTTGCATGGCCGTTTTCACATCGTCTGTGCAGGAAGGGCAGACTATTCTCGACAAGCACCGTGCTTCACCCACACAAAGGACCAAGCAGATGATGAATTCTGGACTGTGCCTCCCTTTCACCCAGTGGAGCGCCAGGCTGGCTATTCACGTTCAGAGGAAGGGCGACACAGCAATATTTAATAGCTTTGCCCAACCAAGTAGGTAAAGAAGAAAGCTCTGCGGCCATTACGCAGCAGCAGACAAGGGTTAATGGACTGCAACAGCATCCAGTAACAGAAAACTTACCAGTTTCTTCTTGGAAGGAAGTAGTTCATTTGCCATAACTCTTTTAGTCCATGTGGCTATTGTCTATCTGACAATCTAGAAATTAACAGCTAAATTAATCATGCCCATCAATCATTAGCAATTGGCTTTAGGTTCTGCCTAATTTTTCTCATCCTCAGTTTTAATGCATTCCCACAACTGTGCAGCTGATGGGTCACAGAAGTAGCCTATAAGAGCAGAGTCCCTTGTATGCACAGGGATTCTCCCACCCATTGCCATCACTGAACTCTTCTGCCATGAAACACATTCAAGTGCACCATCATAGGTTCTTGGTTTTGGGGGGAATGCTTTAAAAAAATATTATGAGTTTAGACTACAGCAATGCAATTACATAGTTTCCTGGAAGAAAACTTGTATCTTTTCTGCTTTCTAGATCACAGACTCCCCTATTTTACACTTATACAAAGAGGAAAGGGGAAGAAAAAATAGCTTATTTATACCCCTGGTTAAGAACTAATGTTGAACAAAACAGCTAAATGACCACGACAAATTTAGGCACATTAGAGTTACTGCAATGCAACTGATATGCCTTCCAACAGCCAAAACTCTCCTGTCCAATAAGCTCCACCCACAGCTTTGCCAGATTTGTGGAGGTAAAACTCATGGTTTTCACTTCAGACTACCAGCAAGTTTGCTTTTATTTTAATACTGGAAACTAGCCACCTTAAAAGTCATGATTAAAAGTACACAGGTCAAAAACACTTGACTGTTCTTTTGGAAATAGGTCAAGTCACCCATGTTCCCAGCAAGGCTGAGAACAAGAGGAAACAAAACACGGCTGAGAGAGCAGTAGTCAGACCAGAGGCTCTATTGAGGTCACACTGAGTTACCGGCCTTGTGTCAGCCCTCAATCATGCCCCCCAGCACAGTCAGTCCAGCAGAGGAGGAAATGGAGAAAGGAGTGACCTTGGAAACCCAGAAGATCCAGGGAGAGATTAAGAGATCTGGCAGAATCACAGGTGACAGGATTTTGCACACAAATGTATCTAAAGCCCCTCTATGTCCCCGTGACTGCACAAGACTAACATATTAATGTTGCTGACCCCATGGCATGTGGCATTACCTTCTTAGACTGCAGGTGGGAGTTTGAGGCTAAAGATGGATAAGGAAATCCATATGGGGTGTTTCAGCACATCCCCATTATGTTCTGGAATATGTTCTACCCTGCTTCAAGGTTACTTACAACCCTAACTCCAACCTGGTCTCATCTACCGCCCTTAA
Organism: Crypturellus tataupa; assembly: GCA_034781795.1. Classification (NCBI taxonomy): domain Eukaryota; kingdom Metazoa; phylum Chordata; class Aves; order Tinamiformes; family Tinamidae; genus Crypturellus; species Crypturellus tataupa. Next base: position 2,497,881 of record JAWLRI010000948.1, on the reverse strand, counting down.
AACGCCTACCATGCTCAGGAGGCAGCTCCCAGGCTGGAGGTGTCCAGCACATAGCCAGTCCAGCTGTGATCTCTAGGGAAGTTTCCAAAAAGCAGCATTACTTTTTGCAGCTTTAGTTGACTGCCAGCATGTGTTACTCAGTTGTCCCTTGCAGGCCAAATATGGTTTCCAGTTGAAGAGCCTGTGCACTGTTCATAAGCTATCAGTCATATCAGAAGAATGAACCAAAACGAACGATCCAAATAATTAGTAGGCATAGAATAAGCACACAACTTGGACACTAACTCTCAATCAAGTTGAATCCTAGATGGGCTGCTTCTAATTAGTGAAATCTGAGTATCATCTATAGCAGCACTAAAAGCCAGACATATCCCTGAAGGTCCTGAATAAAGTGGCCAAGACCAGCAATCTTTTGATCTCATCCTTCCTTAGTATCTTCAGCCAATACAACTATTACCTCTTTCCAAGTGGAGAACAGTCATAGATGGGAGTCCTCAAAATAGACCAAATTAGGCTATTTCTGCCACTCACTGAGACACTCCAGACCAACACTCCAAATAACCCTGGAGTGGCATTTAACTCTTGAAGAGGCTGCCCATAACCCTGAGGGTCAAAAGAAGCATAAGTTTTTTTTAAAAAAAGACAAACGAAAAACAACAACATATAAAACAAACCACCCACACACCACATCAGCCTGTTTCTCAAGTATAGAAGTCCAAATGGTCACAGCTTCATTTAAGCCTATCCTACCTAGTCAGCTGCCCACAGTAGTGAAAGGCAGCCAAGCTTTTTTCACATAAATTAAACATTGCTTACAGTGGGGGAAAGAAAAAAAAAAAATCAGGGAAAGAAATTATATTAGTCAAATTTAGAAGCACACAAGCTTTCAGGTTTCTAGCAGAAATTAAGGAAATCATTCCATGTGTCGGACTCACACTTTAATATTTATATGCTCAAATGGAGATCACACAGCAATACAAGATGCCTAAGTTCTCTTCCAAAAGACTAGTGAACTTTCAAGTGAAGTGACGACAGGTCCTCTGTACAGGATTGTTTAAATGTGACTGTGGTTGTCTCAAGAAATAGCTATTTGACACTTGAGAATTACACAAGAGAAAAAACATTTCTATCATTCACTGAATTCTGAACACTCAGTGCTCAACAACAGTTGAGCCTCAATGTCTTTTAGGCATTGCATTTCAAATACCTTATGGCCACAACACACTTTGCTGCCAGAACATCTTAGAAAAGTCCAACTCAAGTGGCAATATCATGAAGAAGACACAGAGTCTTTACACCTTAACCAAAAAGTGTCATGATCCTTCATCTGAAGCATTTGGCTAGGGCACTTTGTTACCACATGAACAGCAAATTGGGAAAAATTTAGGTAATACTGACAGGACATTTAAGAGGATCACATTTGTTTTGTATCTTAAGTTATACTGTTTAAAGCACTACTGAAAGGCCTTCATGTGTGGGTACAGTTACTGCTCTGCAAGATAAATAACTAGAAGCACTGAAATGAAATTCAGTCTCCTACACATTGCAAGAAGTCTATTTTTGATAAAAGTGAGTGGTTTTTAAAGATACATTACCCCAAACAAGGTAAACTACACAGTGTCTAAGTGTTCACCAATATTCACAGATTAAAGGCTTATACCAGCAGATTTGCTCTTGTGTAAGTGTATCTTCAGAGAATGCATTACAAGTTGTACCTCCTGCCCTGCATTGCTTTTGTTTTGACAAGGCCAAGCTGCAAAAGATGATCTTATTTCAGCCTTTGCCCAGTTCTGACAGCAAAGAGCTTCTAGCTGTAGAGAAGTCTAACAATTACTCTGTATTACTGCATTGTGCAAAAGCATCTAAACCTCCATCACACAAGAATTGACCCAAGCGGCACGACTGGTTAAGTGTGGGTCTTTACAATACCTTAATACTCAAGCAAATAATTTTGCATTCTCATCTTTTCAAATATTTTGTTACAAGGAACACAAAACTCTTAACAAGGACACGCAGTTTAGGAATGAGTCATATAGCTAGAGCAAATATGTCCCTACTGCTACAATGTTAAGTTTTATTTCCTCATAGTAAAAGCCCTTTAAAATTATGCAAGCTGTTTAGAACTTAACAAAATAGGCAGATAAGAATGTCATACTTTAAGTAAAACATAGCAAGACTTCTCTGCTAATGACAAATACAATAAGATATCCAAAAGTGTTATCCACTTAAGCCTCCCTTCCTTCTCCTTCATCTCTGCAGAGTATCTTCAATTTAAAGAAAAAAGCCTCAGGAGAGATTCCTTTAAATTAAGCAGAGAATCCAAAATGTTCTATGTGTGGCCCAGTTGAGTAACTGGTGATGAACTATCAATTTGCTCTGCTACAGGTTAATCTCTGCTGCTGGTATTTTAAGGGAAGATATAGAGTATCAAAGATGAACCACTGTTACCCTGATCTGGTAAGAGAAATCATCCTCAATCAGTAGCTACTACAAAAGCTTAGTAAGGTTAATTGCAACTTGTCTAACTCAAATTGATGAATACCAGGTTAGTATTTTAAAAATAAGGCCCTAGAACACTGAAGTGTCACACATGATTCTGCACACTGATTTTTGCAAGTGTGCACCTATGTGCAGTCACACACAGCCCCAAATTACAGCAGGTCTTGCTATACTATCACATTCACATAACCCCTGCTACCATTTCCCATGCAGCCCACTTATATTTCAGTTACATTCCAGTTCAGCACAAACCCCTCCACTATTCAGCCCATATTATTCATTAATAAACGGTAGTAATTCATACCTGATCATAGGATAAGCATAACCTGCTGGTAGAAACTTAATTCTGATCTTTTTTGATGACACAGAGGTTTGGGGGGCGGGGGGAAAAGGAAGATTTTCTACCTTCAGGATGTAAAACATGAATCATGTAGGTGCTATTAAAGAAACAAAACACTCAGTGTAAAAATATTGCTACATAAAATTGAGCTACATTAGAAGTTGTCTAAGTTTCTATAAGATGGACAGATGTGTTGTGTAGTCAAACACTGGCATAACATCTTTGGAATAATGCTCTTAAATCTCCAAAAGAGACAAAATTGTGGAGGAAAAAAAAAAGAAAAAAAAAGAAAAAAACACCACACATCACAACCCTTTACCATTCCAACACTACAGAACAAAACATTCCCACTAATCTCCAGAACACTGACCATTACTAACGCACCATCTACATGCTTTAAGTTACTATCACTTGAACAGACTGGCAAAAACTTTCAAGAGGCCACAAAATTAACTACAGCTATCCAAGAGGAGGGGAAAAAAAATAAGTTAACAAAACACTGTATCTTGTATTTTATCTCATCCAAGGATCATCTGGTACAAACTCATGGAAACAGAGCCAAAGAATGGAAAAAGTATGTGAGCCAGTACTTTTCAATCTTTCCGAATGGAAAGGTTTTCATTTTTCATTCTAATTGCACAAGTGGGCTGTGTTATAGCTCTTCTCTTTTAATAAAATAGCATTTACTGACTGAAAATACAAGACTATGATTAGAACTAGCCCCAAATAAGATAAAATAAAAAATAAACAACATTTTGCTTCACAGCATACACTATCTCTACCCAAATCAGAAGAGCCCTAGGGAAAATAAAGGTGCAGGCTCCCATCATTACCTTGCCCATTTCTTCCCAAGAAAAGGTAGTCATTCAGAGTAGGCAACAGTCTCAATGACTTGTCTGGAGGATTCTGCATGACCCACAAACTTAAGCACACAAAACTTATATGCAAGCACAAAGTGAAAGTCAATCAGGTGCTCCTTGGGCTTGGGAGCTACAAGCCGTAGCCCTCCCTGACTGCAGACAACCTTTTGCTTCAGAGATGGCCTGCTCTTCACAGCAACAGTTCAGACCGCAAAGAAAGCAATTCCAGGCTTTGTAAGTGCTGTTCCTTATTCTTTTGCTGTATCACACCTGTGTGTATTAGTATTGATGATACCTAAAAGCAATGAAAACTGAAAGTTAAGTACATACAGGGAGAAATTCCATAGGATCTTACAAGTCAGGCTTACAGACTTTATGTTTTGGGAAGCATACAACACAGCTTTTCCGTGGCACTAAGTAATATTTTGTGAAGTTAGGTGTTCTACCTGTTATATAATTCTAAGTGCCTAAGAATTTTCTATTCATTTAGTTTTAAGGTTTTTGGGAAGCAGCCTACAATTCCAATTTTTAAGAGTGGGGCTGATTCCGGACATCAGTTAACTATCAAATAGCTTTATGCAGATTTCCTGCTTTAAAAAGAACTATTTCCACAAATTTGCCAATTCCAAATTCAAAACAAATCACTTGGAAGAAGCTAAGATCCAAGGACACAAATCTAAACAGTACATGGTTAATGTGTTACAAAAAGCAAGGAAAACAATGCCCATGACAAGTATTTAGTCCCCAAATTACTCAACACAACAAGCATAATACCTGCTTTTCCCCTCCAACTTATGTGTCAAGACTTGCTCCTTCGCGTCGGAAAAATACCTAATGAAATAAATTGCCTTAAGAAAAAAAAAAAATAGCAACTCTAACAATATAGTTAATTTCACTTGTTTTCTTTCATGTTCAGCATACCCATTTTCATCCACCCAATCTACATCACCTCTGAAAGAGCTTTTATATTGACTTTGCTCTACATTAAACATCTGTCTTGACACAGCACACTTGGTCAAACTGTACTTCTGGGCAGTGCTATGTGATTAACAATGAAGTTCCTATTTGTTTAATTTTTCACGTGTACCTTTCCTGAAAGGTTTGCTCCCCTGCATAAACAGAAGACTATTCAACTATGAAATGAGAGGAATTTCCTTTTTTGAACAATAAAGAGCTGTGATGCTAGCATGCAATTACAACAAACATGCAAAGCTGAGTAAGCCATCAACAAGCAAACTCCAGTAGTTCTGCTAGCACCTTGGGACCAGCGCTTTACCAAGGTGCCAGGCAGAGGTCTGTCTGTCTGTCCCCAGGCTTTGAAGACCCAAACATGAAGTAGCTCAGGACAGGTTTTCAAAGCAGACTGAGGACCAGACAAGACATACAGAGATCTACTGAAATAGTGAAAGCTTCAGCATTTTTTATCCTAAACCACAGTGGCCTGTCACTGTCAGCACCCATCAACAACAGATCGTAGCTTAAGAGGTTGTGTTGTGTTGATCCACACTTAAATATCTGCTGCCAAAGTTGAAGGCGAAATAGTCCTCTAGCCAGACAGCAAACAACTTGGCAGCTGCAGTGAAGATACCTACAGGGTAAAGAGGGGCATGGATGAACTGTCTACAAGCAGTCCTGTGGTCAACACCAGGATCTAGGTCCCTATGTCCCAGGCACTACCAACAAATCCAAAGAACCTATGCCCACAGTTCCCAAAGAATTCAGGATTTCTACTCAGGCCAGAAGAATCTCATCTGAAGGTTTGTTTTATCCAACCCTGTCATTCCCAGCTGACCAAGGAAAATAGCAACTAGTACCATCTATGAACAGGACAGGAAATATTTTATTCCGAGAATAATCTTCCCTTTCTTATTCAAAAACCTTCAATAATTGAACCACTTTTGAATAAACCTACATCTTAGCCATTAGTTCTTCCCACCTTTCTCCCTTAGGCAAATTCAGAATGAGACAAGCAGCGAAGGCCAACTTTGTTTAGTACAATCAGATATATCTGAAGCCCAGAGCAGACCGTGTTGAGAGAGAAAAAAGGAGACATTTCAGCTGTACTGATGGACAATTCCCCTGCTGAGAGCTACAGAAGGACAGATACTTGCTGTTCTGTTCTGACCTACATGAAGGACTTAACACCCCTGACTACAAGATCCCTTTGCCCTGCTAGCAAGAAATGAGAGGTGACTATTACATGAAGCAGCTTAACTCCTCTTTTAAGGGAGAACTGAAGAAAATAACTAAAATTTACTTCCAATCCTACTCAGAAACAGGACTTTGACTGTAAAGCCACAAGATAAACCAAAAATTAGCAGATAATGGGACAGCACTCCAAGAATATCTGGATTTGTGATATAACCTTGCAGATGTGCACCTTCAGCTACCTGGGTAAGGGGGAGTGAGGGGGAAGTCTGCAGTCCAGGAGAGCCCTCAGCCCTTCCTGGTGCCACTCTGCCCAACGCTGTTTCCGAACGATTCTGCCATCTCCGTTCAGCTGGAAGTCTCGCAACATATTTCAGCTGATAAAAATCTGGATTTATGTTTAAGTGTTTATAGTATCTTAAAGTTTTAAGAGGTTACTGATTTTATTATAGCCTGCACTAAGGAACTGGTAATGTACCGTTTAAACATTAAATAGTACGTGTTTTCTGCTTAAATTTATAAAATTATAAACTAACTGGATTAGCAACTGAAACCAGAATCTATTGAAATGTTAGACCAGCTTTTACCAGGAGCAGCTCCTTTCAAAGAGGTGCAAAGAGAACTCTTTCCTCACTTCAGTTTATTCAGCTAGTTCAGCAATTCATAGAGAAAGGTTGTATTTCTCCAAGAATAAACAAGGTGCAAAAAGCTGAAGTTACCAGCTCTGAAAATTTTGCGAACCAAGAGTTTTATTCACAACCAATAACTTTTTATTAAGGTAACTTTAAATACATGTTTTCCCTCAGAATATTTATGTTCTCTTAAAAGATTTTGTACTTTCCCTCTTGCTCCTACCTTCAAAGACACCTCAAGCAAATAAAGGAAAAAAATGTCAAAGCCACAAAGCTGAAAAAGTTACAGCCTGTAATTCCATATTTCTCATCCTTCCTACTTAATATCAGAACAGGAAAAAGCTTAATGAAGACGGATTACATCAGCAAGCTGAGAAACCTCAAAAAATAAAACAGATGATAATAATTCAAATCAAGTGTCCACCTTCAAAGTGCTATGACTATATCACAATAGCAACTTCACAAAATAAAATTCCAGATATCAGTCTCATCTCTAAAGTGTTCAACAAACCAAGTTTAACATACCTACAGGTTTGCCTAGAGACCCAGCACAACAACACAAAGAAGTCTAAAGCTTCAAGCAGGACAACAGGATTCCATATCCCCAGGGACTGAGCTAGGGTCCAAGACTGCTTTTCTTCCAGTGGTTGTAAATTTAGGATGACTTTCAGAAACTAAACACTACTAAAACAAAACAAACAAACAAAAAAAAAAAAAAAAAAAAAAAAAAAAAAAAAAAAAAAAAAAGAGGCAAAACTATATACAACAAACACCAGCCACGTTGCTTGAAGGGAATTGCCAAACTACAGTGGGAATGAAGACAACCTGTCAGGGCATTTGCAGGGCTCCCCAGTACTAGGTCTTCATCAGCCAGAAGAATTTAGAGAAGCGCTGCAGCAAAAGACAACATCCTTTAAAAATATCACAGCCAAAATATACTGAAATAACCAACACTGGCAAACTTGCCAAAACCCACACTTCTGAACATGCATCCTTAGACTCTTTTACCCATCCTCAGTAGTTTTCTTTCCAAGAAAAATTACAAATGTAGGAACTAGACTGTTCCTAAACAAGACAATAATATTTTGACTCATCTGATTTTTCTGAAAATTGATGAGTAATCTAAATAGAGAGAGTCAGCCAAGCCATTCTGATGCAAAATGACCCAGTTACTACTCCAAGACCAGAGCTACTTCCTGAATAAGTAATAATGGAGGTGCATCCAAGAACATCCGTATCACACCTCCATGAGCAAGCCAGCCAGCTCATTACAAAAGGGAAGGCTTGTGCCAAAAACCTTCCCTTCCTCCAAAACAATGAGGCCAAACTGAATGTGACTCAGATCTATTATTCCCTAAGCTATAGGTTATTTTAGTTTCGAAGAATAAAGGGTTTAAGTTTTGACCAGAAGATGCCGAGACATTGAAGATCCATCTTAACCAAGAAGATCATCCAAAAAAAAAAAAAAAAAAAAAAAAAAAAAAAAAACGTTTCTCTCACACTTTAACAAGGGCCGAGGGGGACTCACTGGCACACAGTGCCAGCCCCTCCAGCAGAACAAGCTCAAGACAACAATGTTTTTGCCAGGGCCCAAGTGGACACTGAAAGGCTCACAGGGTTGTGCCCAACCCCACATATCTCCTGCAGGCCCCAGTGTTTTCACTGACAGAGAAAAGTGTTTTGGCCTCCACCAGTTGTTTTGCCAATCTCAGTTTTCTCCCTTCAGCTCCGTCCTGGGGAGGCAAGGCCAGACTTCTGGCTTACTCTGTCTACAGCAACAGCCACACAAGTTTCTCAGGGCTGAGAAGAGGACGGGGAGAGGAACTGAAAGTGCTCACCCCCCTGCCCCGGCTAAGCACTTCCCTCCCTGGCGGCGGGCTCTCTCCTCTAGCAAAGAGCAGGGAGAAGTCATGAAAGCCAGCACTGAAATACTATAAAGTCAGAGGGAAAATAAAATAAAATACTGACCCCAAGCACAGTAGTGTGGGCCGCTGCCCCAGATTTGCCAGCCCCCCAGCCAAAGAGGGTGGGGAAGAGAAGGAGCCCCCACACTCAGGTGGGGCAGACCACGGCCTGGAGGGCAGCGCAAGCTGCGAGTTTACACCTTGCCCTAAAACAGCACGCAGGAAAACACACAAAAACGGAGGGCACCAAGAGGGGAGGGGAGCGAGGCCCGGCGAGGCCTGCGGGGGCCGGCGCGGCGCAG
>JAWLRI010000948.1:2452943-2470064 GCA_034781795.1 Crypturellus tataupa | reverse complement strand
GACAGACCAAAACAGTCTCTCCAAATCTCCCTGCCACAGCCCTACCTATCTGGGGGGTTTCAGTCCTCATTGAATGTTTGACCTTTTGGGCTCTTCCACCTGTGGAGGAGCTCAGCGCGCTGCCCATGTGCAGCCCCACAGGGCTGGCTCAGGGGCTTGAACCCTCCTGTGGAGCCAGGAGCTGGGCATCTCCTAAAGCTCTTGAGCTGCTGATGGTGCCTGAAGGGATTTCCAAGCCCAGGCTTCAGCTAAACACACGAAGATAAGACTTAAAGAACCAGGTTATCACTGTCCAAATGACAAATTAGGATTGTAGCTCAGATTTGCTTATATCAATATGTTCTGTGCTGCACTGCATGGCCCGACCCTGAATGCTGAGACTGTGTGGCCAGGAGATGAGCTGTTTAGGTGAGCGTAGGGTTTTTTCCACTTCAAGGCACCAGCACAAGGAAACTGCTTGTGGAAGAGCAGCATCCCCACCCTCGTCACGGAGTGCTGATGCCTTCTCAGCCTCCCTGTTCTCCCTGACACAGGAGAGGGGCGACTCAGGCTCCCAGGGACTAAGTTACTCGATCAGTTGGAAGTACTTCAGCAACCACACAGAGGAATTGCCCAGTCTGCGTGGAAATGGGGCTTTTTCTGAGGGTCGTGGTCAGGATGAGGCGATGGGCTGCTCCCTCCTCCCTTCCCAGTCTTGGAGCATTCCCACAGCAGCAGTGTGGGATGGGGTGGGAAAAGGAAGTGTGTGGGGAACTGCAGGAGCACGGAGGCAGCTCCAACCACATGGTCATGGTGCATCCCTGCGCTCCACGTGACAGCCAGACCTGCTCGGCAGCCGCGTCCCTCCTGTGCCTACTTCCCGGTGCCCGGGGGCATTCCTGGGAGGAAGCGGTCGGGAGCAGGGCTGAGTGCGTGCGTGCGCTCGTGCATGTTGGCGCTGGGCTCTGCGGCTCCGGTGCGCGCGTCGCACGTGGCAGCGGGTCGAGCGGCCCCGTGGTTTCTGTCTTGGGGCGGCCGTGGCGCTGCCCGTGTGCGCTCGTGGGGCAGCCTGGCCTTCGGCGCAGCGGGGACGGCGCCGGGGCGGCGTCTGAGCTGCAGGAATGCGGCGCTGGGGGTTGGTGCAGCTCGGTTTTTGCAAGCTCCTCGGGACAGCTGGTGCTCCGGGCAGCCTTGTGCCTTGCCCATGTCCTTGCCGTCCTCTCTGCTAACTAAACAGGTTCAAAGGTCCAAGGCTGCCTGCGGGAGGTTGCCAAATGCTTCCTGCCAGCTGCTCAAGCTGCTGCCCGGCTGGTATCTAGTGCCATGTTTGCAAAGGGCTTTGGCAGACCTGGGCCAGGCTCTGGTTTGGGTGCAAAACTGGAGTCACTCCTAGAGGCACAGGGGCTCCCTTGAGCCCAGTCCATGCCCCAAGCCAGGCAGCTTTGCAAGGGGCTGCCAGGAGGTTGGTCACCTTCATTTACCTTCTTCATTTACCCCATCCATGGCAGGGGGCAAAGCTGGGCACTTTCAGGCAGAACAGGAGCAGGTTTTCCCTGGATGAGCCCCCTTGAGACTCCCCACTCTTTCCCAGAGATCTCAGTGAAGAAGCAGAATTGGAATCTCTCTAAAAATACTCAGAAACATTGCCCACAAATCAAAATCTTTTGTTTAACACAGCATAAAGGGGTGGGGTAGACAGGGCAGGGAATGGCAATCCTCTTTTCCTTCTGCTACTTCCCTTTGCTAGGACCCAAGGCGACCAGCAGTGGTTTGACACTGCTGCTGCCTTCCTTGCTCTCGTGGGGGAAAAGCAGAGCCCTGCGGCTCCAGTGCTGCATGAGGATCTGCTCTGCCAGCGCAGATGAGCCAAGTGTGAGATAGATGGAAATAAAAGCAGTGGGGAGGGAGAAATGCAGCTGTAGCCTGGGGGTCCCACCAGCCTGTGGGACACGAGGAGAGCTGTAGGAAACAACATGAAACAGCCACACGCAGGAGGAGTAAATTGCCTGTGAGTTGCAGAAGATGGATCCCAGAAGCAAATGCCAGTTCCCAAAGGGATGGATAAAGCTGCTACAATGGCCTGAGGATTCCTGGGTCCTGCCATGGTTTTGGACTTGTCCACCTCTCCCTTCACCTCTGTTTCTCATGTCTCTCTTTCAGAGACACGAAAGAAAGACCTGTGCTGGCAGGAGCTGCCTTCTCATATAACTCATCACAGAGAGGAAGGCTTTGTGGTGCTGTAGGGTGGGAGAGCTGTGCCACAGCACCGGCCTCGCGTTCTGGCACGGAGCAGCTCGCAGCCCATCTGTCCCTGCCAGGGCTCTGCTACTGCCACAACTGCCTCTCGCCCTGTGTCCTCATGGTGCCACCACGGGGCCTGTGCTGTGAGCGAGGTGGCTGAAGGGAGCATCATGGACCAGCCCTGGTCTCTCATCCCTCTAATGGGGTGGCAGGTTGGGGGGATGACAGGGACGCGCATGCAGGGGTGAGCTCTGGCAAGTTCCCGAAGCCCCTGTATAGTGAAACCGTGGCCTTAAGCTAATGTTGCTTTGTAAATCGCCCAGCTTGGAGGACAGGGTAGTGAGCACCTGAAAAGCAGAGTGCTGTCAGCAGGATGCAGCTGCGGGCTCTGCAGTGCAGAGAGGGGAAAGGGTCTCTAACTCCAGCCAGGAGTGGTCAGAAAGAAGCAAAATGATGGGATGAAAAAGCAATGAGTGTCCTGAGACCCAAATCTTTCCTATCAGACTAAGTTACGAAGTGTAGCACTCAGACTTGTGGGAGATAAGGCTGGATATATTATTTTCTGCAAGATGTTTCTGTCAACACCTGGCTGAAGGGGGTTGTGGGGCAGGAGGCCATGTGCATAGTTTCTATGTCAGAGCTTTTTGCTTGGAGCAATGGATCTGGGTCCCAGTGGCTGAGAAGAGGTTTATGTGGGGGTTATGATATTGCCCTAGGATGGACTGCTGGGTTGGTTGTCTGTGGACATTTGCGTTGTGTTCCAGGATTTGGGGTTGACTGTGTAGGACCAGCACCAGGTATTTGGGTAGCTTGGCCAATGATAGGATTGATGCAACATTACTCAGAGACTGTGTGTCCTGGCTTCTTTAGTGGGATCTAAATGATTTCATGGAAATATTTGTGTGTTTTGTGGCAATTTTGTCATTCATAAGATGTGATTGTTGTATACTGGCTATAGTGTCTGCATAGTCAGTATGCAATATGATGGAGGTTTTCCCCAGGGTGGTTTGACAGAGGGGCAGACAGCATGGCAGTGAGGATGGATGCCGCTCTCTGCCTCTCCGTGTATCTCAGCACAGCACAGGCTCAAGGACATCATGCCAGGCGGTTCAAGATGTTTCCATGCTGAGTTTGGAGACACTCTGACAATGAAGTGATGAGAAATGTAATCTTAAAATCCAAGCATTGGTTGTGTCTAAAGTTTTTGCATGAGGGACTATCCGTGAATGGCATGGTCACACAGAGGGTAGCAAAGATGACACTGATGGGGAAATTGGATTATACTGGGTAAATTAAAGGGAGGTTGCCATAGTACAGACTTACATTTCAAGTGGCAGAGGGACTGGGAGTGGTTTCTGTGAGTCCTGGTAAGTCTTTACCAAAGGTATCATGGTTGGAGAGGAAGGGTCTGGCAGGATTCCCCTTTCTGCAGACCCTGAGGAGCACATATAAAGCCTTGGAGCAGAAGATTTGAGTCCGGTAGAGACATGAGGGAAATGGGGTGTCCCTTGCATGCCCTGTAAGCCACTAGAGTGAAGTGATTAAGTCAGTTGACTGCGAGCATCTCAAGTCATCTGCACAGCTGAGGATTTTCCTCACTCCTCCAGATCGATGACTGGTGGCCAGACCTCAGATCTGCCTAACTTTTCCTTCTGAGGGAAAGAAACAGTCTGTGGCAGTTGTGCTTATTGTAGCATTGACTCCTTTCCTGAGAAGAGCCCAGGTCCCAGGTTTGCAGCAGAGCCGCACCTGCAAAAGGGGCTTTGGAGGATATTGTTTTGTCTGGGAGCTCCCCATAGGTGAGAAACCATCTAGGAATGGCTTCACCTTGGCTGTCAAAAACACATTCTTTGAGGTCGAGTCAGGGATGGGACTCCTCTAATTCCTCAGAGGCTTCTGTGCGGTCGGGCTGCTTCTCCAGGCAGAAACACGAGCCTGTGGCCAGGCTGGGCATGTTTGGGCAAGGTGCAATGGTGGACAGGCGAGTGACGTCTTTGGGAGGGCCAAACACGATGTGTAGAATAGTATACAATGTTTGCTTATTAGCACTATTAGTCTTTCAGGACAGTGTGTAATTAATGATTTGGCAGGTGCTGAAGCACTCTCTTAAATAACCGATTATGGGAAACACATAATTTGCCCTTCCTTGTGACCGCCTGCCCTCCTGGTGGCCGTGGGGCCAGTGAGATCCGGGGTGCCGGGTGGTCCGGGGCAGTGTATGTGAGTGTACATGTGTCTGCATGTGTGTGTGCATGCATGGAGATGCGTGTGCAGACGTGTGTGCACATGCCACCTCCTGGAGGCTGCACACGTCCCTGACTGTGCCATGGGAGCGCTGGAGCCAGAGGCAGCGCTGCCGTGGCCTGGGCCGCTCCCATCCCTGGGCCGCTGGGGAATGAGATGTTCACGGGGTCCTGCTAGCCCCAAACTAGTTGTAGCGACCTTTCTAAAACCCCGAGCGAGGCCGTCATTGCACTTGTGCAGCTCAGTGGGGCACCTGGCACTGCATGTGTGCCCACGAGGTGCCGGTCAGGGAACCGTGTTTTGGGAAGCACCAATGGGACAAGATGACCTGGGGATGAGGTAGAGGGGCCCAGCCAGCACCTGGGCATGGCCCAGCAGGGATACGTGAGGGAAAATGTCTTTTCTCATTCTTAGCCTTTATCCACAATGCAGTTTGGGCATGGGATGTTCTGTGCATATTCACGTAGAGGAATGAGGTTCATGTGAATTGTATGTAAAAACTGATATACATTAAGCACAACATATGATTATGAACAATCATAATGGGTCTAGGTGTCTCATGTTGGACCTGTAGCTCAGCCCAACTCACTTGTTCTCTAAATGCTTACATTTATTTTGAGTATAGCTGTGGTAGATAGTTCGTCTTTCATCCTCTATCATGAAATATCCTACACACCTTATCTAAGATATCCTACTTAGAGCATTCTCACAGTTCAAGATAAACCCTTAACTGATGGTTGCAGATTTTCAGGAAGAAGAATTTGGTTCTCATCTGAATATGATAAAGTCCAAGCTGGGTTTGCCACCCCCAGAGCAGAGCTGTCCTAAAGAGGGATGTTTCCAATGGTGTTTCAACATCCCTATTTTGCAGCAATGCAAAGCAAGACAGAGAGAAATGAATTAAACTGCTGGAGGTTGTGCAAACACCAGCTGAAGAGCTGGAACCAGAACTAAAATGATCCGAGTCTTAAATCTGTGACCTTTCATTAGGGGACACGCATAAGATGGGACGTTAAGAACCCCAACATCCCCAATCTGGTTCAATCTGGAGTGTTGAATTGTTTCTGTAACAGCACCACTTTTTAGGGAATATTTCCCATTCCAGTAACCTGCATGTGAGCCACAGCCAGCTCACCCAGTTTGCACCGCCCCTTCCAGCCCCAGAGGGAGTTTGCCAAGGCAAGTCGGGCTGCTGCAGATTTTACCTTATGCTTTCTATAGGCTGCGTACGGGATGTCCATGCCGATCAGGCATTATGCGCCAGGCTCCTGTCCTGCAGAGTGCAGGCAGGTCCTGCCACCCTGGATCAACCCAGCAGTGCTGCCTATGGCCCAGTCAGTTTGGTAAATCTATTTTCTAAGCATGGGAAATAATCCTATGCAGGGGGTTGCATGGAGCTGCTCATGTCAAAATGTTACAGGAGCTTCTGCTCTGGATTACTGGAGAGGACCCATTTTCCAGAGCTGGCTCAGCCGTTTCGTGGAACAATGAGCATTGTGCAAACTGCAGCTCCCTTTGCCAGATGTTTATTTACATCCAACATCTGGCAACTTTGGCTCTTTCTTCTCCAAGCCCAGCTGACAACAGCCTTGCTATCTGCCCAGACTCAAATGGCCCCCAGTTTTCCTGCTGATCCCAGCATGGAGTCACCCTGGGTGGAAAATTCAATGTTCTCTTTCCCCTGAACACCTGTGTCTCTCACCCCGGTTATTTTAAGGTCCCTTTTGACTCTTTTTTGCACACCCTGGGTGCTGTTTCCACACGGCTCTCCCAGGAGAACCACAGAGGCACCAGGACAAGTTGTCAAGGCCGAGAAGGGCTGGGGGCCAGGAGCAGAACACCAACTGCCCTGGCACTGCATTTGGAGTTGGCTGGCTAAATTCTGGGGTGAAAAGTTACTAATTCGGGTTGCTACCCTTTGGCCTTGGGGCACTGGGTTTCAGGGGACCCCGGCATTGGGGGAACCTGAGACGCTGGGGAGGACCCTAGGGCTGGGGGGGACCCTGAGACGGTAACACCCTCCCTTCCCCTGCAATGGGTCCATCTGACAGCGGTTGCCATAGGGAAGGAATCGCCGCTGCCGTAAATTACCCTCAAGCGCCCGGCACGGCATGCCTCAAAGCGAGGTAGTGAGCCACTCTCTCTTCTCTCAAGCAAGCTTGACTGGGCGGGGCGAAGCCCGCGTGGCTAATGGGAGCCAAGCGTCGTCTCGGCGTGGCCAATGGGGAGCGGCGCGCCTAGGACGGGTGGTGGTGCCGTATGCGGCATTCGCGTGTGTGCGGTGATTGCGGCGGCCATGGTGGCGCGGGGCGATGGTGTTGCCGCCGCTGCCTGGTGGGGTCCAACGCGTATCTGTTCCCTGCAGGGAGGCGATGCGGGCGGCGCGGTGGCAAGAAGCGGCTTGTGGTGGCCCCGCTGCTGCAGCCCGTGCGGCTGAGTCGCGCCAAGTTCTACAGGCCGCCCACGAGCGAGGAGCTGCAGCAGCTCAAGGAGACTGAGGATCTCTTCCCCTGCGGCCTGTTCCGCCTGCAGGTCAGCCCCGACCGGAGAATGGGGACCGGGGGCAGGGGGGGGTGGTGTTCGAGCCCCGCGAGTGCAGCGAGGCCCCTCAGACCCGGCTGTTGGGGGAGCTCGCACAGTGTTTTCATGTGACTGCTGCCCTGCCTCTCAAAGATCCTTCCCGAGAGCAGGTTCTGCGTCAATCCTGCGGGGTTTATCTAAGTCGGGCCTCCAGCAGGAGCCAGCAAGGTGGGGGTTGTTCATCCAGGCTCCTGGCACAGAGCAGAGCTGGTGGAGAAGTTCAGGGCTCGCCACACTTACCTGCTTGATTTCCAGCATTGCAGCTGCCTCTCACAGTCTTCCCTGTCCCCTTGCAGATTGAATAGCTTCTGAAGGAAGTGATGTTGAAGGAGATGAAGAAGAGGATTGATGTCTTCCTCCGCAAAATTAATACCCTGCTGAGCTCTGTCTTGGAAACATCAGAAGCTGATGTATATCCCAGAAGGGTGCAGGAGGCAGCAGAGCCTCTGTAAGGAGCAGGCTCTTCTGATGACCAGCTATTTCTGAGCAGACTTAAGTCCCTGTGGAACATCTGCCTTAGGGACTTAAGAAATAATAACTTGATCTGAGTTGACAAGGGAGAGGGGTCCATCTCTAACTGCTGGGTCCAGGCTCGTGTCCATCTGAAGGAGCTTTATGTGGGCAGAGGGATCTTGGTCTCTGCATGGTTGTTACTGATGTTGCTAAGAGCTTTTCATGTGTCTTGCCTGTTCCCAGCTTGTGGACCGGGCCTGGCTCCCCAGGGGAGTGAAGGTTCCCTTCCTGCAGGTGCCGTTCAGCGTGAAGGGGAGGTTTTGGTTCCTGCCCCTGGCTGAGGTGAATGTGGTGGGCAGCTACCTGCTGGGCACCTGTGTTAAGCCCGAGATCAACATGGGCGTGGCGGTGACCGTGCTGCAGGTGAGTGCGGCCTTGTCTGCCTTCGAGTTGCTTGGGGCCTGCCTGAGCTCTGTCCCCTGCACCCTCTGTCCTGCTCACTTGATGCCCGAGTGAGGCTGCAGCATCTGGATGTACAGCCTGGCAGCCCCACTTGCTGGATGAGAGCTTTCTGCTACTTTGATTTCATTCCTTGTGAGGATTTTATTCTCTCCGAGCTGAACATTTTCCAATTGTGAGAGAGGCCAGGATGCCACCTGGCTTTATCCCATTGCATGACCTATCCCTACTCCCAAGCCTGTGTTGAAGGGTGGGCAATGTTCATAGGCTCTTATCCCTGCAGAGCTCCTTCTTCCTGATGTCCAGACTCGCTCTGCCCCATGGGTAGTGGGGCATGTGATGAGGAAAGCCCTGCTGGGCTGAGCAGCTCTGTGTGCAGGGATTGTAGCACCTGCTGAGTGCTTTGGGCTGCCTTGTCACTCCTTGGGGCTGTTTTGCTGGAAGCAGCTGCGTGTCTTAAACAGGGGTGTTTGTCCTGAAAGATTTCCTGGGCAGGAGGAAAAGGTGGTTCTCCAGCAGAGCCCAGCTCAGCCCGAGACACTGCACCACCAGCCTCACAATCTGAACCAGCGCTATCACCGCAAGAGACCTGTGTACCTCACTTGCATCGCCCATCACTTCTCCAAGGAGAAGCTCTTTGGCAGCATGACCTTTGCCTCCATGAACAGCAACCATTTCAAGCCCATCCTGCTCTTGAGGCCGCAAGGTAGCACCTGAGCCTTGTGTTCTGGTAGGGGGCTGTGAGCCAGTGATAGCTTTTCCTACCTTAGCTGGAGAGTTGGAGGTCTTTGTGTGGCAGGGGCTTTGCAGAGGGAAACTGAGTCAGTTTGGAGCTTTTGTTGCAATTGGTAATAAATTTTGAAGCTTTGATGCTTCAGTTTCTCCTGTCCCTCCAATTCTCATGATTCTTCTCTTTCCTTTGGCTCCTTATCCCCTTACTGGCTGATTTGGCTTTTGGGTATTTCAGGCAGTAAAGCAGACCCTTCAGAATTGCTGCTCTGTCTAGCACTGCCCCTCCCTGTTCCCCTTGCCTTCCCAAGGCAACTGTGCACAGTTTGGCTCTTCCCTGAAACACCAAGGGACACGTGAATTGCTGAATTTCCACAGACCTGAGGCAATGGCAGGTTTAGATCCGAGATGGGCAGTGGGATGGTCCAGGTGGGGATGGTCCAGGATGGGGGCACTGGGGTCAGGAAATGGGCAACCTGGCTGTCAGGGATGGAGGAAGACAGGACTAGGGACAGTAGTGCGAGCTCTGGTTTATTATCAGTTCTGCTCTGGTTACTCTGCTCTGAGATGATTTCTACCACTGCTGAGCGTAGTTGGGAAGGAACTTAGGAGCTTTTTTTTTTTTTTTTTCTTTCTGAGATGGGGATATTTCCTATCTTCTTCAGTAGTGATAGTCTGCATCTTTGACATCTCTTCCCCCTGTACTTCTGTCCCTGGTGATTAAAGGCAAAGATGAGAAGCTGGTCACCGTTCGACTTCATGCCTGTCCTGCCCCAAGTCAAGTTTCTTCAAGCCAAGCCACTTCTATCCCAGCAAGAACAACGTTTGGATGGCCTGGTTCATGGACCAGAGTGCCTCCAAGGAAGGTAGGACCCAGGGGAGGGCAAGGCTGCCTGGCTGCACTGACGCCTGCAGCTAGTGCAGGGGTCTGGGTTTGCTGAGACTGTTTTTTAGCGAATGGGAGGTTTGTGCTGGGATCCAACACGTTGTCATATCCCCTCCCAGGAGCCCTGGAGTCCCCAACCCCTCATTGCAACAACTCCATCCTCTGCGACACAATGCTACTGTCCCACCTGCATTTCTTGTCCAATGTGGCCACTGACTTCCTGGGCACAAAGGATGACCTGGATCTTCTCAAAGTGTGGCTCCACCAGCGGCAGCTCAGCGAGATGTGTTACTTGCTGGGGGATGAGACAGGCTCTGCTCACGTGGCTCCCTTGGCCTTGGTCTCCTCACCTCCCATCATTAGGGTGGAAAGGTGACAGTTTGGCTTTTGCGGGTTGTATGGTTAGCTCGGGCTCTTGTAGGAGCTGAGGTAGATTTCAAGGAGCTCTGTCTTGCCCTGTGGACTGCAGTAGATCTGTGTGAACTGGACACTTGTGCTGCTTTGAGATTTCAGCACCGATGCAGTTTTTGGGGGAGCTCGTCCGTTTCCCAAAGGAACATGGGTCTTGCTTCCTGTATAAGAATTTTCCTCTACCTCTTTCTGAGTGGACTGGGGCTGTGGGACTGCCCTGCTGGTGATGACAGTGACTGGGAGTAGCTGTGTGGAGTGAGCACTGGGGCTTGCAGTGCCTTGCCAAGCTCACCCTTACCCAGCTCTCTGCTTTTGCAGGGCTTAGGCTATTTCAGTGGCTTCTTGGCCTCTATGCTGGTTGCCTGTTTGCTGATGACATGCAAGATCATTAAGATGATGAGTGGATACCAAGTGCTGAGGAATGTTCTGCAGTTTCTGGGTGAGTTGCTTCCCTTTGGGTGGTCTTTGCAATGGATGACAGTGGGTGAAACCTCTCCCTGGGGTTCATTTGGTGCCAGAGTTCCTGGTGCCTCAGGGGTGCTGGACCACTGCCGCCTTCCCCATCCCTCTCTATGGGACATGTGGGCTCAGTTCCTGGCCAGAATAGGATAGGGGAAGGGAATCACTGCTTTTGTCCTTCTGGTGGTGGGACAGAGGGACCCTTTGTTTGGGAAGGACAGGAGGAGAAGAGACAGTAGAGAAGGGGATGGGTGGAGTATGTTGGTGATGCCACAGTACAGGGTAGAGGCCAGCATCATGTTTCAGCTCTGTTTGGAGTTGTCATAGCACACGGTACTGGCATGTGGATGCGCCCTCCTCGCTGAGGGGGAGATGTGGATGGCAGTGTGACTTGTTCCTTCCTCTCTCTGCAGCCACCACAGACCTGAGTGTGATGGGAATCAGCCTAGCAAAGGACACAGACGCCTCCCTTTTAAGCAACTTTCCAGGAAGAGTTTGTGCCGTGTTTGACTGCCAGCTGGGCTGCTGGTGCTGTGGGGCTCCCCAGGCAGGGATGTATCCATTGGCCTGGACGTTGTTTTAGGGACTTGGGGTGGAGATGAGGTGGTCGTGTCTTGATGTCTGTCTTGCACTGTAGCATTAAGGACAGTGTTTGCTCTTCCAGCCTTTCCTGGATGATTTTCACCAGGTGTTTGAAGTGTTTTTTTGTGGATCCATCAGGGCTGGTGAACCTCTGCGCTGATATGACTGCCAGCAAATACCACCAGATACTGGAAGATTACGAGGGCACCCTAAGATACTGTTTAGGGATCCGGGGGCAAACAGGAGTGCTCTGCTTTCCTGTATCCACTGTTAACATGAGGCTCCTCTGCTCATAGACTTATAGTTTTTGTTGAAGAGTTGCTGAGCTATCTGGGACAGCTGTGCCTCCATGGTGTGGAGGGTGCAGTCCTGCCTTGTTGGCTGACTTTTGAAGCTGATTTTGCAGAGGTTACATACTAACCTCTGCCATGGGCACCAGTTCCTGGGACAAAGGAAATGTCACTTTATGTTATGTTATTCAGTTTCTGTGTTTAATAATAGAAAATGTCATGCCAGAAAGCAACCTCAGCCATGTGATAGTGGGGCTGCAGGAGGGAAGGGAAGGTGATGGGATGAACTGCTGCCTAATTTGGTTCCATCACTCAAGTGAGCTGAGGCAGATGGAGGATGCTACACATCTTGGAGAAGGATATTGCGTGTGGGGAGGGGATTCAGTGCTGCTTTTTAAGCCTTTAACAGACACCTCCAACTCTGAAGCTTAGAAGGGAATTTTAAGACTTGGATTTAGTGCCACCTTACCTTTCCTGCTCAGGAAATGGAAATTTGTTTTCATCTGTATGGGCATTTCTGGGTGAAACCAGACACCTGTTTAAGAAAAATAACTGTTTTAAAGCAGAAAAAAACCCTTACATGGATTGCAGGAATGCCAGGAAGGGTCTAGAGGAGCATATAGCTGGCAGCAAGCACTGTCGGTTACTTGGTTCCATTCTTGGCTAGGAGTGGAGGCCGTCAGGGATTGGTATCTCCTGATGATTGTGGATCTGCAGGGACCATGGTTGCCTGGGGACTGTTGGTGTCTGCTTCTGGAAAGAGTTGCTTTCCACCTCATCCATCCCATTCATGCCTCTGCTCTTTGTTTTCTCCTTGCTTAGGTCCAATTTGAAGCCAAGTGCTCCATGGAGATTCTGGATGACAGCACTGTGGATGGCTTCCAGGTGGTGCTCATGACAGCGAAGCCCATGGTTAGAGCCTTTGACCACATCTTCCAGTGAGTGTCTTTGTGCTGGTGCAGGGATGTCGAGCGAGTCTGTTCAGAAAGGAGTGAGCTGTTCCTGATTTCAGACCAGGATGGATATTGGACCTGCCCTATGGGAAATGGCCCTGAGGGCTCTGCGATAGACACTGCTGCCTCTTGCCTATAGCTCTTTTATTGCCTGGACATCTCAGGAGGAGGGGAGCTTTGTCAGTGCTTTCACCTGCGATGAATGGTGACTGTCCCCAAAACAGCATAGTATGTCCCGAGAGAGCTGGGGATCCTGGCCTCACAGTGATGTAATGTGGTGCTGCTTTCATAGCCCCCATTCTGTGCCAGGGACTCTCTGTTTCTCCCTATATCCATCCTCCATCATCTTTCTAAGGAGGACTTTGGTGGAGGAGGCCGGTGTGTGACTGGCTGCTCTCCTCTAGCCTGAAACATGTCTCCAAGCTGCAAAGTGCCTGCAAGAAGATGCAGCTGCTGAATGAACTGATGGATCGAGGTGGGAACTACGTGGCTGCAGCCCTTCCATTCATTGTGCTGCTATTGTCATGTGGGCTGGCTGGGAGAGCACTGCTGATGGCTCACTCCTTGCCCCAGACCCATGAGGTAACACAGCTGAGCAGAGATGCCGCTTGATGTTGTATCCTCTGCTGTGCTTGGGATTTTGAGTGTTCCTTTCAGCACTGTTGGGTGCGGGAAGGGGATCTTGGATCAGTGTGGGATGGAAAGAGTTTCTCCCCTCTATGCGAGGCACCTGCAGGATCTGAGGCCAGGGGACTTTGACTAGGGTGCTGGGTACAGCCAGGAAGACTTGGTTTGGGCAGAAGTCCATTGCCAGTACTGGGGCAGGGTGAAGACAACTGGCTTTCTCATCGAGGAGAAATGAGGACTTCCCTGTCTTTGCCCATCTGGGCACCACAGAGTATGTCCTGGGTAGCAGGTGTTTTATCTAGTGATCTGATATCCTGGCAAATGCCACTCCAGCCAAGTCATCTCTCCTTGTGCTTTGTATTCCCTGTTTCTGTTTAGTGACATATTGAAGCTGAGCCCCCAAAACACAAAGACATTGAGCCGCTGGCATTTGGACTGCTGTTTGTCCCGGAGTTTGCTGCCAGTACGTTGGAGAAGGAACTGCAGGCTGATTGTCCTGAGGTAAGGAGAGACTTCCTTATTTGAGAGGGGATGGTTGGGGAAAATTTGTGCAGCTTGGGAATACCCATCAGAACATCCTGGCATGCTCAGCGTTGGGTGCCTGCTGTGGATGAACTGCTCGGGACCAAGGAGCAACAGCAGTGTGAGCAAGCGGCAGCAAACAGGATGCTGGTGTCCTTGAGACCTCTTGGTGAGGTGAGGAGG
The DNA here is from genome assembly GCA_034781795.1 of Crypturellus tataupa. Classification (NCBI taxonomy): domain Eukaryota; kingdom Metazoa; phylum Chordata; class Aves; order Tinamiformes; family Tinamidae; genus Crypturellus; species Crypturellus tataupa. The sequence goes on along the minus strand of JAWLRI010000948.1, from coordinate 2,456,466 downwards.
GTCTCCAGGAATGGGATCTGACTGGGGAGATAGTTGGCTCAGCTGGCATGAGTGGGAGGGGATGAGATGGAAGCAGTGGGAGACCCCAAATCCAAGCTCCTTGTTGCTCCCCTTGAGGAAATCTTGGTGAGATTGAGCCTGCATTCCTCTCCTTTTAAATGAGCCAGGCAGAAACTGTCATGGGAAGCTGGAGTGAAGCTGGCACTGTGCTTTGATTGCAGATGGCTCTATGGGTGACCAGCAGTCACAGGAGTGTTTTGGCTGACCCAAGCTGTCACTGGCAACTCTGGCACCATTGATGTTTCTCTCTGCAGGCCCAGGACTTCCGGGCCTTCTGGGGGGAGAAGTCTAAGTTGAGGTGGTTCCAGGATGGGACCATCTGTGAAGTTGTGGTGTGGGAGGCAAACACTGTGTGCCAGAAATGCCTCATTCCTGAGCAAATTGTCAGGCACCTCCTATGGCTGTAAGTAACTCTAAATATGGCCAAATGACAGCCATCACTGGGAGACCTATGGTTCTGCGGGGTCACTGCTGCTTTTCATGTCTTGTGCTGAATCTGTAGTGCCCTTGAAGTAACACTGTTGTCAGATCCAGGTCTTGTGGGACTTTGTGGGTCGTTTCAGCTTTGTGAAGCGAGGAAGTAATTTCAACTTTGTGGTCCAGATGCTCCTTACTGCTTTCCAAGGGGGTGTAGTGTGGGCAGCCATGTGACATTGTGGAACTGCTAAAGGCAAGGAGGGGGAGTGGTTCTGCCTTTGCAGGTGGATATTGAAACACCCACTGTTGGCAGAGCTGAGAAGAGAAGCCATCCAGACCATGGGAGTTGTATGAAATCCTATGAGACCCACAAGGTTGGGTCTACCTAGAGCATTGGAAAACCTCCCTGTAGTGGTTGAGACCTACTGCCAAAAATGGGACCCTCTTACAAAGAATGAGGGGGTTGCTTGGGCCTCCTTATTCCCACTTGAGGGAGAGGTCCTGGGAAGAGCGACTGCATGTTGGCAGCTTTGTGAACCCTGTGAAGCTCTCTGAGCTGCTGTGTTGCTTTGGGTAGGTGGTCTGGGCATGGGAGGAATGCACAAAGATTTTGGTGTTCTCCTCACCATGACTTTTCCATATAGGAAGGCCTTCATTGGGCTTGGAGTGGCCCTTGCCCCATCAGGATGATTGGGGGTGATGTGTCTAAGCTCTAATGCTCCCTTGTTTGTCTTCCTGTAGCCATGCGGACATTCCCGAATCTTCTGTTACATAGGAGCCCTGTTGGAGTCTGTGGTCAAGATGGGAAAAGAGGTATAGGTGCTTCCCCAATTCCAGATTGGGCTGTATATTTCTCAGGGAAGGGAAGTATGGGAAGAGCTATAGGGAAGTAATTTTAGATTTGTGGTTCTGAGTTGTCTATGCAAAGTAGTCTGCAGTGAGCAGAGCCAGCAAATCCCATGATTGGGGGGGGGGGAGGGGCGTGCTTTTTGGGAACTTGAGAAAATAGAGAAGGCTCTATCAGTCCTTGAGGAACAAAGGAGAAATTTGTGCTTGCAGGCAGGGGTGTCTAGCCACACTCCTCCAGTGACCATTGCTTCTGTGCAAACAGCCCAGGGAAGCCACAATGGACAAAGGAGGGATGGGATGGAGGAGAGATGATGAACTTTGGAGGTGAGAAATCTCTCATGGGTTCGGCTTTTGTCACTCACAGCACAGCCTGCAGAGAGTGCTGCTGGTCTGCTGTAAAATTCAGCCTGGCTGAATGTTTGTAGCCTGATTCAGCTATATCTGAACAGTCAGTGCCTGCTCTTCCTCATTTAGTCTTCTCTGATGTACTTTGGGGTGGGGGAGCAGCAGGACAACAGAATTTCTCCTTCCTGTGCATCTTAAATGCCTTTTCCAGGGCTCTTGAGATGCTCTGGATGTTTCCTTTCTTTCTTTCTTTCTTTCCTTGTGGGTTTTTTTTTCTTTTCTTTTTTTTTTTTTTTTTTTAGCTTAACAGCTCTGCCATGGTTAAGGCTATAGTCTCAGCTGTTTTCTTTTTAATTTCTGCCTCTGGTGGTATTGGTTTGCCGAAGGGAGGCAGCAGTGGAGATCTTGCTGTAGCCAATACATGGTCTCTTCTTGCCTTCCAAGTTGCTCTTAGCTTCTCCCTTTAGGGGGGGAGAGCAGTGGCCACCCAGTTTCTCGTGTTGTCACAGTGCTTTTTATAGGAATTCATCTGGCTTGCCACTTGATAAATAGCCACTGGCTTACCTGTTTCTGCTGTGCAGCCAGAAATACATTTGCTCCTTGCTTCCCTTTCCTTTATCTCCCCTCCTTGCTGAGCGTGCTTGCAAAAAGCCGTTCTCTGGATCAGTCATAATCTCCCTGGTGCTCAATTGCCTCTCTAGGCAAAGAAGGAGGCAAGATCAGTGCCTGTGCTCTTCTTGTGGGCAGAAGATGATTCACTGGAAGCAAACAGGAGAAGGAGGAGGCAACACTAACTCAGTTACTGCTCTGTTTGTGTGTCACAGGTGGGACCAGAGCCATGACTCCCCTGCTCTAGTACTATAACCTCTAGTCCCTGCTATGCTTTCTAACACCTTGTTTCTCCTTGGGGTTAACTAGTCTCCTTTTGTCCCTTTGCCCTCAGTCCTGTGCTGCATGGAAGGCAGTGGCTGGTGGCCACAGGACAAAGAAGCCATCAAGTGAATAAAGGCAGCTTTACACCTCTGGCTGGCCGAACTGCTCCGGCAGCAGCACCATTTGATCTGCAGACCTGCAATCACCCACACTAATGTGTACAAGGTAGGGGAGTGGTAGGGGCCTCCCAGAACGATGGTTCCCTCTCACTGAAGAGGAGTGCAAGGGTAGTTATGGGAGTGGTTGTTGCCCGTGCTGGATAAGACCGGGGTTTGGGTGCTGGGTCTGGTAAAGAAGGTGGGAATATTTGGTGCCGAGACTAGGATAGTGCTGTGTCTGTGCCTGGGGCTGCATACCTTGCTGCCAAGTCTGATGCCACATTCTACCCCTGTCTCAGGATGTCTATGTGTTCCATCTGCAAGTGGCCTACCTCCTCTAATCTTGAAGGAAGTAGTCATTCCATAAGGGATGCTGAAGTACCAGGACACCAAGGAGTCTCAGCAGCTGGAACTGGAGACCTTGCATGTGCCTTTTCTAACCAGTGTTCTGCATGGACAGGCAAGGCAGGGTGATTGGGATGCTCAGGCATGGGACATGTCCTGTGGCTAGGAGCAGGTATGGAGGTGCCTTTGGGTTATAGAGTAGAGGGAGATGCTGTAGAGTTCCCCATAGGAAGAGCTCTTGTAAGTCTGAAAGACTTCTGAGGTAGGGATGAAGGGGGACAGATGCGAGCAAGGGAGAGAGCTGGTTGTCTCATTTGTCAGATCAGTACTCACTGGTATGGGGAGACAAGTACCAATGAGTACCTGTTGAGTAAGCTCAATGAGAAAAAGAGCACATACGTAATGTGGAAGAAGGGCCAGGCCACATGGGAAGAATATAGGAACATTGCCAGAGAATGCAGGGATGCAACGAGGAA
>JAWLRI010000948.1:2429582-2452843 GCA_034781795.1 Crypturellus tataupa | reverse complement strand
GCTTTCACCTGCGATGAATGGTGACCGTCCCCCCCAAAAACAGCATTTCCCATAGTATGTCCTGAGAGAGCTGGGGATCCTGACCTCACAGTGATGTAATGCAGTGCTTCTTCAATAACCCCCCAACCGCCAGGGACCGTCTGTTTCTCCCTATATCCATCCTCCATCATCTTTCACCTTTTTTGGTGGAGGAGGCAGGTGTGTGACTGGCTGCTCTCCTTCTCTAGCCTGAAACATGTCTCCAAGCTGCAAAGTGCCTGCAAGAAGATGCAGCTGCTGAATGAGCTGATGGATCGAGGTGGGAATTACGTGGCTGCAGCCCTTCCATTCGTTCTGTCACTGCTGTCACGTGGACTGGCTGGGCGAGCGCTGCTGGTGGCTCACTCCTTGCCCCAGATCCCTGAGGTAACACAGCTGAGCAGGGACGCGACTTGATGTTGTATCCCTGCTGTGCGTCTCTCCCCTCTATGGGAGGCACCTGCAGGATCTGAGGCTGGGGGACTTTGACTAGGGTGCTGGGTGCAGCCAGAAAGACTTGATTTGGGCAGAAGTCCATTGCCAGCTTTGGGGCAGAGTGAAGACAACTGGCTTTCTCATCAAGGAGAAATGAGGACTTCCCCTGTCTGTGCCCATCTGGGCACCACAGAGTATATCCTGGGTAGCAGGTATTTTATCTAGTGATCTAATACTCTGGCAGATGTCACTCCAACCAAGTCATTTCTCCCTGTGCTTCGTATTCCCTGTTTCTGTTTAGTGGAGTATTGAAGTCGAGCCCCCAAAACACAAAGACATTGGGCACCTGACATTCGGGCTGCTGTTTGTCCCAGAGTTTGCTGCCAGTGCGTTGGAGAAGGGGCCACAGGCTGATCGTCCTGAGGTAAGGAGAGGCTTCCTCATCCAAGAGGGGATGATTGGGGAAAATTTGTACTGCTTGGGAATGCCCATCAGCACATCCTGGCATGTTCAGTGTTGGGTGCCTGCTGTGGATGAAATGCTCAGGACTGAGGAGCAACAGCAGTGTGAGCAAGCTGCGGCAAACAGGATGCTGGTGTCCTTGAGACATCTTGGTGGGTGAAGAGGGTCTCCAGGAATGGGGTCTGGCTGGGGTGATAGTTGGCCCAGCTGGCATGAGTGGGAGGCAATGAGATGGAAACAGTGGGAGACCCCAAATCCAAGCTCCTCTTTGCTCCACTTGAAGAAATCTTGGTGGGATTGAGCCTGCATTCCTCTCCTTTTAACTGAACGAGGGAGAAACTGGGCTGGGGAGCTGGAGTGAGGCTGGCACTGTGCTATCATTGCAGATGGCTCTAGGGGTGGCTACCAGTCACAGGAGTGTTTCGGCTGACCTGAGCTGTCACTGGTGGCTCTGGCACCATCAATGTTTCTCTCTGCAGGCCCAGGACTTCCGGACCTTCTGGGGGGAGAAGTCTGAGTTGAGGCGGTTCCAGGATGGGACCATCTGTGAGGCTGTGGTGTGGGAGGCAAACACTGTGTGCCAGAAACGCCTTATTCCTGAGCAAATTGTCAAGCACCTCCTGTGTCTGTAAGTAGCTCTGAATATGGCCAAATGGCAGCCGTGACTGGGAGACCTATGGTTCTGTGGGGTCACTGCTGATCTTCATGTCTTGTGCTGAATCTGTAGTGCCCTTAAAGTGACACTGTTGTCAGATCCAGGCCTTGTGGGACTTTGTGAGTTGTTTCAGCTTTGTGAAGTGAGGAAGTCATTTCAGCTTTGTAGTCTGGATGCTCCTTACTGCTTCCCAAGAGAGTGTAGTGTGGGCAGCCATGTGACATTGTGACATTGTGGAACTGCTAAAGGCAAGGAGGGGGAGCGGTTCTGCCTTTGCAGGTGGATGTTGAGACATTCACTGTTGGCAGAACTGAGAAGAGAAGCCATCCGGACCATGGGGATTGTTGTGTAAAATCCTAAAAGACCCTATAGTGACCTACAAGCCTGGGTTTACCCAGAGCTTTGGAAAACCTTCCTGTAGCAGTTGAGACCTACTTCCAAAAATGGGACCCTCTTAAAAAGAATGAGGAGGTTTCTTGGGCCTCATCCCCACCTGGGGAGAGGTCCTGGGAGGAGTTGGCTGCATGTTGGCAGTTTTGACAGCTTTGTAGCTGTGAAGCTCCATGAGCTGCTGTGTTTCTTTGAGTAGGTGATCTGGGCATGGGAGGAATACACAAAGATCTTGGTGTTCTCCTCACCATGATTTTTCCATATAGGAAAGCCCTTAACCAGGGCTTGGACTAACCTTTGCACTGTCAGGTTGGATAGTGGTTGAATGATGTGTCTTAGCTCTAATACTCCCTTGTCTGTCTTCCTATAGCCATGCGGACATTCCGGAATCATCTATCTGCTACACAGGAGCCCTGTTGGAGTCTGTGGTCAAGACTGGAAAAGAGGTACAGGTGTTTCCCAAATTCTAGATTGGGCTGTAGGTTTCTCAGGGAAGGGAGGTATGGAAAGAGCTACAGGGAAGTAGTTTTAGATTTGTGATTCTTGGTTGTCTCTGGAAAGTAGTCTGCAGTGAGCAGAGCAGGTAAATACCATGATTGGAGGTTGCTTTTCGGGAACTTGCTGGCAAGGGTATCTGGCCATGCTCCTCCAGTGGCCATTGCTGCTGTGCAAACAGCCCAGGGAAGCCTGCAGTGGCCAAGGGAGGGATAGTATGGAGGAGAGAAGAACTCTTAGAGGTGCAAAATCTCTCATGGATTCAGATTTTGTCACTCGCAGCACAACCTGCAGAGGGTGCTGCTGGTCTGATGTAAAATCCCGCCTGGCTGGATGTTTGTAGCCTGATTCAGCTGCATCTGAGCAGTCAGTGCCTGCTCTTATTCCTCATTTAGTCTTCTCTGATGTACTTCGGGATGGAGGAGCAGCAGGACAACAGAATTTCTCCTTCCTGTGCCTCTTAAACGCCCTCTTCAGGGCTCTTGAGATGCTCTGGATGTTTCCTGTCCTTCCTTGGTTATTTTTTTTTTGCTATGCTTCACAACTCTGCCATGGTTAAGGTTGTAGTCTGAGCAGTTTCCTGTTAACTGCTGCCTCTGGTGGTATCGGTTTGCAGAAGGGAGGCAGTAGTGGAGATCTTGGCATAGCCAGTGCATGATCTTCTCTTGCATTCCAGATCACTCTTAGTTTCTCCCTTTATGGGGGAGAGCGATGGCCACGCAGTTCCTCATGTTGTCTTAGTGCTTTTTACAGGAATTTATCTGGCTTGCCACTTGATAAGCAGCCACTGGCTTGCCTGTTCCTACTGTGTAGCCAGAAATACACTTGCTCCTTGCTTCCCTTGATTTCCCCACCTTGATGAGTGTGCTTGCAGAAAACATCTTTCTGGGTCAGTCATACCTCGTTGGTGCTCAGTTGCCTCTCTAGGCAGAGAAGGAGGCAAGATCAGCATCTGTGCTTGTGTCCCCATGGATGGGAGATAGAAGCTAAGAGGCTCTCTGATGTCTGCAGGCATCAGGGACTGGTGAGGAGGCCATGGTCAGCGTCGTCTGCTCATACGATGATCTGAGCCGCAAGCTCTGGAAGCTGGAAGGGCTCCCACTGACGATAACGGCTGTGCAGGGTGTTCACCCGGCCCTGCGGTACACGGACGTGAGTGCTCCTAGGTGCAGCCTGCATGTCGAGGGCTGAGGGGAGGCCCTGGCCCCACTGAATATCGGGCTGGAGGGGCTGGTCTGTGTCTCTGTGTCTGCTGAGAAGTTGTGCAGTGCTGCCGTACCTCTTCTCTTCTGTCCCATCCCTGCAAAGGCAGGTTAAATCTTGCATGTTGGGGGGCCTTGCTGTGGTGGGAGGCTGGGAGGAATGGACTGTGCTTTGTTGTGTGGGCTCCACTCCTTGCTCTAAGTCCCTTGCTGATATTCTCTCCCAGGTCTTCCCTCCTGTTCCTGTGAAGCCGATTTATTCCTTCCATAACAGAATCAGGAACAAAGATTTGCTGCTTCCCTCGGAGGACAGGCCCTGTCCAGCCTACATATCCCCTTTGAAAGGTAAGTAGGGAGAGATGTGGGCAGAAGATGATTCACTGGAAGCCAACAGGAGGAGGAGGCAACACTAACTCGGTTACTGCTCTGTGTGTCACAGGTGGGACCAGAGCCCTGGCTCCCCCTGCTCTTGTACTGTAACCTCTAGTCCCTACTACACCCTCTCACATCTTGTTCCTCCTTGGGGTTCACCGGCCTCCTTTTGTCCCTTTGCCCTCAGTTGTATGCCACATGGAAGGCAGTGGCCGGTGGCCGCAGGACAAAGAAGCCATCAAGCGAATAAAGGCAGCTTTCCACCTGCAGCTGGCCGAGCTGCTCCAGCAGCAGCACCATTTGATCTGCAGACCTGCAGTCACCCACACTGATGTGTACAAGGTAGGGGAGCGGTGAGGGCCTCCCAGAACAATGCTTCCCTCTCCCTGAAGAGGAATGCAAGGGTAGTTATGGGAGTGGCTGTTGACCGTGCGGGATAAGAGCGGGGTTTGGTGCTGGGACTGGTAAAAAAGGTGGAAATATTTGTTGCTGAGACCAGGGTAGTGCTGTGTCTGTGCCTGGGGCTTCATTTATTCCTGTCAAGCCTGATCTCACCTTCTGCCCCCGTCTCAGGATGGTTATGTGTTCCGTCTGCAAGTGGCCTACCATCGAGAACCTCTAATCTTGAAGGAAGTAGTCACTCCTGAAGGGATGCTGAAGTACCAGGACACCGAGGAGTCTCAGCAGCTGGAACTGGAGACCTTGCATCTGCCTTTTCTAACTAGCTCCCTGCATGGGTAGGCAGGGAAGGGTGATTGGGATGCTTGGGAATGGGACACATCCTGTGGCTGCAAGCTGGTATGGAGGTGCCTTTGGGTACCTTTGGATGCCTTTGGGTGCTGGAGGTGCTGGAGTTCACCATAGAAAAAGAAGAGGTCCCTCAGCCCTTGTTAACCTGGAAGACTTCTAAAGTAGGGGTGCAGGGGGACAGATGTGAGTAAGGGAGGGAGATGGTTGTCCCATTTGTCAGATCAATACTCATTGTTACAGGGAGAGAAGTACCAATGAGCAGCAGTTACAGAGGAGCATTACGCTTTTGTACTCCCAAAAAACGCAGCACCCACAAAGAGAGCCTTGTACTTGTGATGTGGAACCTGTGTGGAATGCATGTCCCTGGCAGACACTTGCTTCACTTCTCTGTTGAATGCCACAAGGGCAGTTTGGATCCTAGGACATCTCACATGAACAGTCATGGTTCCTTTTCTCTCTCTTCCTCACAGGCTCCAGCAGCAGCATCCTGCTTTTGGCAGCACGTGCCGAATGGCCAAGCGCTGGGTGAACGCACAGCTCCTGAGTGACCACATCGCTGAGGAGTGCATGGACCTCCTTGTGGCATATCTTTTCCTCCAGCCAGCCCCCTTCACTCCGCCCAGGTGAGAATGGAAAGCCCAAGCTGGCTGGATGGGCATTTAACTGCCTTTTTTTCCTAGTCAGTGTGTGGTTAGGATGAAGGAGTGAGAATGCTGCCAGGGCAGGATGGTGTGAGCGCTAGTCCATCCACTGGAATGCCAAAGTCAGTGGTAGGACCCTGCATTTCCAGAAAGCTGTCCAAGCTCTGCTGGACACAGCTGGTTAGAGAAGGCAGAGACTGTTGGTGTTGCTGGGCCACCTCTAGTTCGTGCCACAGTGCAGCTGTGCTGGAGAGTAAGTGGGGCAAAGCAGCCAGCTGCCCGCTGCAGTGATGGCCATGTGCTCACCTGATGAGGATGGCAGCCAGTGTCTTCATGACCTCTGAGTACAGGCAGTGCCTCTGTGGTACTGTCACAGGACAGTGGTCTAGGATACCTGTTTCCAGATGTGTACGCAAGGGTCTGGTCTTCTCTCTGTCGTGGGGCAGGATCAACTGCTAGGGGCATCTTGTGCCTTCCTGAAGACTATGGGGCTCCTTGACCCGTGGGGAACAACTGGAAGAAGTAGAGATGGGTGCATGGTGATTGGCAGTACACTCACACTCCTGGATTCACTGTTAGTGATGTTATGGTGGTGCTGGCTGCTGCAGCTTCCATTTATCCTGGAAAAGACTCCCAGGGGAAGGTCAGAAGGCCAGCCATTGAAAACTAAACAGAGCAGAGTGTTGGGAAGTATCTCCTTGAGGCCAATTGCTTACAGCCTCTGGCAGGTGAACTGGATGCAGCCCAAAGGGAGTAAAATGAAGTTAAAGGCTATGTTTATGCTCTGTATAGAGCCCAAAGGTTAGTCTGTCCTCTTGATCCGGTTTCCTTCCCAGAAATAACAGTAGTGTAGTAACTGGCTACTGCCTGGAAAGCTCTCCTATCTCCTGGAATAATCTGCTAGTGGGAGCCCTGTCTTCCCAGCTGCTTTGTCTTACAGACAGAAGCAGAGGTAAAGTGAGAGTTGGTGGTGCTGTCCTGCTGAGGGTGGGAGCTGTTCTGTCTCTGATCCCCCGTTGTGCTACCCCTAGACTGCGGCTGCCTCTTTGGGGGATCTGAAGAAGACAAAACTGGGGAAGAGTTTCAGTCTCTTGAGTTGTGTGTCTTTTTTTTTCCCCGATTTAACCTGAGAAGAAAGGAACAAGGACAATGGATTTCCCAGTATACTCAGACCTAGAGAAAGCAAAATGCCTTGTACTCTCTCTGGATTTCGTTCTGAACTCAGGCATTTCTTCTGGGACTGTGTATGGCCTCGTTATTGCTAGGTTATACAGAAGTTATTGCTAGGTTATACAGAAAGCCCTGTTCTGACATGGCTAGGAGAGTGAATGCCAGTGTTTAAGGTGTTTTCTCTTGCTGCAGCTCTCCCCAGGTCGGGTTTCTGCGGTTCCTCAACTTCCTGGCAACCTTTGACTGGAAAAACAGCCCTCTCATCGTCAACCTGAACGCAGGCCTCACAGGTGAGCTGGCAGCACACAGGCTTTCCCAGGTAGCCCTGTCCACAGCTGCGGGAGAGCCATGGCATGAAGGTATAGGGCCCACCTGGTTCAGCGTGTGACTCTAAGGGTCTTGGATATGGTTTAATGTCAGAGCTTCAGCCTGGGGCAAGGAGATTTTCCACACTCTTATTCTCCTACCCTCCTACCCTGTTTAACTTGGCTTCAGGATTTGTTTGGTTATGCTTTTGTTTTGTTTTGCTTTGTTTTTTCCTCATACCTGCCTTTGAAGAGCTGATCTTGCTGACAGTTTTATGTGGCTTTGTGGTATTACTGAAATCTTTCCTTGTGAACATGGGCCATGTTGGACTACACAGTGTCTTTGAAGCCCTCTGCTCCTTTGTGGCCAGCCTTTCAGTTTGAGGCTTTGACTCGGATCTTGCTGGCCCATACCTTTGCCTCTGTGCCTTGTGGCCTTGTCCTTCATCTCGTCCTTCCTTGAGGTGACATTGTTTTGCATGAGAAGGTCCTCCTTGAGCACAAGCACAGGGTACTGGCATGCGGCCAAGGCTGCTCTGTAAACTGCCTTGGGCAGGCGCCGCACAGGGGTGAGCTGGACAAGACACAAAGGGGAGCAGGATAAGGGTCCTTTGCATTTGGCGTAGTCTGGAAACTTTGCTTTTGCTAGATGTCACCTGCCTGGTGGTTGCACTGGGACAGCATCACCTGGTGGAGCACGTGTGGGGAGCTGCAAAGTCTCCCTACCCTCTGTTTGCTTCAGGAGTTCTGCTGAGCTGCTTGAAGAGGCATTAGCTGTTAGTGCCTGACTTAGAAACCTGCAAGAGGGAAAAAAAGCTTCAGCCATCCAGGTGCTCAGGAGCATGGGGGAGACCTATTTTTTTTTTTTTTTTTTTTTTAATTTCATGGACTCTGTGGATCTCTTGGAGAATGTGTCTCAGTTTTCCAGAGGAACATACTGGTGCATCCAAGGAAATGTGTGATCCTGAGCTATTGTTTGATTGCTTTGTTTGCTGATCATTTATTTTGACCTGGTTCACCGTGCTGCAGACATGTCACAGCTCTAGTGGTGGGGGAGGAACAACACCTAAACTTTTAAAGCTAATCTATAATAGAAAAGTAAAAACTGCTTGTGAGTAGTGTAGGCAGCACTGGAGGGAGCAGCTGTTCCTGTGGGTTCTCTTGACTCTTTCTTTTCTGAGAGGGACAGTTAGTTGTGTATGTTGTTTGTTTGATATGTTTCTATCCATAAGCTTTGTATTTTTATATATATATATATATATATATACACACACACACACACACATATAAATGAAAAAAATATAATATACCTGTAATGTATAAATGAAAAAATAGAAAATACGTTTGACAGAAAAGCTATTTTTTCTCTTAAAAATAACTCGGAAAGCAAACTCTTTCATCAGCTCATAACAACACTATTCCTGGCTGGTGTCAGTCTCAGTGACTGTACCTTGAATCACTCTGTACCCTACATAATAGTGGCCGTGTGAGGTTCGAGCAAAGGTCCATCTGGCCGGGCATCCTGTCTGCAAAATTTCCCATAGGCAGATAGGAAGAGTGCCGGAACAGCAAGTGTATAGCAGTGCTCCTGCCAGCTCCCACAGCCTCCAGCTCCTTGCAGCTTGGAGACTTCCTGAGCCGGATGTAGCTTCTGTGGATTTAGTAACTAGCCCCCAAGGGGGTTTTCCATCATCAGCTTCCCTTGTGAACTGCACGAGGTGGCTCCAGCATCTTCCCTCCTGCCCTGCCAGCGGCCCTCAGTGCTGCTCTGCATCAGCAGCAACCTAGAGGTTGGAGGGAAGGAGGCCAGGGTTTGTACTGGTGTTTCCTTCTCTGTTGCAAAAGCTGGTTCTGCTGTTGGCTTTGTCACCTCTGAAGCTTTCTTGGCTGGCAGCCATCCTGGTTTGTATGGATTTGTACATGGAGAGATTGAGTGTCCCACAGCCTTTGGCCCAGTCTGTTTCAGACTGGCATTTTGCGGAGAGTCAGAGGTGCACTCATCCTTCCATGAGCTGAGCTAAAAGACAGATTTGTGGCTCCTTTGTGTCACTGGAATCTGTGATCAAACCTTGATGTGGTCACAGAAAAAGGCTGTTTCTTGGGGAATCTTTCTTTCCATCTTGCTGGTTGTGTCTCTGGGACAGTGATTATAGCCTTGAGTCCCCCACCTTGATGCGCTGGTGTTCAGGGCTTGTTCTCATTTGTGTAGCCACTGTGGGATGGAGGTGGCTGCATGTGCTGTGCTGCGGGGGCTGTGCCAGAGGCTTGTGCTCCAAATCGCTCTTGCCCTGGTGGTTTCCAAAATGCTCCTGCGCTGGCACCGGTGTTTCCCATGCAGTCCTGGCAGCTGGTTTACATTGCTGCTGTTTGTCACGTTGTCTCACCTTCACTCATCTCTGCTTGTTGTTTAGCAAGAGTGATTTGTCAGATGCAAAAAACAACTGTGCCCAGAGGCTGTTTTGCTGTGAAGGGCTCATGGGACCAGGCCTGGCATGGGCAGACCCCCAAGCCTTGCCTTCCTCCATGCAGGTGAACGTGAATAAGGAGCTGATGTGCCAGGGCATGAAGGTGGCTGAGTGTCAAATGCAGACCCTGCTGCTGCTTTGTGCTGCTGCTGGGAACATCATGGGCTCTAGTGATTAGTTTATGGGAGTTACTGCTGCTTCACTCTGCTTCTTCTGTTGGATAAGAGAGACGGGAAGCAGCGTGGACCAGACTGTCAGGGAATCAGCTGCATGGAAATGGGGCCGATGTGTGGGCAAAAGGATTGGTGAGGACAAAAGCTGATTAATTTGCCCTTTCTTGGACCATGTCATGTGGGTGTGGAGGGGGCAGAGCACCTGACCCATCTGCCTGCCCTCTGCAGACGCCGACTGCACGGAGATCAAGAACAAGTTTGTGGCCGATCGTTCTCGCCTTCCTGTAATGTTCATTGCCACCCCCAAGGACAAGTGGACCTCAATGTGGACCAGAGAGCGACCCTCAGCACAGGTGAGCAGGGCTCTTCTCTTCTTGCCCTGCAGTGGCTGCCAGATTGGGGCAGTTCAGCGGTCCCAGCATTGAGCTCCAGTGCTCTGTGCGTTAGTCATGTCCATCCCTCTTTCTACAAAGCCCTGAGTTTTACCCTCTCGCTCTCTTCCTTCCTCAGATCCTGCAGCGCCTTCTTGTGCTGGCCTCAGAGTCCCTCCGGGCCTTGGAGGGGCAGCTCATGGACCCACTCAACAGCGAGGATGTGAAGGTAATCCTTCTGGGCACCTACCCGAGGATGTGGGGGCTCTTCTGAATGAACTGGGAAGAGGAGCTGGACTGGAACATCCAGCTATCCTGATGTGGGACAGAGACTGCCCTGCCAGGTCCTGTCCCCATGTGCAGGTGTGTAAGCATGACCTGAGTTCCCAAGCTGCTAGCCAGTTTGCCTTTAAATCCTGTTTCTCTCTACCTCAGACAGTGGGGAAACTGCTCAGCCTGGCTTCAAATTGGTCTTGAAGCTTTGTGCTGCATTCGGTGCATCTCTTCAGCACTGGACCTGCAATATGTTTCTGCTTCTGGCTTTGCCTGAGTCAAGTTGCACGGCAGATGCTGCTGCTGGACTTTTCCTGGAGGCAATTAGGGCTGGCATTTAGGATACCATTTATTTAGGATATCATTTAGGTATCTTAAATGAGTAGGAAAAGGCACTGAAGTCAATTTGATTTGATGTTTTGTGATGAAGGAGCTGCAAAGAAAAAGATGGGATGAAAGAACCCTGGACAAATCCATTTAGCAGTATTTTGGATTCTGACTGAATGCAATGTTCGAGTCCAGTTGGAAAAGGTTACGACCTGGGGGGAGGATACAGATCTTCACCTGAACTTGTTTAAGGAAAGGTGCAATGTGCATGAATTACTTGGCTGAGCAGTGTAATTTAGCTGTCTAGGCTCCTCTGTGTGCTTGAATTGAGGTTTTTCAGCAGAAATAAAATCCAAATTGTTTTGTCTTTGCCGTTTAGGGATTTAAGACTAGGGAGATGGAAATCTGCCTTTTTTTGTCTTTCAGGACCTCTGGCTTGTAGCCGTCATGTATAAAACAGAAGCACTCTTTTTGTCTCTGTCCACAGGACAGAAGCATTTCTCCCTTAGGATTTGGTACATCAGTGCTTGACTAGCACTCTCAGGTGCCAGATGCTTGATTTCTGCAGTTTTACTCTGATGTGAATACTTTTAGCTGGGGCTCTGTAGCCTGTCTTCTGCGGGCAAGGCCAGTGACTCTGCTGGGTCTCTGGTTTTGGAGTGTCAGTCTCCTGAGAGTGGAGTTGCCACCTTCTGCTTTCAGGTCTACTTATAGAGACCCTGTATGGTTTCAGGTGGCAGTATTTGTTTTTATGCATTTGCAAAACATCTAGCAACGTGAAAGCCCTTGAGTTTTCTTGGGGCTGCCCTGTGAATCTTCCTGGCGTGCAGCTGAACTGAATTCCAGGGCTGGCAGCTCTGAGGTGTCAAGGGCTGCCATGCCACGCACAGTTTATCTTGGCAGCAGCATCCCATGTTCAAGAGTGGTGAGTGTTGGGCAGGAACCGTGAAGGGTTTAGGTTGTTTCTTATCCCAAACGCTGGCACTGTTGCAATTGGCCTTTTTCCTTAGGGGAGTGCGGGAATTCTATGAAGGAGGTAGATGTCAATGGGTAGAAGGGGAACGTCATGTAAGAGGGCCTGTCCTCATGGTGCAGGTTAAATCTTCACTCATGGAATGTGCTTCTTTCTTGTGATAAGGCTGTGTGGAACTCGCTGCTTTGAAAGCCGAGGGCTGTTCCTGGATCAGTCCCTTGTCGGTCTGCTGTAACTCCTAGCTGGTAGAGGGAGATACGCTTCTGGTCGCTACATGCTGAGTTTCTGTACTCTCGTACCCACATAACTGCTACATCTGCTCCTCCTGTCAGGAGTCTATTGTGGGGTGGAGGAAGAGGAAGATGATAACAGACAGAATAGCCGGTAAGTACTCTTCCTTTCTGCGTCACGACTAGAGCAAAGTCCAGGTTGAAAAGGATCCAGGATATTGTGTTAAAGGATGATTAGGGAGATGAGACTGTGATTCTCTTCAGCACTTGGCTGAGCAAGAGGTAAGAGAAGGTAGTCATTATGGAGTAATCAGTGCAGGATGAAGGGATGGCTGTAGAGATTTCCTGGACCAGTGACAGACCTGTGGAGGAGATGATCCTAATAAAGTTTTAGAAATGATACCATAACACTGCATTTGTGCCCAGCCAGGGACTTGTTGCCTGCTTCAGTGCAGTCTGAGTTAGTGAAGTCCTCCTCCTTCCTCCCCTCCTTGGGTTATCCTGTGGCCAGTGAGGCACCTGGGCTGTTCATATATAACAGCTCTGAAGCAGCTGCTCTTTAAAAGTGTCCCAGAGAAGGTGAGTTCACATCTAGGGTCTGAGAGGCCTGATCAGCGCTCCTCCACGTGAAACAGCAGCTGGGAAGCTAGATGGAGGTGAGATCTCTTTGTGCTCCTGTTTGGTAGAGAGGGGAGACCTTAGGGTGTCCTCTCTCTAGTCTATCTGGCAGACATCCGCTACCTGAGCTGCATGCAGCAGCTCTTGCACATTTGCTTGTGCCATGATTGGGCTGCCCTTCTGAATGGGAAGAGGAGGACAGCGTGTCTGGCTGCAGATGGGATCTACAGAGACACAGTTTAATAAGCAGAGGTAGGGTTTTGCGAACGGTTTCTAATGCTTCAGCTTAAAATATGTCACTTCTATAGTTGCACCTTGGACCACGCTCAAAACAAGTTCTAGCAGCGTGGAGAGTGGTGTTTCAACCATCTAGGCACTGCATAATCTTCATGTTCAATGCTGTGGGTACAGCAGTGTGTGCTGGGGTAGGAGAGAGAGCTTTGGAACTGCCTCCTGCCTGTGTGAGCCAAGAGCACGCTGGAAGGCTGCAGTGAGAAGCCTGCACAGTGTCTGTGTGATGTGAGCTGGCCCTCTTTAGCTCCCCGGAGCACTGCCACATGGCAGGAAACTCCTTTTCAAAGTGGGTGTCTAAAATGATCAGTGAGTCCCTCCTGGCTTTGCGGGACCCTGCAGGACTAGCTCCTATGTAGACCTCTTTGTGCTTGCTGTTAGGTGAGGAGGGCCCTGGCCACAACTGGGGATACTAAAGGAGTGAGAGGAAAGCCTCATCTGTGAGGGAAGACCAAAGAGTGGGACCAACTGGTCTTGAGCCTGATAGAAAAGATGGGCTGGCATTTTTCAAATAGCTTTAAAAAAAAAAAGCAGGGAGAGAGTGGCTCTGCAAAGAGGAAAGAGATCCATTGTGTTGTTCTCTTGGGACAAGGAGCAGTGAGTTTGTGAAGGAAGAGTGGTTTAGGAAGCTGGTCTTGAGCCCAAGTCTGGAAGTTGAGGAGCCAAGGGAGGCTGTGGAATCCCTGTTGCAGGAGGTAGGACCGTGTTTCCCAGCTCTGTTTGCTCAGTTTGCTCAGGAACCTCTCAGTTCCAGCTGTGGGTGGATTGTGTGGATTCTCCAGTCCCTCCCATCACCACCATGTGCAGCTGTCTCCTGGACAGGAGTCTCAGCTCTGCGTTTGGCTAAAGTTGTCCATCTTGGAGATCTGTCACAGAAAGCCTGGATAAACTGGAGGTTGAGCCTCAACAAGCTGGAGGTTCCACCTGGATAAAAGGCCCCTGAGAGGGATGAGATTGGTGCTGCGGCGACAGGTTATAGCCTTGATGATGTTTTCCATGGTGACTGAGAGGGGAAATTGCAGGGAGGGAGTCTGTGTATTTATAGGCTTATTTTCCCCCCTGTGCTGCTTTCTGCCAAGATGTGCCTGGACCCCCTTGTTGTTTCTGCATGTCCTCTGGAATTGGCCTTGTGGCCAATTGTGATCTTTTGGCATCTCTTACCTTTACCTGGAATATATTTGCAGGCTCTGGGGGTCGGTTTTAATCACGTTGCCTGTTCCCAGGGCAGGGGTGGGTGTCCCTGAGCAGCCTCTTGGGGGGAAGCCTTGATAGTAGTTTCATGTTCCTTGAATTATTATTTGTTAGTGACGGAAGTGAACCTGCTAGCTCCTGATGCCCTTTAAATGATGGGTTTATCTACAGAACTCCCTGTGTTATGGAAAATGTGGTGGATGAGGAATGTTGATGAGGGGAGAAGCTGGGGTGGGTCAGGCCCATCTGGTAAATGATCGTTATCCGGTGTAGTGCTTCCGATCTGATAATGGTAACGATGAGGCCGCTGAGGCCACTGTGGCCCTTGTCCAGCTGGGACTACTGTCCACTTTGGGCTTTGGGCCTATTTTCTTCTGTATAAGGTATTGACTGGGTGTCTTGAATGCCGGTGATTGTAGGGACCTGCTCTTGGCTAAGGCTGAGTGCCAAGGAAATTGGGAGATCCTGAGAAAAAAGATATTTTGTGGGGTCCTGGAGTGGAGTTTTGAGTTGTTTGGCATGGGGCTGGCACTGTGTTCTCCCAAGTTTTGCTCTGGCTGAATGTTTTGGTTGGGAAATCTCTAGTCTGTGGATGTGCAGAGAGCTCTGGGTGCCTCCCAGTGCTGTGGCACGAGTGATACTGGGCTGAGCATCATGGCATGCCTTGGTTTGAGCACCCTCAGCCTTGCTTTTATTCCTGCATTGTTTGTCCAACTGCTTTTTGCGTTGTGACCGAGGCCTTCTGGCATTGCAGAGCTGCCTGCATGGTTTCTATTCAGCAGCCGGACCCGTGAAACAGGGTGCTGTGCTCATGCCTGGGGTATCTGCTTGGTTCCTGCTTCACCTCACAGGCTGGTACCTGTCTTGGTATTGACAACCGCGTGCTTTGCAGCAGAGGGGTGATGGACATCTTGTTTCTCAAGACGATGGTATTGCTGCAGCTGAACAAAACCTGAGGGATCGTCTTTCTGAATCCAAGTTTAGCCAGGGCTGTAATGAGCTACTGCAAAGCTATAAGGGTTGCTCCCTGCCATTTGGGCATCTGTGGGCTCTCTGAGAAGACTCCCTGAAGAAGCTTTAGGTTTTTGCTGCTTGTGTGTTAGCTGCTTGGTTGGCACATTTCATCCTGTGTCTGCCCTGGACCTTCCAAAACGCGGAAGGGAGGGAAACGAGAGGCTGCTGTGTGGGGAATGTAAGCATAGGCTATTTGTGGTTCAGCACTGCCTTTCCTGGGGGTATATTTTTAACGGTAGACGGTCTGAAAGTTGGCATTAGGTCAGTACTTGCTGGCTGGTGGGGGAACATCCACCCAGGAGGAGCTGTCAGAATGTCTGCCTGCTTTATGTCTGTGCTTGTGGTATTACCCATCCTGGGATGAAATGCACGGCTGCTGCAGTTGGTTTGCATTTGGTTGCAGTGAATAGCAAAGACTTGGTAATTATCCCTGCTCTGTTTCCTCACTTCTTGTTCCCTCTACAACAATGGTCAGTTTTAACCCCCAGAAGTCAGCCTGAGTGTCGACTGGGAAGTGGTGTGACAAGGTCAGCCCCATGAATGTCCATGTTTGGCTGTGTGTGGCCATGTCATCCCTTTGGCTGCCTTGCTGCTTGTCTAGGGGAGGAATCTGGCAGTCAGCTCTTGGCCACAGTCCTGGCTGGTGGATACGACCTGCTCTCTCCCGAGCACAGGGTGACGAGTGCATTAATTGGGTATGGAGAGCTCCCCTTTCCCTTGGCTTGGTTCCTCCTGCCTGTTTCTCAGCACTTCTTGACTCATCCCGATGACTGGAAACCTCCTCAGAACTACTTCTGATGCTTCCTCTGCCTTCTCAGCAGTGGTTTCTTCTCTCTTGCTCTTTTCATGAGCTGCATGGCTGGGAAGAGAGGTGATCAACAAACTAACTCTGGGAAGTGAACTGCATGGCAAAACCCACAAAGCTTCTGCCCTCCTTCACCCCTCAGCTTGGCTGTAAGGAAGGAAGCCTCAGGAAGTGCAGGCAGATTTATCCCCCTCTCTCCCCTTCCTGGCTGCAGCTAAGTTTTAATTCTGAGTTTCAAGACGTAAAGTGCTGAGAATAAACAAGATGCAGCCCCTCTTCTGTGAGTCAGAGATGTCATTGTCAGTGGAGGGATTCACGTTTCTTTCAGCTCCTCTGCAGACACTCTGTGGCTGCTGGGTCTTTTCCTGCCCTAGGAAAGGGGTCCTGGGTTGCGGGTGTGTGCTGAGCAGAATTTCTGGGCATAGCCTGTGTAGCAGGAAATGAATTTGCCATCAAAACACAAAGAAGACTATGGTCTTCCAATGATAATTACTGGGATGTATTCAGTAGGATTCGGACACATGGTTGTCCTTGGATGAAGAGCAGCCACTGAAGGCTGGTGCCTCCAGGATAGCTATGCACTAAAAGTTAAGGATGGACCTACCTCATTTCTGGGAAATTCAACTCTGGATTGCAACTTGGGATGAAATGTCAGATATTAGGGCAAATTTATTTGCCTGAAGGTTCTCTGATTTTTCTCAGGACATGAGAGAACCTGAGAAACATTTCCTCTGCTGAATCAGTCATGTGTCCCTGGCCAGAGCAAACAGTGCCTCTGAGAGACTGTTTTGTCTCATGCAAACTTGGCTTGTGTACTCCTGTCCAAGCCCAGGATAGTGCAGATATTGGTAGGACAGTGTGATGCTTTTTTAGAAAACCGTTGATTTGGTTTGGGGAGAAGAAGAAAGCAGCACTTAACAAAAAATCACTAAGGGTTAACCCTTTCTGCTTTCTTAGTTTTTTTTTTTTTGTTGTTAGGCTAAAACATCCATTGCTCAAAGGGACCTGGTACACACTTACTTGTCAGGTATAGGGAGAAATGGTGAAATTCTTTGCATTTAATGGAAAACAAACTTAGAGGACTGTCGCGAGTAGTAACTTCCATAACTGAAGCTGAGGGGACTTAAAAAGCTGAATAGTAGTGAGATATGACAAATGCACCTTTTAGGTGCTTGCCCATATGTGTTTAGGCAATGAAAACAGACTGGAAATAGCAGGTTTGCTCCAATAGCCATTACATAGTTTTACTGAGTGGGTTAGAGCAAATTGTTGCTGCTTTGTTGGTCACTTTCCAGACTGAAGTGTTCACTTGAATATTGGCTTTGGCCAAAGCTTGGCTTTAGAAATGGTCTTAGGGAAACAGTTTGTTAGTGCACACTGGCCTCAACTACCCAGCACTTGTCAGGCATCTTTACGTTAATTGCCTTAAAAGAAATGAACCCCAAAGCTGGGGAGACCTCCGGGGAGACCTCCTGCAACCTCCGAGATACAAACCTGAGTTTGTGGTGACTTTGTCCACTTTGGTTCAGGCTGGAGGTGCCTTATGCTAAGGATTGCCTGAATTACCCAGGGTTTGAGCTTTGAAAGGATGTTTGTGGGTTGCCTTGGACTCTGCTGATAGGGCTGGGGGATGCTGTGGGTGAGCTCTGAGCTCTGGTATGTTGAAGAGGAGGGCTTGGCTGTACTGGTGGAAATACCTAGTTGTGGTTACAGTAGGACCCCCAAGACCAAAACTCAAACTAGGGGGTGAGCTAGGAGTTTCTATTGAAATGAGCTGTTGCTTTTCCATACTGGCCTCCCAACCTTTGAGACTGGCCTTTTAATTCTTCCTTCCCTCCTGTCTTCCTCTTGGACATTGCAACAGGATTCTTTCTCATCCCAAGTGTGTCCTCCAGCTTGTACCACTGCCCTCCCAGGACTGTGACATTCCTCGAGGATAAACATAGGGCACTGTTTCCAGGGCTGCTAATCTGTTTGTAAGCAAAGCATAGGGCTCAGATGAGAGAAAAGCCTCTCAAATGCCATTTGGAGATACCTTTCCTCATGATGCGTCTAAAGAAACGTGTCAAGGGGAATTCCAGGTTTTGGTTTTCCTCGCATTTGGATTGCTGTGGATGTATTGCTTCTCATGTGATGCAGAATTGGGTCTGAGAGAGCCATTACTTTATTCCCAGAGGGATGGAATAAGCCATAGGCTTTGTCAGTCATGTGGGAAAAGTACTCTTTGTGGACCAAAGTGGGGACTTGGTGCCAATTGATGCTATTCTTGACATGTTTTTCCCAACTTCAGCCAATGTCTTGCTGGGTGGTGTCCGGTAGTTCTGTTCACATCCCCACGTCAGTTATTCCACAGAAACGTACACACAGTTTTAAGTTTTCCATTTTAATACAGCTGTATTCAGAATGCAAGATCTTGCCTGTCCAAATATTTATGTGCCTGGGACTGCTCTCCATTAACGGGGCACGTTCTCACCCTCTGTTTGCTTGATGGAAGATGCTGATGTTCCTTGGAGTGATGACTGTTTGGTGTATGGGCCATCCCATTGTTATACAACTTATTGTGTTCCCTATGGCTCAGTTTGGCTCTTATAGCTTCTTGAATCTTCTTTTTTACTATTCTATTTTGGGACTCTGCTCCTCTCCATGTTTATCCTATCTCAACTTGCCATTTGTCCCTGTCTTGACACCCCACCCTCTGGCACTCCAAAGAGCTTCCTGTGGTCTGTGGTCAAAGCTGTAGAGGACAACCTTGTCAACCGAGTTTCTCCAGTGACCATCCCTAGCCCAGAGTGTTGGGAAAACAAGTGAGGTCAATGCAGCCCTTCTGGCTAGATGTCTGATGTGGCTGGGAAGCAGTTTCCCTCCCAAAGGGTTTAGCTTCCTAGAAGGTTAGGTTGCAACAACAAAATGTGTCCTTACTGTTGCCCTTTGCTGGTCCAGAGAACATTTAGTTTATCCACAAAAAGATAGCTAAAGGGGGAATGACGTTGCTCTAGATGTTGTTGTACTTACAACACTTGCACAGAGTGCAGGAGAACGAGGGTCACAAGCTATTTTAGTATGAGCAGAGAACATGATGGACCAGGATGTATAGCTCAAAGTGAACAAGGTGACCGGACAGGACTAGAGCACCCAGTGAGGTTTTTTCCTAGACACATCTTGTTAAACTTCTTACACCTCACTAGATTTTTGACTTTCATTTGTGGTTTTCTAAGGTGGCAATGGAGGTCAAGAGGGAATAAAATGCAGATAATGACTTGGGAAATCTCTCCCAGCTCTCCTGTCTTCCTGTGTCCTATATTGCAAGTAACTCTGGTCTCTTCTCCCTACAGATGGTCTTCCGTCCTCCTTTGGATTTCTATGATGTCCTAATCCACCTGAACCCAAACCAGATTCCTCGACATCTGGAGAGTGTGGACCGGCCAGTAAAGTCATTTTCCCGGGGAGTAGTGAAGAACAGTGCTGGAGAGAAGGTCCTCTTCCCAGTGGTGGATTATGACCCTGTGCAGTGCTACCTCCAGGAGCTGAGAGTAAGCATAGTCCTCTGGGGAGATGGCATGTGGTTACTGGCCATAGTGGGAGTGGTGTTTTGTTGTACAGATCGTTAGTTACCTGCTGCTAAAGGACCTGGGTGATGACATCTTTACATGTTTTGTATGTAATGATCATTATGCATGTTTACATCTGAAATCACATTTTCAGCAGAGAATATGGTGAGTGCATTGCCCATTACATGGAAATGGAAGCATTGCTGATGTTAGAATTGACCTGAAGTACACAATTCTTGGGGCTCTCCTGAAGAATATGACATTTCAGTGCAAAAGTGTCACTAGTGTCATTTCTCTATATTCAGTTGACTCCTCCTGGCTTTTACCAGTTGAGATTGACAGAACTGAATCATGGACTAGCTCCCATTTGGGACTATTCATGGTGTGCTGGAGGCATTTTTGAGGGACGAGAACTTCTAATGGTCTTATGTGTGTTTTATGGAATTATATATGGCCCAAAGAGGGCTTCTGCTGTAAGAATTAGCAGATAGGCTAGGGGTTGAAGGAATCAGAAACTGAGTATTGGTTACAAAAAGGTCTCTCCCAGGCTTGTTACATGCAGGATGTTTGGGAAAGCTGTCGTTATGTTGGTGATGTGAATGAGTGGAGAACATCAATATCCAAAGGCATCAATGCAAGTCTTCCATCAGGTGGCCATGGTAAAGTGTCAGCAAACTGGGAGATGTAAAGTACGATGCTGGGTGATCCATAGTGGATCTGGACAGCCAGTACTTTGCAGATGTGCAGTCTGTGATCTTTAGCTCTTCTGAACTTCACATGCAATGGCTAAATAATCATTAATGTGCAAAACAGTGGGGCTGTGACACCCTTCTTTCAAAAGCTAAGGTGATTTTCAAGTGTTGATATCTGCTCACGAAAGTGTTTTGAACACTGCCAAATTTACAAATTTATAGACTAATGAGAAGGATGCTGTGGAGGTCTTTGGTCCTGCACCCACTCACGGCAGAGTCAACTTTAATGTTAGATATTGTGCAGAGGCCAATCCACTTGAATGCTGAATATTTCCAAGGATGGAGATTTCCCTGCTCTCTGAGTCCCTGTTCCAGTATTTGAACACCATCATTCTGATTTTTTTTTTCCTGATGTCTAACTGGAAATTCCCTTGTTCCAGAGGGTCAGTCCTCACATCCCTTGGGACAGCTGGACTCTGCTTGTGGCAGCTTGTTTAAAGGCAGTCAGAGCTGTTAACTGTGGAGGCTTTAGTTGTGTTCTTGCAGCTCCTGGCAGGCCCTGCCAGACCTCCTGGGCAGCATGTCTTATCAGGTGGCTTTTCCCTTCTCCCAGTTAACATGCTCTAGAGGGTCTTGCCTGTCTTCCTTTTTGCCTTTTTTTACCTGAAGATTTGTTATCAGCTGCACTTCAAGCTGAGTAGTTGTTTACAAACAATGTTTGCAGTTGTAACTCTGTGCTGAAAGAGGTGTGTCAGCAAATGGATCCAGAAGTGGAAGATACAGAGGAGACTTCCCTGGAGAGCAGTTTCAATTATCCTTTAAGCATTTATGACTTAACTGATACAGTCAATTATGGAATCCAAACTGTCTGTGAATTTTTACTACCCACTTAATAGGTAATAACAGACTTGGAGTATAGTTGACCTAGCTTACAAATCACAGGTCATCCTAAATCCATTACACCAGCAACCCAGTGAAGAAATAGGAGCAAAGCTCATCGTCTTTTTCTGGAAGCAGCATATTGTTCCTTAAAGAAAGAGTGTGTGTTTGGTTTCCTGGTCTTTGGAAAGAGAGGAGCAGGGGCTGGACACAGGATCTTTAGAAGAGAAAGCTGTGAGGTAGAGAGCCTGAAACCTTCCTGAACAGCACTGTTTGGGAAGGGACCCTCTCCAAGGGTCTCAGCTAGGTGTGACTGTTCCTTTTGGCCATCATGTAGGAGGTATTTTGCACCACCAGCTCACTTTGCTCTCCTAGGTCGGGTCAGTAGCAAGCAGACCTGAAAGGGGTCATAAATATCTCTTCCTGAGCAGCAGGAGTCATTTCCTCTTGAGAAGTTACTGAATCATCCTGCTTCATATCTCTGGGTCCTGATATTGTTGCCTAAAAACAAGATCATCTACGTCTAGCACTATGCTTTGATCTGGCTTTGATTTGCAGTCTCTCCAGTGTCCTTGTATTTTTTTACTCCACTAACCTTTGCTCAGAGTAGCAATCAGATCCTCCTTGTTCTAGTGTCTGGGAGCTCTGCAGGTGATCCAAAATGCAGCCGGATATTGGTGTTGAAAGGAATTGTGGTGACAACTGAGTGACAGCAGCAAATCCATACAAGAGATTTTGGATAAGAAGGCATTTTAACACAGAATTGGCTGGCTTTTGGCTCAGAGTAATTTGCTATCCCTTAATATCATTAACCACAGAATTGAGCAATGGGGTTCCAGCTATTGCTGACAGTGCAGCCATGGTGGTTTTATAACAACAAAGGGAGACATCTGCCATGCAGCAATACTGCAAAAATTTGTACTTAGTTATGGGTGGAGAAGAAACATCTGTCCTTTTCTGAGCTTGCCATGTGGCAAAAGGGTTTCAGTGCCTGGACTTCCTGACTGAGCTGAAAGGGGCAGAGTCTTTTGCAGTGTCCATGGTCCCACAGCTAGGAGACCTACTTTGACCTGCCCAACCTATTTGTACCCAGAGTGTTTTCTGTTCTCAAAGCAAAGAGGTTAGCAAAGCAGAAGCTCTCTGGAGCCAGAGAATTGATGCATACTTTCTACAAGGAGCCTAGTCGGAGGAGAAAATGAAAGAGGAGAAAGTGTTAGGCCCGGCCTGCTTTAATTTTTCTCTTGCTCCAGGGAATGTGCTGCAGAAGCTAGAATGACTGAGTAGCTTTGGTGCTTGAGAGGCTCTGAGTAAGATAAAAAGTTGATCATGGGCTTCAGGCAGTGAATGCTTGAAGGCCAGGACAGACCTGATAGAAAAGGTGTGTTCAGAGAGTCGGTCCTGATGAGAAGCTTTGGCAGACAGAGACTTTTGAGGGACCGCAGGTGCCAGACTCCTTGCAAGGAAGGCTTTAAGAAGCCTCAGACCTTGGCCAAGTGCTGCCAAGACCTTTCTGTGCCCTGCTGCTGAGCGTCATGGCAAACAGTCTCAGATTGGGTCCTGATTTGAATTCTCCAGTGACACAAAACAAATTTTTTAAAGAAGTGGGCCAAGCCTCCCTTTGAATCCCTCTCCTGACTGTGGCTCATTTCTTTTTCTTAAGTAATTGCTATACTCAGTAATTGCTGTTTTTTTCTCAAAAATCGTGGAACTGGGCACCTCATCTGCAGTTCTGTGCCATTTCCTAGAGATGTGGTATGTGAAGGATCACTTAGCCTAGCTGTTATTCCAGGATTTGGGTGTCCTTTAGACTTCAAGGGAAGATCTTTCTGCCTACATCAAGCAAGTCTTGTGGAAGAACTTTTACCAATACGTGTGTCTTCAGGTGCTCACAAAAATGATGCTGGCCTCCTGCAAAAGATTCAGATTCAGGGAAAGTGAAATTCAGCTACCTGAGCCCTCTCAGTTTGCCTGGGTGTCTATCTGACACTGATAGAAAACATTTAAGTCTCATAACAGGTCTTTGGTCTCACTGGGTCCCTGGATATGCATCTCTTTCACTGGTTCCCTAATCACGCAAATCTATTAAAGAACTCAGGGCAAGGGAGCTGTCTGCCCTTTACAGGGGAGATTTTTCTGTGTTGATGAACAAAATGACTTTCTGCCTTACTGTAAAATTCCTTTTCACTAGCATGATGATTTGCATTTCTTATTCCCTTACACAGATCTGGGAGATTTACAGCCTTCTTCTTCCTTCCACAGTACAGGAACACATATCTTGCTACTGCATGTTAAGAAAGAATTAACAGTGTTAAATGTTCCCAGTCTTGTAGAACATATAAGCTGCGGTTATGGGACTGAACTGGTAGAGTCCTTTCAGGTCAGACTGTCCCCTCCCTTCCTGTTTTGACTGACAGACCTGACTCCTCCTGTGGCGTCTTTCTGCCAGGCAGAGACAAACTCAGAAAGATCTGTGGGTTTTCCTACTGCAGAAAGCAAACCTTCCTGACTGGATCCAT
>JAWLRI010000948.1:2404102-2426925 GCA_034781795.1 Crypturellus tataupa | reverse complement strand
TGCTGACCCTTGTGCTCCTTGGGTGATCTTGAAGGCACGTTTTGAACGTATTCCTTTTGGTAATGCCTTCCTACAGGTCTGCTTTGAATCTTTTCCATTTTTTACTGTTTTTTTTTTCCTTGCATACCCCTTTGCTGCTGCTGGGATCCCCCAGAACAGAAGGAGGGTGCCTGTGCTGTTCTGTTCAGGCACTAGGAAGTGGAATAGTTTGAGTGGTTTGCATTCTCTTTCTGCAGGTGAATCTCAAACCCAACACCCAGTGGTTTTCCCTTTTAAAAACTGATACAGTGGCACCCCTGGCCTGGTTTTCTTAGCAGTGCTCCTTGCTCTGTCATGTAGCCCGTGAGCATCAGGGCCAGGTTGGCGGCAGGATTGCAAGGACAGTGAAATGTTAACAACAAACATAGTCTTTTGTGGGAAATAATTAGCTGTAGTTATTTTAGTAGAGTTTTATAAACACAGATCCCTCCTGAGAGAATTTAAGATGTTCTAAGCACTGAGCAAATGTTGATTGATGTATTTTCACTTGAACTGCTGTTGTACCAGGAAGAGCTGCTAGGTAGAATTAGCGTGCAGAGACCTCCCCTACCCCAGACAACTCCTGTTCTTCCAGTAGATGTGATGCAAGGAGCCCAGTGCCCAGGTGTTAGTAGGAACAGTGAGAAAATGGGTGGGTGAAGGGTTAGGGGAGAAAAGAAAAGAAAAATCAAACCACAATAATGCAGTTGTTTAGCTAGCAAGCACTTATCTCATTGCAAAATCCATGCTTTGGCTTGAGCTCCTTAATCCACTTAGATCAGGGTATTGTTTTACACAACCAGTTTTCTCCATCTCTCTGGTCCTACCAGCCTTTCTATGCGCCTTTAGGACTGAACCATGACAAAAAACAGTGTGATTGAGAAAGGATTAGGGGTTCAAATGTGTTCCCCACCTTTCTTCCCTTTTTCTTTTAAACTTTCTCTTGAGGAAGGTGCTTGCAGGTCCAGACATGCCTGGTGATACTGTGCTTAGAGACTGGGATGCGGAAAGGGGGGCAAATGGTGTTTGTTCTTCTCTCCAAGCCTCTGTACAAACAGAAGTGTGGTGACTAATATATCAGTCTCTTCTAATGCTGCAGTTTCACAGGAACTCAGTGTGCTTTTCTGTAGTTCATCATAGCTGACCTGAAGCTCTATGGATAGTATTGGGAGCAGTGCAAGTACAGAAGCGTGGATGTCATCCTACCCTCTCGCCCTCTGCTCGCTCTTGTCTATTTAAAAAGTGCTGGATGTTCAGTAGAACAGTAGATTTTGCGGGGAAAATAAGCTGAATCTGTGAGGGCTGCTCTCATGCAAATACTCCTGGCTCCTCTCCAGCCAGATATGCCTGTAAAAATAGCTTTTTTCTGGAGAACATCATGTTGTCCTGGAGACTTCAGCCCCTAAATAATGGAGCATTTTCAGCATATTTCTGCACCCCTTTGTTTCAGAAAATTGCGTGATGATGACCAGCATACCTTCTGCTTTGCCCTTCACTGATATTTTCCCTCCCTCCTCCATGTTTGCCTTTCAGCAAGAGCAGGAGTTTTCTGCATTGACTCTGCTGACCGCTCTTGGTTGGTCAGCAGAGAAACAGCAAGATGGGTTGCCTCTTTTTCAGCATATTTTTAGACAGCTTTTCCAAGCAGGCTTGAAGTAATGTTTTGACCAGCGTGGTCCCCATGAAGATCCTGTAAAGTAGGATGAGCTGGCAAGGCTCAGGACCTTCCCTGCTTGCTGGCCTGGTCATGTTGCCCTCCACGTTATGTCAAGTTCAAACTCATAAATCTGTCTCTGAAGGTTGCAGGCAACACTGCCCCTCCCTGCTTATCGGCTCTTGGCACTGAACTGTGCCACCCCACCCTTCTGGATGGCAGGTAATACCAACCCAATCCACCTTTTCCTTCCACCACTGCGCTTACTGTTTCCAGGCCAGCCCTTGCCCATGAAAGACCCTTTCCATTTACCTTGCCTTAGCTGCTGATCTTCATGTATGTCCTTGTGAAACCCTCACGGTGCAATATTGTGAGAGACTTTTCCTTTTTGTAAGAGTGTGGCAGCTGTGGGAGTGAAGGCAATGTAATCGCTGTAATGCTGTTGGCCATCAACAGAAGGGTGTAAAAGCAGCAGCTTCTTGGCTGTCTTGGTCAGCTGCATCCAGGGTGCTTGCCTCCAGGTGCCAGCCCTGCTGGGTGCTGATCTACCAGGCCAAGCTATTGGATTTGAAGTCACTCCCATGGAGCCTCTACTTTTTTGCAGTGCTCATCCCCTTGCTGGGCTGGGAATCTAGTTCATGTGAGCCTGGGGGGAACCAGACTGTGGGCTTTAGTCATCTCTGCTTGCATGCTCTCTTTTGGAGCTCTCCTTTCTGGCAACTGTCAAAGGAGGCTGCTCACTTGACAAGAGCTGTTGAAACCCTGGAGCAGAGAGAGCAGATTCCTGGACAACCTCCACTTTTATTTCATCAATTCATACCACACAGGGCTCTAGGAGATCCAACATCCTAGAGCTGGATGCCAACTTCTGACTGCTTTTATCGCCCTGTGGAAGGTAGCAGCTTATGTTTTCTGCTCCCTGGGACAGCAGGAGGTAATTGGCAATTAGGTCTTCACTGCCTCTATAAGGGCTGGTGGAGAAGAGACAGTAGAAGGTACCCATCCAGGTCTTCCAGCACTCGCCCAAGGGCTATTGCTTATTGTTCCTTGCTGGGAATCCACTGGAAGCATTGCAAGTTTGGTCCTGGTTTGTGTAGAGCTATTGTGTGTCGCTATGTAGAAGTACATAATCAGAGAAAAAATTTGGATCTAGGGTGTTTCATGTGACACTCGCTTTTCTTCTCCCCAGGATGCCTTCAGTGATCTGGCCTTGTTCTTTTATGACAAACATGGTGGAGAAGTGATCGCAGTTTTGTGGAAACCTGTGAGCTTTCAACCTCAGCCTTTTAAGGTGAGTTCTTTACTCTGCATTATACTTCATGTTATCAACTTGGTTGGCTAGAAGGCTGCCTTCTACATTGTGATTGCTTTATCTGACTCATAAATCCAAAAACTCTTGGAGAAGTTGAGCTAATACTTCTGTCCCTGTATGAGAGGAGGTGAAACTGAGGTGGGGATGTGATCATGGTTCCTTAGTCATCAGCAAAGCTGAAAAGAAGACATGAAAAGAGGACCCCTAGATGAGCCCCAGCACCTGCTCAGTAGCTTGAAACAGAGCTTGGTCTTTCAGGTGCTCTTCTTTGGGGGGCGGGGGATGCACTGTTTGCCAGCAATGACTAATGTGTGTAGCAGCCTTTCTCTGCTTCTCATGGGCTGCATGTCTTTTACCCAGAAATACCCAACCTGTAAGAAGCTGGGGCAGCAGCCTCAGGTTTGTAGTGCCCAAGTCCTGTTAATATATGGAGATACTTTCCAGCTGAAGTATGTGGGTTGTCAAACTCTAGAGGGTGCTTCAGGTAGTTGAGAGGCATGCTGGAGTGATTCATACTGCTTTCTATGAAGAAAAGATGCAAAGAAATTAGTGACTCATGACACAGAGTTGGCAGTCCAGGCTCCTCTGCTGTCAGTCTCCCTCTGGCTGATTTATTCTCCCCTCTTCATGGCCAGAGGCATTGGCCAATTCATCGTGGCTGCTGTTGTGAAACAGTTACTCACAGCAGTGAAACAAGAGGAATAGATGCTTAGATCTGAGCCAAACTGGGCCTTCCTAAACATTATTTGTTTATTTTATTTTACTTGGATGGAACCAAGGATCTTTCCCACCTTGGTGTCTTCACACCTGATCATATAGCTCAGAGCCTAGGTGTTTAATCACTCCGGGATATCTTGCTGTTCAGACAGCCTATCTGCTCAGGTCAGGAGGTCCTCCATGCACCCATGCCTGTCACTGTGAATATCACAGAGCCACACAATGGCCAAGGTTGGAAGGGATCTCTAGAGGTCATCTAGTCCAACCCCTGCTCCATCAGGGACACCTAGAGCACGGGGCACAGGGTGGCATCCAGGCGGGTTTGAAAGATTAGTATAGTACTGTGAGAGGGTTGGATGAGTTGACTCAGGAGAACAGTTATATAGTTCTTCTGTTCTCATATTCGGGGGTTTGCAAAGATTGCAAAGCAGCTCTCGGGTATTCCCATTTGCACAACTTTATGTCTCCTACAGGTCGCCAGCATGAAAGGAAGGATGGTGACAACTCTGAACAACGAGCTGGTCTGCGTGCCAAATGTGGAGGCGATTCTAGAGGACTTTGAAGTTTTGGGGGAAGGTCTGGTCAAAAGCGTAGAAGCTCGTACAGAGAAGTGGACCATTTAAGGCTTTTGAGAAGTGTTGGAAGGACCTGTTTGGAAGCAGAGCGTTTGTTCACACCGGAACTCTTCCTTCTTATGAACTGGTCCCGAGAAAGGCTTTATTTTATTTTATTTTATTTTTTTGTTTAATCCAGAACTGTATCTCTTGCTCTATTTATATGCCTTCCTGAGAGAAATGCTGTCCTTCTTGAGAAGGAAACAATTACTGTTTTTAAGAGTACAAATGCCTTTTTTTATTTTGGAGGGAATATAAAGATGAGTTGAAGAGAGTGAAAGTTCTCCTGTTTGTCAAAGAAACAAAATTACCTTCAAGTGAAAATACTAAGGGTGTTATGTGAAAAAGTTATGAGTGTTGAGAAGGCTCTCAATAGAGAGATGTAAGGTGTTACTCTAAGGGTCTACAAAACCAAAGAGATATACAACCATCCAGAAAGGACCAGATTGTTTCTCTGAATTTGGGTCTGGTAAGACCACATTTAGGGTGCAATATCCAGTTCTGGGCTGTCTGGGACAACAGAGACATGGATACACTAGTGCAAGTCCAGTATTGTGCCACAATGATGATCAAGAGCTCAGCGCATCTGAAATCTGAGGAGAAGCTGAGTCTACTGGGCTCATTTAAGCTGGAAAAGGGAGGGCTCGTGGACCATCTTACCAGTGTGTATATATACCTGACTGGCACAGTGAAGAACAGGCAGGCTCTTCTCAATAAGGAGCGGGTTTCCCTTCTCCCCCTACCCCAGAGCTGTCACAGGAGCAACAACCACGGGGCTCTGCCCCATGCTAACTTAGTCCGTGCTGGGGAATATCTAGAGAGGGACAAACTCTGTTCTTACAGCCAAGAATCCTTCCTGCTCTGTCCTCTGCAGAGCAGCTCCCACCCCAAGTAGCTTGTGGGTGGATATGCCCTGCAGTGATAGCATTGCAGATGACAATGTAACAGAAGCAGGTAAAAGTAATCTTCTTGCTTCTCCATTTCCTTTATGATTTTAAAAAGTGAAAAACACTCCATGCAGCTTGAAGCTAACAAGCCTTGGATCCCTGCAGTGCTTTTCTCTATTCCTTCAGCTGCCTGCCCTATTCTTCCTCTTCCTTGTTCCTGGGTAAAAATACTGCCATTTGAAGTGTTCAGCAAAGAGACAGGAAGCATCTAGGTCTTTTGCAGCATAATAGCCTTGTACAAAAATAACTACACCAAGATCCATGATGATAAATTGGTGGCCAAACCCTCGTACAAGTCCTAACCTGCTGCTGTTTCACAAACTCATGCCACCATGATCAGCAGCCACACATGAACTTAAGTCAGCTCTGTGTTGCGGCTACTTGTCACAGAAATGTCTGTTTTGGTGACTGATACTGGTATAGCTGCAAAAGCCTGGAAATGGATGAAATAAGACTTAACAAAACTGACAAGGGCTAGACCAACTTGAAGGTGAAATGTTTTAATATGTTTCTGTTTCAACTGTTCAGCTGTTTTTTCTTTGCTGTTTTGGAAAGTCAAGATCTTTTCAGAGGTGCTTTTGGTTTGTCTGGCTGTCTGGTTTGAGACTGACTTCCTAAAAACACCAAGCACTTGTCTCTTTCTATATAGGAGCTCTGATAAGGAGCTCTTCAAATAAAGGCTCCTGTACACACAAAATCACCAGTCCTTTTCGAAAATATTTAGCCTAAATTTCCGTAGCTGGCTGGGGAAAGAGAAATACAGTTTTTGACAAAGGAAGAAAATGGTCTCCCCTTGTTTACTGGTAAAATATGTATGTCCTCCCAGTTGTATTTGCACAGTGGCCTTGCTACTTGGCTCTGGGCTGGCTTGTTTGTCAGGGTTTCTGTTATCAGGAAAAAAGCTCTGAACATAAAGCATTTTTTCCTGGCCGAGACGGTTGCTTTCTGGACATGCTGATAATGACATGCGGCTCTGACAAGTGAGGGCATTTGAAGCACATGGGTCTCCCCAGGAAGGCAGAGCAGCTGCCTCGTGGGGTGAGTCGCTTAGCAAATGGGGGTGCACTGCAGGGAATGGAACACCAAAATGGGAGGAAAATGCCCCAGAAAAAAGCAATCCCCCTTCCTGTTACTGAAGATTGAAAGAAAGAAAATGAGCCCTTGATTCCATGTAGGGGCTTTTCTCTCTCCAGGTTAAACCAAATGATCCCAGATCTGCACCATGGAATAGTGGTTACAGATCAAGAAAAAAAAATTAGGTTGAAAATTTGGGATTCCAGAGTAAGATCTCTTGGTAAGCCCAGACTTATAGGGATCTCTAACTGCTTTTGGTTTGTATTGGTTTATCAAATTTGGGTTTGAAGGAGAAAGCCCCAGTGGTGATGCACCTGAATGAAAGATGAGGAAAATGCGTGTCCTTTGTTTCTATGAATATTAAAACATTGGAACTTACAGTGTTTGGAAGGAGAGCTACAGAGGTGGCTCTGCTGAGCTCTAAATTTGCAGCTCGCTGGCCGAGCTCAGTTTGTTGAAGGGTGACCTGCCTTGTGTTATTGCAGGACAGGAGCTTGGTCCTAGGCTGGAGCTGCTGCCAGAGGCTTTAGCCTTGTACCTCTACCTGGCTGAAGACCCTGGTGATGTTATGGGACAAGGAAGAGGGGACATCTGACTGCGTGTCAGCAGTCCTGTAGTGACACCAGGGAACACCTGTCCGTGTCCTGGAGGAAGGGCCCCCCAAACCAGACGCACAGTGAGGCGAGGGAGATGGTGTTGGCTTTGCTCCATCCAGCAGGATCAGGGCTTGCAGGGCAGGACAGGCCCAGGACAAGAGGTCTTGTTTACAGCAGGGCTGAACCAGCTCTCAGTGTTGGGTCTTGTCAATGGGGATTAAGTTATGTAAAGGCTCAGCCAGGTGGAATAACCTGCAACCGAATCCCCAGCTCCGTCCCATGCCAACCTGACGCTGCTACAGGGTAACGCTGCATCTGAGGTGCGAGGGAGCAGGCTGGCAGTGGCAGGAGGATCTTGGTCCTTCAACTGATGGTCCTGTCCCAAAGACCTTTGCTTTCCCTTTCACCTTCCAAAATAGCCCTCCCTTGCACAGATGCAGGGCAACACTCCCTTGTCACGTTTTTCCCTATGTTATATTTTGTCTGCATATGCGTGCCTGCATTTTTTTCTTCCCTGTTGTGCAGCACCTGGTGCCTGGGACCTGTCCAAAGGGCAGCGAGGCGTTGGGGAACCAAGTGCCTTTCACTGGCGGCTGTGTCGTGGGGCCAGTGGCCTCTGCTGTGTTGTTACTTGCCCTAGATGAGCAAACAGGGACTCGTGACTCCATGTCTGCAGCTCCTAGCCCTGGTCCAGTTGAAAGCAATTCCTCCAGTGAGTACTGCAGCTCCTAGCCGTCACGAGGGTGTTTTTCATTGGTAATTGAAATTTGTTTAGCCCCAGCGACTTACCGCAACCCTTTACGAAGAAGCAATAAGATCCTTTCCCTGCCCTGGGGCACTTTACGGTTGGAGACAGATGCGATGAGACATGGTGGGTGTGAGTGACGGCTGGGGCAGGGAGCCAGTGGGGCCGTTTTGGGGAGTGTGTGGGGAAGACGGGTCCAGGAGGGGAAAAAAGGGAGGGCACGTCACAGTGGTGGATCCAGATGTAACAGGAATCCCTGCATGACCCCAAAAGTGGCTCTTGTTGTCCAAAGCACGAGGATTTACCTGGATTCTGTACAAGGAGAGCCCCAGCGGTGCTCCCTTACCTGTAATTGCTCCCTGTGGAGCTCTGGGGGATTTCGATTACACCAGGGCTCTCCACATGGCCACCCACTGGCGTCTCTGGGTTGTCCTTGCCATGGGGCACCCCGTGTGCCAGCAGCTACAGTGAGTCCTGCGTGTGAGGCTGCTCCAGGGCCACAAATAAGAGATTTCACTGCGTGGTTGAGCCTGGCCTGGCACCGCTTGGGTTTTTGCTACCTGCGTGTGAAAAGTGCTGTAAAAAGTGCCTCATAACCATGATCTAGCAGCGTGAAGCGGTGCCTCCATTTATCTTTCCTTCTCAGCTGGCTGCAGCAGGGCTCGCAGAGGTGACGTCCTGTGCTGGGAGCAGGGCCAGGGCTCCAGCGTTGCTCCTTCCCTCTGCTCCCCAGGACCACGCACTGCCTCTGGGCTCTGCAGGCTGAGAAAAGGGGGAAAAACAGCACCTCGTAAAGTCTCTTCCTGGGTGTGAAAATATTTTAACAGGCCTGCTGCTGCATCCATGGAATAAAGTTAGAAGCTGCCAAAAGGGCTTTTCTCCAAGGGCAGCTGCAGTGCTGGCATTTGGGAGCTACCCAAGATAAACTATCAGGCAGAAACACACTTCTCCAAGGCCCTCCCGTGCCTCTGCCTCTGCGGAAGCAGGAGTCCACGGAGAGGCTTTTCTCTCTGCACAGAAGAGCCCTTCTCCTGCAAAGAGATTTCTCCTGCGAGGCAGGTGCCCCTGCAAATAGTGGGTGGCTGCATGGGCTCAGCCCGGAGCATGATTCCCTCAGTGCCACCCTCAGTCACATTCGCAGGGGTGACCAGCTCCTGCCGAGGGTCACGGGCCGGAACGAGCGCGGAACCTGATGGTGAAACTCACACGAAAGGCTCGCAGGGCTTGAGTTTCGTCTGAAACCGCAAGAATGGTGGTAGGTTTCTGTGCAAAACTCAGTGACCTCCTTTGGGCCCACGCCAACCTTTCCAGCAACATTTTATTTGTTATTTTCCTTTCCAGACTTTGGCCTGAGCATCAGGAATTGACAGACCTTGTTCAGGCAGTGATTTACACCTTGAACTGGTCTTGCGGCAAATGGGCCCTAGTATGAGCTAGGGTAGAGATCAGCTATACCAGGACATATGCATATATATATATATGCATATATATGTATATACACCTCCAGTCTGTAGCCTCCTTTGGACAGTGGATGGGAAGCTGGACAGGGTGTTCCTGTGTTGAAAGGAAACTAAGCAATCTCCATGCAGAGCTGTCAGAGGGCTAAGGCAAGTCCACCAGCAGAGCAGCAAGGCTGGGCATTGAGCAGACTAAACTCCTTGCGCTGAAACTGCTGGGTTTCAGGCACCCTGATAGTGACTTTTGGGCCTGGCGCAGCTGCTGGGACTCCCCAGCAGTACTTGGCCCATGTTTGCCTCACTCGGCACAGAGCAGGCGTGTTGTAACACTGACACAAGGGGAGCCAAGGTCTGTTTGCCGCTTCAGTATCACGAAAACATGAATCCAGGCCAACAAAAACAGCTAATCTGGGAGTGGAAGTGGAGGGTCTAGAGGTAATGCTGAGAGAAGAGAGGAGAGCTTGTGTTGCCCTCTGCTTTGCCAATGCTGCCTTGAGGCTCCTCTCACAGTGTTGCCCATCTCTGGTTAAACCCTTGGACTTCAGAGCCCACTAGGACATGCTGAATCTGCAAAAGCCTCCAGAAAGCTCAGACTGCAAAGTCCCTGCTCAGGCTGCTCTTGTGCAACTTGTGGCTGCTCGTGGGTGTCCCCTGGGCTGCCAAGGGCTGTGCCATGTGGCTGCTCTCCAGCGGGCACTGCAGCAGCTGATACCAACTGGGCTCAGAGCAGGGTTGCTCTAGCTGGGACCCTGCATCCTGTGAATCCACCGACACTCTTGTCATAAGCACCACGCTGTCACATATCTTGGGACACGTGGAGGACACGGG
Source organism: Crypturellus tataupa (assembly GCA_034781795.1). NCBI lineage: Eukaryota > Metazoa > Chordata > Aves > Tinamiformes > Tinamidae > Crypturellus > Crypturellus tataupa. The sequence goes on along the minus strand of JAWLRI010000948.1, from coordinate 2,416,963 downwards.
AAGGGCAGAGAAGTGGGAAACTTGGAACAAGTTTCCCAGGAACGAGCTCTGTTTCTCGAGGAGGTCCCTCAGCTCTGATGATGGCTCTGTGGACTCCTGAGTGCAGAGCTCCTGCTTCTCCATGGGGCAAAGGAGCCCTGGGACTCAAGAGACAGACTTAGTCCTGTTCTCTCTGGTAGCAGCGCAAAAGACAAGGAAGGGCTGGATAAGAAAGTTTGGGATTAGTCTTTCAAGTGGGAATGTGGCAGCAGTATGGAAATATCCAGTTTCCCTTTTTGAACTTCATGATTTCAGTAATAACATATCCAAGGTGCAATGTCCCAGCAGATGGATGGATGGTATCACTCAAGGCTTTCCTTTGTGCTCTATCTCACGTTACCTGATATGGGACATCCTACGTCGTTGCGTGGCCCACCACTGAGCTACATGTTGACTTGGGCATTGAGCAAAGAGATGTAAAGACGTTGCCTCTAAACACCGAAGTTAGATCCTGATTGACTTTTGGCTCAAGTGGTCTTTGGGGGCTGTGTGTCTGTGGAAGATGCTCCTTGTGGGAGATGCTCCCCTGCAGTGAAGTGGCAATGCCAGATCTCTGCATTCAGCAGTTAGGAAACACTGAATTCTCTTCCTTGTGTTAAAATAGAGATAATTCGTTATGGAGCTCTACTTGCTCCTGTGCCAACTCTAGCTCAGGGACTTTTATTTATTTATTTATTTATTTATTTATTTTAAAAAACAAAGTGTAATAGCTTCAACAAAAAGCACAGAGAGGCCCCCTTTTCTTCCAGTTCTAACCCTCTTTCTCTGTACCTCCCTCTGTGGCTTTACCTCTGCTCCTACGGTTCCCTTAGTGCTCCAAAGCCCCAAGACTCAGCTCTGACCCAGCCAGGCTGCACAGCCTTGACCATAGAGCTAGGCAAACTGCTACGCTCTGAGATAGGATTGCCAGAAAAGCCGTGGAGCAGAGCTGTGCAAGGTAAGCAAAGTGAAATCGCAGACAGAGGCGCGATTGTTCGGACGGACCAACATGGAAAGGTCTAAAATCCTAGAGGAAAAATAACGGGGAGTTGGAGAATTTGCTGGAGGACAGAGGCTCGCCATTACTGAGGGGCCGTTCCAGGGGACTGGAGGCTGAGCATTTCCTGATCAGCTAACGATGCTTGGCCAGGAAAGGCTCTTTGAACATCTTAATAAGCATAGGTGCTTGTTAAGTCCTAACTATATTTTGTATGCATTTCCCCCCAAAACATTGTTTTACCCCTTTTAGGCTAAGTAGTTTCTGACGCACGTTTGATTTGTCCAGGTCTCCTTTAAGCAATCTGTGCATAGTCACACCATCCTCTGCTTTTTCGTTCTTATTCCCCACTGAGCATCTCGTATGTGCTGGGGACCAATCCAGGGGAAAGGGAGTGTGTGTGGGCCTGAGCAGGGCTACCCTAGCACCTTGTGAACAGCAGGACTGGCTCTGGATGCCCTACTCCAGGGTTAGCAGATGACCCTGCGCGGCCCAGCAGGTACCTGCTTCCTACAACCATGGTCCCTCAGGCAGAGCTTGTGCGGGGCATCTTTGCCCAGCTTTGCACTGTCTAGTAGAACCTTCCAGTGTAAATCTAGAGTGATTCTGAGGAAAAAAGTCATCCTCCACTAGGCAGGATGGGCAGATTTGGGGCAGGAATTGCTGGGTGTGGAGCTCTTTGGTCCGGGTGATAATGGATAGTGGCTTTAATAATTGCAATGGACCATCTGCTTTGCAGATCGTTAAATGGCAGTGTTTGATCTACAGGGTTCAGTGGCAATAATACCAGTTGAGATTGATTTTGAGAGGAGTTATGGTGTTTTGAGAACCCTGATTCCTTAGTGAATTTGTTATTCTCTCACTGTTGTGGTTTTCACTGCCAGGCCCACAGCCCTCATGTGGTGTGAACCCCAAGAAGCGTCCCTAAGGTCACTTTTGGGTCAGATTAAGTACCAGAACTATAGCCTGATCCTGCAGCTATGCTTGTTTTTCTAGGGAGAGCTTGTCACAAGCTCTCCCTTCCACATGCAAGAATGTGGCAAGAGCCAAATCACCTTCCCTTACGCTTCTTGCTGAAACAATCATGACATGTTGGACTAACACGAGTACAACAGATATGTGGCTGATACTCTGTTACTCTCTCTAATTTGAAAATTCCCCACGAATTCCCCATGAGAGACCTGGGCTTTGCAAGATGAAGTAACAGATAGCAGGGCTCACACCCAAGTATGCAGTTTTGGCCAGGGGCATACGCAGGTTATGAGTAGGTTCAGCCCTTGGAAGAGATTCCAGTCTGTATCTTGCAAAACTCTCCCTCGATGACAAAGGCGAAGTTGGCACTTCACCTAGTGAGCTGATCTTTCTCAAGCTTTGTTTATTTATTTATTTATTCTCCACTTTTATCTTAGCTGTCAATAAAAGAAGGATCCAGCCCTACAAACATGGAGAGGATCGTGCACTGCAACAGGCATAGGTGCAAGAGAGGCTAGTTCACATGAGAAAGGGGAGGTGAATGCTCTCATGCCACTCTGGGCACTCTACTCTGCCCATAGCTGCCCATATCTGATGCTTCTGAGAAGATACCAGCATCCCTTGGCTTGACTTATTTGCAAAGTCTTCACCAGGCAATGTGTTCCCTACAAGGCACTGCCTGTGCAACAGGAGTGGCATCAAAAAGCAGAGATTTTATTAAGGGGCCAGGTAAGGCTCCTTACCAAGGAGCTGCTGTAAGTTTCCAGGGCTTCCTCCCTTTCTATGGTGTGGACCATATGGATTTGCACTGTGCCTGATGTGTGGCATGCAGATCAGTGCTCTGAAAATTCCTTAATGTTGTGGCTGATAGTGGAGGTGATGGAAAGAAAGCTGGCTTTTTTTATATATATATATATAAAACAGGAAGTATATATGTCCATATAATTAACTCAGGCAATAACTATTACTGCGAATGTCATTGTAACATGTTCCCCCCAACCCTGCAAATATGCATATAAGTATATCTGTATCTATACTATTATCTATGTTCATCTCTATATTAACTTTTACAGACATTCCTTAGCCAAGTGCTTGATCCAGAAGCAGGAAAAGGAGGAAAAATGTTCTTCCTCCTGATGGAGCCCAAGGCAAGATAAACATCCCTGTCCCTGGCAGGGGAGTACATAGTTTCTCTGTGGTCTGCTTTCACTGCCATTCTCTCTGAGAGGTTGCTTCCTTTCCTTTCCCTCCTGCTTTCCTATTTACTTTTTTAATTCTCTGTCCTAAGTTCAGGAGTGCTCTCCCTGCAGGGATCTGAACCCAAGCATCTCTCATGAAGGCACAAGAGGGGAGCGGAGAGGGTACCAAGAAAAAGGACTCTTTAACAGCTCTCCTGCTTCATGAAGCCCTTCTGCCATGCCCTTACCAGTGGGGATGATTTTGTCTTTGAACCAGTGAATAATTTCCTACAAAGAGAAGGGCTTTCAAAAGGAGAGGCATGGAAATCTCACTGTGGCCATTTAGCATGTAGGGTGGCTGTAAGCATAAGATCTCCTCAGTTTGTGTCTGATTTCTTCAGAGAAAGAAAAGACTTGAGCTTGGATTTCTCTGATGATCAGGTAGAGTCGTTCACTCTCTGATCAGTGGGTGAAGAACATTAATACTGAGGCCTCTCCATTATAATTGAGGTTTGATGAGGCATTGGGAGATGGACTGATGACCAGTGTTGCCTCAGTAACCAGTTTGTTGGCTGTGTTGAAACTGGCGTAGGCGTTACTTGGCCAATCTATGCACCTTCATTTCTACTGCTTGGCTGGTGACGGGTTTGACCCTGAGAACTGGCAGTGCTCTCCCCCAAACTTCAGTTTTGGTGCAAATCATTTTCAGAATCATCATTTTTCTGAGATAGGAAACCCTAGCGCAGGGAGAGCTGGTGCTGGCCCGGAGTTGCCCACTGCCATGGCCAACGTGGGATGTTCTCGCAGCCGCAAGGCCGCACCTTCCTCTGTGCCTCCGGGCAGGCTCAGAAATGGAGAGAGCTGCAAGGCACGAGCTTGCGTATCAGTCAGTGCATCTTGATTGCTTCAATGTCGCTAAAGCTTGCCAGGAGCAACCTGAGACCGTTTTGCCAAAATCTGTTGTCTTTTATTTGACTTTGATGGGAGCTTTGTGTTAGTGACAGCTTAAAGCTCAATCTTAATAAGAACAGCACGATCCATGGTAGTGACAGCTTAAAGCTCAGTCTTAATAAGAACAGCACGATCCTTCAACTATCTCCTCTTGCGCAGGTACCAATGCTGAGTCTGTTTGTATTGGTAATTAGTGGTAATCTCCCAAATGCATGATTTATGTGAGACACAGGTGTGGGTGGAGGATCAGTCTTCTTGGGGAAAGCGTGAATGGAAGTGACCATTTAACAGTGTTTCACACAAAGGAAGGATTTAATGTGAATATTTCTTAGGTTGTGTTTGCCTGGTCACACCTCAGAACCTGTTTACTAACTGGTCAAACAAGAGGCAAAGCCAGAGAGGGAATCCTACAAGCTGGCATCTTGTTTCTTCCCAGGGAATTTTATTTCAGGTATAAAAACCTGCAGCTTCTGTGAAGTGAGTGGCTAGTCATCACTATAAACTGAGAGCCTTGTGTAAGAACTCTCTTGCTATTGCAGTTGCAATTGCATGCGCCTCATCTGCTTTACCTCATCTCTTTATCTCCTTAGTGGCATGGGATTGCTTCCCATCCAGTGATTCAGTTATTTAGACCTTGGCACAGAAAAGCCTTTGCATGAAATCCCTAGACAAAAAAAAAAAAAAAAAAGAAAGGGCATTTTTGGGGAGAAAAGGAGGATGATAGGGAAGGAATAGCTATGAGCAACACATGCTCCTTCTTAATTCAATGGGTGTAGCACTCTGTGGCCACTGAGTTCATGTAGGTGCCAGCTGCATGAATTTAACTGGTGCAACAGAAAGGCTTTGGCACATGTATGTGTCTGGGACATCTCAATTTCTTAGGACATGCTGGACCAGACTTATAGAGACCTTGGCTTTAAATTATCCTTCTTTCCCTTTCACATTACCCAGTGTGGGGGTGCTAGCCAAGGAGGAAAGTCAGGCTCCCTGTTCTGCCTTTGCACACCCTGCGTGCTGGGTCATGCCTGTGGGTAACTTCTTGACTCATTTACTTCTGCAGAAGATACCAGTCAAGAGTTCCTCCCAGGTACATCAGGGTTAGTTTCCAAAGTTCAGCGAATTGCTCTGATCTGCCTCCTTGGTGCCTTTCTACCCTTCACAGTGCTGATGTGATCTGATATCAGATCTGATATCTGTGGTCAGCAATATTTCTGGTATTTTCAGCCCTAAATCTGCTGCCAGCAGTGTTGAGACTTACTGGAGAGGTATAACATGCCTCTGCCTGGTTTTGGCCCCATCTTTGTTCGCATGATGAGATCAGTTGCTTTTGGGTCTGAAGAGAATTATGCTGGCAAACAAAATTCCAGCTTCACTTCAGTCTCTCTCCTATGAAAAGCTATTAGAAATCACCCACCTCCAAGACTCAGAAATCTGTTGTGGAGGCATTTCTTCACTATGTTGGATGTCTCCTGAATCCACATGTCACTTTTCAGAATACTGCCTTCCATTTAAATAACCAGCCTAGCAGCAAAAGTAACCCCCTGAAAGGGCATTTTTCTTCTCCTTATACCTTGCAGTTTCGCAGATGTTACAAGAGTTGCTCTGCAGATCTTTCATAATGGACCAAGCAGCTCCTGGTATTTCTTTGCCTATGGGCCTTTCTACGGTACTTCAAAGCACAGCTGAAGCCTCACTGTTTATTGTAAGTGTATCTTTGCTATAGATTTATTGCTTTTTCTTTGTAATATACACTATTATCACTAAAAACAACAGCAATAAGAAATTAATTTCACTGAGATTCCTGATGATTTGATCTGATCCTTCTAGGCACTGTGGAAACTTCTGCAGACATTTCCTGCCCTGAAGGGCTTGCAAGCTCAAGGTTGCTTCCAAGTCCTCCTAAAGCTGACTGAAAAGTAACACTAAAATCATAAGCAGCTTTAGGGATCTCCAAGAGTGAGATATTTCAAGAGAAGGAACAGGTCCAACCTGTCATCCCTATGGTGGACTGATCTGATCTAAATTAATGGACTCTGTCTTTAAAAATCAATGATTCCAAAATCCTTTTTCTGGGGAATCCAAATATCAGAACACAGAAATGTAATTTCTGGCTTCTATTGTATGTCTTGAGGACATCTCCAGCAACAGCCTCAGCAGAGCATTCCCATTTCATTTTAGTTTCCATTTTCTGGTATGAAAGTTGCTTTATTACTGTCAGAATTAAAGGATTCTCTAGTCTTATTTCCTGCTATTTTGAAATAAGAAAGTTTCTGGATGGAAAACCTTTTCTATTTTTTTTTAATGAAGCATTCATGAGAAAATTCTTGTTTCTCCCCTTCTTTCACCTGCCAAAAAAAGGATTATAGTCATGACTGGATGCTTTTCGCCTCTGGGCTACCTGATTAGCACCAGACAAGGTTATTGACAACGTGGTAGTGAACATCTGTTTTTTGTGGGACACTTAACCTTCCCTCCAGTGCGGGAATCCTGCACGCAGGATTCAATTTTGGTTGATGTTGGGCCATGACCTGAGCTTTGTATAATGCATTGTGCAATAGAGTTTATGTAAAAACGTGTGTTAGATAATGTACTTGCAGGGCATTCTCCCAAACAAGAATCAGACCTGACTCCTCATATAGGGAAGTCTAAGCAGAAGGGCACAGGCAGATTTACACAGTGGTAGTGCCATTTCTGGGCTGCTTGATACCCTGAAGAGGATAGAGTTAGAGGGCTGGGACACTTTACCATGCAGATCCACGTAGCTGTGGATTTGAGGGTTCTTGGCATGCACACATCTCCAGCAGGCTTCCCCCAGGATCAGCAAATCTCTTTTCAAAGAAGTGGGATCAGATCAGGAGATGTTTCCCACACTGCCTTTGCAGGTGATGTAGGTCCTGTCCTCCTTAAAAAGAAAGGAAGGCAGGGCTTAAGTTCACCCTTTTGAGGGTCAGGTCTGGAATAGAGTCAGCTGCTCCCATACCGAGTCCCCTACTGCTTATGCCACGAGCCTCAGATATTTGGAGATGTCTGGAGTTAGCTCTTCACGACTGCCCATTTAGGAGGCCTGGCCATGGTGGAAGTGGGTCAGGAAATGTGAGGAAATTGAATGAGGATGTGATTTAGGCTGCGAATTGAGGATATGACCTCTGCAGAATGTGGATTAAAATCCAATTCCTCCTGGCAGGTAGAGCCTGAATGCACAAATCCTATCTGCTCTTCTTGTTGCCCACTGAGGTGGTTAATCCGTGAATGGGGCCTCATCCTTGCCCGAGGAGTGGAAGAATCCACACCCAGGTTGCAGCAGAACAGCTAATGGGTTGGAAAGAGCTAGCAAATACAGATGCCAAATGGGGAAAAAATAGCTGTAGGGCCCTTGGGCTGCTCTCATGAAACAGGCTCTCACTCGCCAGCTCTGCTGAGTCCTTGTGCAGCCAGCCAGTGCACAAGTTGTGTGGGGGCAGAAGAGAGGGTAGTCACACGGGGCAGCGCAGCACTCCAGAGGCTCCCCACTACTAGCACTGGTATTCTCCAGCCTTCCTCCTTTCCTGATAAACAAGAAATCAACCCCCTCTTGTTTGCTGGGGAAGCACTCAACAAATGGCCTTAGCGTTACACAGCCAGAAGCTTGTGTAGGCCAGCAAGGTGGGACGGCCTCGTTCCTCCCACAGAGTGCCAGGGCCATCACACTGTTTATTTCATGCTGCAGAAGTCATAGTGGAGGAAACCTGGGTTTTCATTTTCATTTTCCCCTGTACGACACAGAAATGTTTCATAAGGCAGGAGGGAGGAGAACCTGACACCGACCTGCGTGTGAGCTGGGAGGCCAAAGGCAGTGTCAGACCAGGGAACAATGTCTTGCCTGAAAAATGAGGCAGGGAAGGCTGTAGGGCTTTTGAATGATAAAGCACTCACTCCATAGTTGAGGTCTCGTTAGCAAAGAAGATTCTAGTGATTAGGAGAACCTGATGCAAAGCAAGGAAGGTGTCACGCACATTGATGGAGGTTTGTTTAGTTTTATTCTATAAGTGGAAAGACCTGAGAAGCTTGATGCAAGACAAAGTATTCTTCATTATGAAGAGACACTTCACATTTCATGTTCCATTTTGATAACCTGTATTGCGTGATTCCAAAATCACACAGCTCACTTACATAGTTTGTTAGGAGACATCTGCAGTTTGGGCTGTCATCTTCCAGACTGCAGGCAAAAATCAGGAGAAGCTGGGACAATTTTCCATTAGGAAGCAGAGATTTAATTAAAAAGTAACTGGGGTGACTCACTGCAGATGGACTAGAAGTTGACAGGAGGTTGTGTACTATGATGTTAAATCTCTCAGCAGAATGGTTGAATGAAACAGTATTTTGAACAATTCTAATGACTTTTTTCCCCCTGGCAGATATCATTAGCTGACTTTCAGTGTCAGAGGAAAAACAACTGCGGAGGTACCGTGACCAGCCTTTTGTCAGCTCTTTGCTTACCTTTTTCTTTAGCACTGACTTGAGAAAAGGAACCGGTTTCACGAAGGATGGTGCATGGCACAGTATGGAGGCAGGAACAGTCCTCTGTGCAAACACGGGAGAGGCAGGCAAACAGTCGAGTAGACTGCTACTGTATAGAGGTGGCTTTGCAAGTGGTTATAGTGATGATCTGCTGACCATATACTAACAGTGTCCCGGTGCTGGAAAAAAAAATAGAAAAGTTAAACATCCCTGGGATATATAAACAGCTGCATTGTTGGTAGGACACATGAAATCATCCCAACAATATGTTAGAACAACAGTGCCTACGTTGTAGTACTGTGACTCTGGGCACTGCCCTTCAGGAAAGACATATACCAGGGACAGAGAGTCCAGAGGAAAGTAGCAGAAGTGGAGGGTGAGGATACATGACGCATGGAGAAACACTGAGGAGACTGGGATTGTTTAGTCTGGCACAGTCTCTGGTCTCTATTTTGAAAAGGTCTGGGAGAAAGGACTGGGAAAAGCAAGTTTCTATATGCTACAGAGCTGCCTGCAGACATAATATCTAAAAAAAAAAAAAAATGGGCACTTCTATGAGATCTTATTTATCCTCCAACACCAAAGTGAGAGATAGCAAATCACTTCTGTTGCACAGAGTGAAAGGGGTCCATTGCCAGTTTTTAAATGCATAAAATACTGCTGTAGAGAGGAGAGGATGAAGCTGTTCTTTCATATGGAGAAAGCAAAGAGAGTAAAGGATCACTGATAGATGAAGTGCATTATCTGGGCAGGATTAAGATTCCCAGCATGGGAATCACAAGGAATAGGCTAGACAAACATGTCTCCATAGTCAAAAAGATGGAGATGACCTTTTCTTGGTCTCGCAGGGTTACTTTCTATCCCAGTTCTTCATGATTCTGTAAGTAACAAATGTTCATTTTCTGACTCTGCTATTTAATATCCTCCTAAATGCTCTTGAGAAAGGAGTGAGCAATAATCAAATTGTCACCTAATTGCTCACTTCCTTTTTCAAATCAGTAAAAGTATATTGAGCCACACTAAGATACTAATTCAGCCCCAAGTGTTGAGAAATTGCTCAGCAGACCTACCCAAATCTATTTTTTTTTAACAATTGTAAATCACAAGACTGTCATGGCAATTCCAAGAATTAAGATACAGTGGCATTATCTACTCTTCTTCTATAGGATTTGATTTGAAGCTATGAAAATCACAGACTCAGAAATTTTCTTGATGAAAACTAGGACTGTAAGTAAAAGTTAGCTTAGATTCTCTGAAAGCAAGCTGCCAATAGAAGCAGAGCCTGGAAGACAAAAACACTAAATGTCTCAGAGAATCAGGAAGGATGTTAGAACTGCTTTGGATGCTAATTTTTCACTTTTTTTTTTTCCCTGACAACTGAATGTTTCTGAACATTATCTGTCTCTCCTCTGATCTGGGCTGTCTCGAATTTTACAGCAGTGAAGCCACAGTGAGTAAGAACAGCAGGCTGAAACCTTGGCTGTGATCTTACCGCTGGTGCTAGACAAAGGTCTGAAACCTGTAAAAACATTTGCTAGGGCTTGAGAAATCAGAAGGTGCCCTTATTTGCAGCAATATCTTTGTTTCTCATTGAGCAGAGATGTTTGAAAGCCAGTAACAGCCTTTCTGCATGCTCAGTTTTATTAGGGAGGCAGCACTTCTTGCAGAGGATCTTACTAGGAGGTAGGAGAGAACGGATGGACCTGGAAGGTGGTTTGAGGATGGAGTATTTAATGAGGATGAGACAAGTGAAGGCAGACACAGTGGCGCTTTGCATGGGTGGATTCAGAAGGTCCTCCATAATTGTAGTGCAGGGCAGGGGCCTTTTTCTTTGCTATTTTTATTCTATTCGGATTACAGTCATGGCAGCTCATTTGAAGTTTTAAAAGCTTGCTGTCTCACCAATTCTTGACCTATGAGTCTAGAAGGTTTGGAGAATGAGGGCACAGCTTGGAAGTGGGGCAGTCATTTCGCCTCCAGTGTTAGCTCCTGAATTAATGTCACAGTACTGGTCCAAACTAATCTACCTCAGTGCAGACACCACCAGACGCACTTACATGTGCAGCAGACTCTCTGCTAATTTGTGGAGAGGATGTTTGTACTCCAGAGGGTTTCCTAGATATCTTTGTCTTGCACTTGTGGGACAACAGGATCAAAACCGAAGTTATTCAGTAGGATTATTTACTGTTAAAGTGGGCAGAAAGCAAAGGGTGTTTCATGTTAGCTGCAGACCCTTTAGAGAGACTCTCTGCAGAAAGCCTTGAAGGGATTATGGCTCTGAGCAGGCTCATCGTTTTTGTCCAAATTAATACAAGTTCTGCTGCAAGGTATCATCACTAATTAAGACAGCTGACAGATGGCAGCAACATTTCCTTATTGGTGAATGGTTACGGCATGTCAAGGATAAACTCTTTAGATTTAGTCACAAACATCAGGGCTATTAGTTAGTCCAGTGAAATTACTGAAATTCTGTAAGCCTATTATACAGAGGAAATCATCTGAAGACTTGTCCTGAGATAGTGAATTTCAACAACTACTTAAAGCACCATCAAATCTCACTGGTTGTCTTTGCAATTAAAGCTTTGTTTGTATTTCTTCTCCAGGAAAAAAAGTCTCAATCAAGAGATTAACAGGAATATACCGAAGTAGCTAAAATATTAAAACAAAACAACTAAAATCATTAGAGGTGTCAGTTTGGTTCGTAGACAGCAGTTTAAAAGCTTTGCCCCACCCGTGGTGCAGAAGTCCCTAAGATGCCATTTTGCTGAGTTTGCTGAGTCTTGAGAGCTGTGCTATATGATAACTGCTTTTATCTTCCGTTCTTCCTCCTGCCCATGCTGTTTGCAGAGAGGGTGTGATGAGCTCGGAGGGGTGAAGAGAGACATATGTACATGTTTAGTTCAGAGGCTTTTTACAATCACTTCTTTCCACAATTCTTTTATTCTTGCATGGATTTGAAGTGAGCTCTTGTCTTGTCAAGTGTATCCTTACAATGACTCACTGGCCTGCCTTGTGAGACAGATTTGGTGAAGTTTTCATCTCGTGGCTTTGTGGTCCATTTCTTTCTTACAGAAGCTACTTCTGGTTCCCTTTTCTTGCATAGAGAAATTCTCTGAATAGATTTTGATTTTCCTATGTCATTCTAGTACTTTTAGAATCTTATAGGAATAGAAATTTTGTCCCAACTGAACTGGAAGAAATTCACTGCTGGTATAGAACTTGCCCATGATGCATATTGTCTTTTTAAAGGAAATTAATTGTTGAGGAAAATCTGGATAATTACTTTGAATAATCCCACTATCTTTTCTTCTTAACATCTTTCAAATCTTTCTGAATTTTCCAAGAAAGATGTTTAAGAGATGCCAGATAATTTCTCATTTCATATAAATATTCAATGTTCAGGTGCTGGTCATGCTAACACTCATTTTCTTAGGCGGGGTTGCTATACACCACATAAACCCTCCCACATTTACATGAGCAAGCAATGAAGAGGTATTTACAGGAAGGTTTGAATTAAGTTGAAGAAATACCCTGGACTAAATGTCTTCAAATATTTTTATCATCACAATCAACTAAGGAATAACCAAGACTTGCTGGAGTCTCGAATCAGAAAGACGTAATAAACATCTGTGGAAAGCTTTTCAGGCGCCTATAGTTTTGAGACAATTTGGAGTTAAAAAGTGCTTTGAGGAGAACTCTCTTTGCACACAAAATCTGCAGTGTCTTTTGCTCACACTTAAGCTAGAGTCTTTCTCGAAGAAAATGTATGTTTGTGTTTTTCAGACATCCAGACATAGCTAATGACTCTAATAACATCCTCCTACATCTTTGCTCCCAGTCAACAAGTCATATAATTCTTCTTGCATAATACGATCTAATTGAAAAAAACCATAAATATCTTACAAACTTTGCTTACAAACATGGAGATGTTGTGCATACACTACATCTGATGTCTTGTATATGCAGTAGTTGGCTTCTTATAAAAAGACATTATTTTTTCCTTGATTTTTTCACCCAAAGGTCCTGGTTTTATAACCTATCATGTCAAAAAGATTTATTAATATCATGTTAATCTTATTTTATGACTTTGTGACTAAGTCCAGATGAATATCTTAATCTTTTTTTGTTTTATGTCTAAAATAATACAAACATATCTCAGCAGAGAGGTGGCAATTAACTGAGAGCTTCCTAAACCACATCATAAGCCCCATGTGGTCACCTGGGTTTTCTTGTCTGCCCTGGTACAAA
>JAWLRI010000948.1:2366433-2399822 GCA_034781795.1 Crypturellus tataupa | reverse complement strand
AATTAACTGAGAGCTTCCTAAACCACATCATAAGCCCCATGTGGTCACCTGGGTTTTCTTGTCTGCCCTGGTACAAAGTAGCTTGTATACCTAGTGGTTTCCAAGCTTCACAATGCCCTGCTAAATTACAGCTGCTGGGGTTTTAGTCTAGTTGGTCTGGCTGAAGATCTACTGGGAGATCTGCCTGCCCTCCGTAGGGGAGCTGCTCACCTCTTGTGTCCGAAACACAAGCCTTTCCACTGGCTTATGGTGCAGAGTTCATAATGCAGTCGGAGAAGATGGAAACTCATGCGACTCAAGTAGGGGCAGATGACATTAGACTTGTCCCTAAAGGTTAGCATGAACCTATTTCTCAGCTATTCACCTACATTTTGTGTAGATCTCCTTCTTGAACCCCTTCAGACCATTGCAGCAGCTTTGACATGACTGGTGAGTGGTCCTGGAGTGGCCACATCCTTCAGCTCCTAAAAGGGGCAAATCATGATCCCCACTGCCACCATTCCCACTGATTCCAGTTTAAGATGTGTAAGCCCAGTCCGCAGTGCTGTCTGCCTGTGTTATGCAGTTGCCACTCCAGGAAAGTGAGTAACTGACTTGGATGACACCTCGGTGGGGCTGTGCTGGGGACAAGGGCTCTCCATCATATTCCAATAACCAGTGCAAGCATATGGTGTGCCTGAGAGTCATCTCAGCTGCAACCCAAGCATGAGTTTGGCACCGGAATCCCCACAGTCAGGAGCCCGAGGGACCTGTTTTGGTGGTTTCCATATGGGCAGACTTGCACAATGGTCCTGGTTCTTCCCCCTCTATGCTGAACACGGAGACATCCTGTCGGGAAAGGAGGAATGTACAAAAACAAACAAAAAAAAGGATGGCTGGGTAAAAGTAAGTAAAGGCTGACATCCCTTTCTCCCAGCTGCCCTGCCAATAAATAACACTCTTGAGTGATGTGTTGGTGTTGGTTGGGTTCCTTTGGTGTGACTCAGCACAGAGTGAAATAATCACTTCTTGTGCCTTGGATCCAACTATTTTGCCTGGCCACCAGAGGTTTTTGTTTTGAATAAGCCCATCCTATTCCCAATCCTTTCTTTTGTTATTTTGCATCTGACAGTAGGATTCTAATTTTTTTCTGAATTTCCTCTGATATACTAAGGTCCTTCTATACTACCTGAGTATGTTCTCCAAATCCCTCCTAGCCTCACTTGTGAGTATCCTCCTTTCCTCTTTGTGAGTCAGTAAAAATACAGACCAATAGAGCATCCATGGCCAGTACCTCTGAGACTCCATTCGAGATGCTCCCAAATTTGAGACTGCAATCATCTTTCTGAGTGCAGACTTTTTAACCAGAACTGCAACTGTGCTCTCTTAATTTTATATACGGATTTGTGCAGGCCAATGCCAAGAGTGGTATTTTACCTCCTGATTTCCCACAGACCATGAGGTAATTTGGCAGGGTATAGGATTGATTTGATGTGGTTCCTTCTCAACAAATCCTTCTTTGCTGCACCTATCACCTCATTACCTTACTAGCGCTTTCAAGCTGGTTGTTTAATAGAGGGGCTGAGGATCTTTCCAGACACAGAAGGTGCCTTGGCCATGCTGGGATTCTCTGTATCCTCCTGAGCCTGCTTTTTAAAGATAATGTGTTTACCCTTCACCAGTCCTATGGGGAAGTCAAGTGATCTCAGAGAGAATTACTAATGGGTCCAAAGCTTCTCCAGGCTTTCTTAAGTACCCCTGGTTTATCAAGCTCTGCCCACAGGGCCTTAGACTGTGTTTTTCTATTTGGGACTCTTCTCCCATCCCTTATTAACATTTTCTGGGTTTGGTAGCTTGTCTCAGTTAACCTTTTGCTAAAGCACTGGATGTGTCAGCTTTCATCACAATCACAAGCTATTTGTTCTCTTTGCTTGCAAATGTAGGCCTGCATTTCTTGATCTTTCACTCACTTCTAATGTATTCCTACATCTTTCTCTATAGAGATCTTAATATATAGTTTCTGACCCTTTTCAGGTATCTCAGCCTCGCTTTTCCTCTGTATTTATCCTTACCTGTTTGACAGTATTTCTATTTGCTGTGCAATTCCTTTCTGATTCCTAGCTCACTAACCAGCTTCTCATGCAATCTCTGTAACCTCTTGCTCTACTTCCTTTGTACTGTCCTATCTTAGCTGTGCATCAGGGCAGTTTGACTTTATGTGTTTAATTAACGGCATGATCCTACGATTGCAAGAGCACTGAGTTAACACATCATAAGATATGGTTACCTGTCAGCTGAAACATAGTAACATACTCTGTCCTTGAGTTTGAGACTGTCCTGGTTGTGAAATTAAATGCGTTAATTTAAACACCTCCATGCCTGGGTTAAGCAACCCTGTTTTATCCTCATTTGCAATAGTCAGTCCTCATTTGCAGACAGTCAATTATCACATCAGATTATTGGTGGTAACATCTTCCGATGCACTAATTGATCTCTTGCGATGATGTGAACACTTTTGTTAGTACATAGATTGAGTTAGTCTTTTTTTGTCTTTTTTTTTTTTTCCCTGTGGGGAATTCCTCAAGTATGCTGATTGCTCATTTTTGGAAACACATTATCTAGGTTTGAAATCCTCTCTTTGGACTTCTTTGTCCGTATTCTGCTACTGACTCATGAGATCCAGTAGTATGAGTGGCCTGAGAAGGCTGGTAAAAGACAGCTCAGTTTGAACTATGCATCTATGGAGAAAAACCTTATCTTTTCTGCTGTTGCCTCTTCCAACATGCTGAATGTTCAGACAAGTCTCCACTGAATACTTTAAAAGTAATTGTCAGTCCTGTACCTTTTGATACAAAGAGCATTTTCCAATGTGAAGACCCTGGCCAGAGCCAGTAGAAATCTCGCAGAAGAAGTTAGAAGATCTGATAGATTATAAGAGAGGCAGATGAAGGCCTCATCTTAGCAAGGCAATGCAGGTATTTGTTTTCTTCTCCTTTCTTGCCCTCGTCCTGTTTTTACCCTACAGATTTCTCTTTGCCAAGTGACCAAGCTATAATAAGGATCCCTGTCATAAACAGTTCAGATATTTGCATGATCCCAACCAATCCAAGCGTTTAGAAAAAATTGAGGGTGCCATTAGTTCAAATATGGCTATATCTGCTCTGCCCTAGTGAGCAGATCTAAGTCGGGGAATACAGAGACATTAAAAGTAGGTTCATTATTATGACTCTCATCTGGTCTAATGAGACCTTGTTTCTGGAGCGGTCTCCTCCAGCTAAGGGGGCTTAGCGTCTCTAGAATGAAGTGCGGGTAGATGTTTGGCAAACATAGTGATAGGAAAGGAGATAGATGCAACAGGGGCTGTCAGAGAGCATAAGCACTGAGTAAAGGAGCCAGGACAAATAAGATAATAGATGCAGACAGGGTGGAGTTGCTCAGATGGAAATCTATCTCCTCTTAGCTCAATAAGCATAAACAGGAAGATGCTGTGACTAATCATTTATTTATTTTTGCTTCTTGTTGGATAGTGAGGGACAGGTTCTAAATCTACAATTTACTTTTTATTTCTTCTTATTATTCTTACTTACTATATATTTCTTATTATTAATTGGGTGGACCAGGCAAATTCCTGCTTTAATAATCCCTGCCTTAATCTCAGGATCCACATCTTGAAGTTGTGCTATGGCTACTGGTATGTCTACTCTGAAGACCTCCAGGCAAAAGCGACAGAAGACAATCAGACTCCTGACCCAGAGTAAGGCTGCATTTCAACCTATTAATTTCTCTTAGCACAGTTAAGTCCCTATTATACTAAAGCCATTAAAGCTCTTAGTCTAGATTTTATGACTGAACTAGTGTTGTACAATGACCATGACCCAGATATATTCATGACTAGAAATCTGATTATGTAGGAGATTTTAAGAATAAATTGTGGTTATTAAGATGAATTTTTCTATCGTAAATGGTTAAAAGCACTTAGCATGAAAGCAAAAGCTAGATTTTCCTAGTATTCCAAGAGCCTAATGGATGAGAACAAAAAGGGCCATGTCATGTAAAATAATATTCCTAAGCAACAAGGACATCTCTAGTTTTGCCTTTTCTCTCTGAATGTTTGAGTTTATCAAGTTCAAGATGTACAATTTTTCATGATAGTGAAAGAGACTTGAGAATCTCATTGGAACTATGTAAAGATGGATGTTTGGTAGATCCAAAGCAGTAAAGAAGATTGCTTATAAAAGCTATGTTGTAAACAAGAGCAAAGGGCATTCATGAAAGCACCACAGTAATCAGCAGAATATGAAGCTAAACATTTGTGATGCGCACACTGCAAAAACTGACTCCACCAGAGCCAGGCATTACTGGAGAGCATTTATGAATAAGAGAATTGGCTCAAGAAATGGAAAAGGTATGGATGCAGCAGTTCAGATGCCAGACAAAAAGCATATGAATACCTGGCTTTCTGACTAGCTTTGGGCAAATACTTCAACTCTATGAACTTTCATCTGCAATATAAGAAGAAGACTTCTCCGTCAGTCTGGGACCATCCAGACTGATCATATCTCAAAGGTACCCTGAAGACTGAATGTCTTTCCTTAGATTAGACATATTATCAGAGCTGTGGATAGAATCACGAGCTAGATCCTGTCATTAGATTTGAGAGAAGGTGCTATTATGTCTCTACAGAAGACAATGGTGATTTCCTGATGGATGGTTTCTATCCCTCTCTCCTGGGGTGTCCTCTAGGTATGACAAAACAGTAGACAAAACAGGCTAAGGGTGAATGAGACAGAGGATGGCTTAGAGGCAGAGCACTGCCTAGTAGCATTGCCATCTCTAGACCATGACATAAGGACTCTGAGTAGTCCTCTGGCCTACTCTTTTCTATTCTCCTCCATGACATGGATTCTCCAAACCCAACCTGTGCTTTCTTTCATAAATCTCTAAGACCAAATCTACCCTTTTCGCAATGTTTTTGTCTTCACCCCTTTCCATCTCTCCCCTTCCCAGTACTCCTTGCAAAATACAATTCTTTCTTATTCCAGCAATGTGAGCCCTTCATCCCTCCTTTAAGTCCTCAGTAAACTGCATCAAACTCAATGCCTCTCATTCCTCTCCAGGGTCCTACCTAAAAGTGCCCAGGTTCCTCTCTTGGTCAGTGAAGAGTAATCCCCTTTGTTCCATCACCTTTGCCAGCTTTAAACGCCCACTAATCAGAGGACATCACCCACACAATCCTTGTTTGTGGAATGCCTAGCCTTCTCTAGAACCATTAGTTGGTTCAAAGTCTAATCACAACTCAAAACTCATTTCTATTACCCTGCAAGTAAGTTTGACACTTCATACTAATGACAAAATACTCAATTCAGTTTCCTCTCCATCTGTCTGCCTATTGAATTCTCTATACCTAGATGTTGTTCTTTCTCTTTCTCCTGCCTCTCATATATATTTGTTATCTTTGAACATGAAGTTTTAAAGCATACTGTTGAGAATAGTGTATAACACCTCTGTAGTTATATTTGGCAATTTATTACAGCCTAGGCTGTTGTAATTTTCAAACAACTGAATTGTTGCTGGGCATCCATTTTCCTGATTAACACTTGAGTAAGAGAGGTGCTTGCTCATCTCCAAGGATTTTCAGGATGCAGGATTTTGCAAGAGTGAGGCCTAATCCTACTTGCTCCTGGAGCTGAGGATCCTTTGCACATGCACATGCATACACCTGCACACAGACATGCATGTGTCACCGCGCAGCGTTAACTCTACCTCTATCATTATTAGCCATTGCCCCCTTCTGAGTCATGGCTGAGACGGATAAACAGCTGGTGTTGCTATTGTTTTTTTGATATTGAGTAAACAGCAATTAATATTTTGTAATAGTATAACTCTTTGAATTGGAAGATCAGAAAACACTTCACTAATGTTAATTATTCATCATAACAAAGCCCACATGAGGTAGATAAAGTTATATCATGCAGAAGAGGAAACGGAGGTGAATGGTATTCAAGGATGAGGCAGGCAGAACATTTGCAGAAGAGTTGGCAGTGCCTAGGCATTTCTTAAGTCCTGCTGCTGTCCCATTTTGAGGATAGCAGAGGCAAAGCTGGGGTAAAAATGTGGAGAGAAAAATTCTGGTCCCTGTCAATACCATGAAGCTCCAGCTTGATCCCATCCTGCTATGCTGTGATAGTACCTACCATCACTGTACAGCCTTCTGCAGTGCTCTTCTGCTTCATCTGCTGTTTGGTACTTTGCAAATCACTAAGACCCCAGTCCAGCAGGTAAGGTAGGCATATAACACAGCCAAAATACCAAGCTGAGTCTGGTACTTGCCTGGGTCTGTCCACTAGGACCTTAGAGATGATTTTTCAGTTGTCTGGAGATAAATTTGCTAAACCATCCAAATGACCTGGGAGCCAAAGTCCTTCTTGCAAAAGCATGTAATATCTAGCTGAAGGACCAGATATACATCAAGGTATTTGGGTAAGGGAAACAGTGTCTAGACATTGCATGGGATTTATAAACTGACACTAGTGTCTTATATTTGGGGCTTCAGTTGCCTGTTCAGTTGTCCTACTGTCCGTTTCCCTCTCCTTTTCCTCCTTGCAGAGTTTTCTACCTCTCCTTTTCTTAACCTCAGACATTTTAGCTGCTGAGTCTCAGTTTCCTGCTCCTGTTTAAAATGCCTTTCCACACAGCCTGCTTGGCCCAGGCACCCTGTGCTTCTCCCTGCACACCCTATTGGCTGCATGCACATCTTCCATTTCCCGCTGTCGCAAATGCTACCTCCCCAGTTCCAACTCTTTCAGATCCCTCCCGCCCTTCCTTTCTTATGTCCACTTCCCCCAACCTCCACTGGCTGTCAGTCACTGTTGCCTGATCTGGCCACTTTTGAGTCCCACCACTTTCTCCTCTGTCTTGGTTTGTCTCCAAAGAACCACGAATTGGTCTCTCCAAGGAAGACTCTCCCTAGCTTTCTCCCACCATGTCCCAATCCACATCCCTTTCTTTTCTGTCTCCTTGCCTAGTCTTCCCTTTAACCCTCAGACTTCTTCTCCACCTTCCTAGTCCTATCATAATGAGTGTCCATTTCCCAGTATATATATTCCTTCTCCCCAGTCTGTTCTCTCTTATATGGGACACCTTCCTCCAACAGGGATTTCATAGAGGAAAGCACAGGAAAGGGATTTTTTTTTTCAGTCCCTGGATTTCATGCTTGGTGCCTATCTTCTTCCATGTAGTCCTCAAGAACCACCTTGAAGCTGGGGGAACAGATCTATTTTCTCAGTAGGGGTGGTGTGTGGGTGTCTTTGTCCTCATTTTCAGAAAAGATGTGTATGAATTTAAAAGTTCAAGGGCAGTCATGTCAGTAAATAACTACCAGCTCTTCTCAGAGGGCACCTGAGCTGTACCTGGAATATGCTGAGGAAGGATTTTCACCAGTGGGCAAAAGCACTTGCCTACATCTTTGCTTTACAGTCATATTTCAAGTTCCAAATCCAAGACAGGGCAGCGGGGCTATTGACAAGTATATTTCTAACAGTCAAAAGCATAGATTTGTTACTAGCCTTGTTTTGGAAGTGTTTGAAATTTTCTTAGGCAGCAGAGGTGTACATATGCACTTGAGGCAGACAAATAAGGTAGAAAATGCTCAGCTACCCACAGTGAATGCTTGGCAGTGCTATAGGCAAGACTTGGAGAAAAGTAGCAGGATGTGCTGGCAGCTGTGCTGGAAATGCAGCATGGTTGCACAGGCAGATGTTTGTGTCTCACATGCAAAAATGCCCCCAATCCTTTTGCTCAGATAGCACTTGCTCAATTACAAGTCCTTCTGCTGTCTTGAGACAGCCAGGTCACCTCCTATGACACACGAGCACTTGGCACATCCCAGGGCCAACTTTGCATGGACACAGCTGCCCTCCTGCAGCCCCAGGTTGGACACCCAGCTCTCCTCTGCTTGCTCCTGCCCTGTGCTGGGCATTGGTTGCGTCCTGTGGAGCCTGTGTGGATGTGTTTGTGTGCCTTCATCCTGCAGACCTGGGCAGTGCCTGATGGCATGCACATGGTGTGAAGGGGGACAGAGAGGATGAGTGGAAGATGACAGTATGAGCCTGAAACATGGGATAAGGAGAAAAATCAGCTAGACCTGCTGGGGCGGTTTAAATTCTTGTTTTGGGCTTGGATGACTGTTTAAAAACATTTCTCATAAGCTTGTGGGAGTGGGGAAGTGTTTCTCATTTCAAGGCACTGCCTTGCAAATGAGTCCAGTCCTCCAAGTGGGGCAACCCGGGGCTGTCCTTGCCCTGTGCTCAAGCAGTGCAAGTCCTGCACCCCGGGAGGTTGCTCCATGCAATCCTCAGCCAGCAAGAGAAGACTCGTCCCTGGGCTCTGCAATTGTATAAGGGAGGGGAAGCAGGTTTTCCAGTCATAAAAATGTTGCACAATTAATTATTCTGGCTTGGCTCCGGATCCCTGGAGCTGAGGGATGCCACACACACACACGACTGTTGCAGCAAAAGGGAGGGAGCAGCCCTGCTGAGCCTCAGGCTAGCAAATCACTTCTGCTTGCGTGTCTCCCTCTTCACTGAAGTGCATATTCCTTTCAGAGCAGGGACATGATGGAGCATGCTTGGGAGCAACAGCATCCACAGTGAGTGGAGACCTGGAAATATCCTCTGGCTGCTTACGCTTGCTTCCCAGAGCTCCGTCAGGAGACACCTCTCATTCCAGTGAGTCACCTCTCCACTGAGCCCATCCATCTGCAGCTCCTCTCCCACAGCTCTAGCCAGGTTTGCCCCCCATGCCTGGGCTTCCTATTTGAGCTTTTGAGCTTGTCTGGCTCTGAGCTAAAAAGCCACTTGATTTAATGTGCCTTCCCTTTGGAAATTAAAGATCTTGTATTTTCTTCTGACAGTGGTGTTTGTAACCTATAATCAAGCTGTCTTTCCATCTTCTCTCTGAAAGCCTGAACATGTTGAACACTCTGAGTTTCTTGCTGCAAAGAGTATTTACTTCAGCCCACAGGTGTTTTTTCCAGCTCTTTCTCCATTATCTTTACTTTTTAAAAATTCTTACAGACAGCTCAGCCCCTCAAACCCCACAGCCCTGCACAAACCCCAGTCCACCAGAGCTATGCAGATAATCCCATATCAATCTTGTTGATCTGTCATCACGTGAAGTTCACTTCCTCTCCTCTCTGTAATGTCCAACAAGTCTCCAGTGAGGGGATGTCTACTACATAAATAACATTCTTGAGAAGCTCAGACATTGCAGCAACAACCTTCTCACTGCCACAGCATTTCAGGAGCTGGTCCAGGTGACAGAGCTGGGACAAGCTGGGCTCTGCATAGGCAACCTCGCACTTGAAATTACTTGCTAATGACTTTGGCACTAGAGGTACGTAGTGAATGACAGAACCTGAACACTATTATATATTAAAATCATGCTGCTAAAAGGTGCATCTGATGCACTTGCACTATTGCAGCTAAAGACTCTAGCCAGGGAAACTCAGCTTTGGGACACAGCTAGTCCCTGTTTTCTCTTCATCTTCCTTCTCATAAAAGGAAGCTACTACCTAAAGTGCAGTTCTACCATTGACAAGGTCTCTTCTATGCGGAAAGGTAGAATTTGAAAATGCCTTAATTTATCTGGAATGGCACTCAGAGGTGGACACTGCAGAGTGCAAGTAGAGAAGTTTTTTACGCTCCAAATTATCTTCTGGTGAAAACTGAAGATGTTCCAGTCCACACGTGCAGAAGATTTAGTCCAGCACTTCTTGTTATATAAGTTAACCATAATCTTAAGGTGTTGGTTGGCTTGGAGCACATCCATTGAATGATGTATTGTCCTAGGAATGGCACGAAGCCGGGGGAAGTTGCCTGTTTACCGACCCACATAAAAAAACAGCAAAGAAAGAAGGAGCAGCAACCTGAGTTTCACTGCTTCAGAGGCTGGAGGGAATAATGACAGATATGATGACTTACTGTGGAGGTCCAGGAGCTGGTTTAGAATTTCATGGCCCAGAGTCATCCTCAGGGCACTGCACATTCCTGAAACATCTCTGCAGCACCTTACAGTAAATAGTAATGAGCGGAAAATGATCGGTGCTAGTGTCAAGGGAGCAACTTACTTTCCCAGCCACTGCTGAAATTCCATTTCGCTGAGTAAAAATTAATTCCCTTCTAGATATTGTCTCTTAAGAAGAATTACCAGCAATCAGCCCCATTTCCCAGACCCTGCCAACTTGGAGCAACTCACTGGGTTGCTTAACCTGAGTATGTGTCTGCCCCTTCCTCCTGGGACACTGCTGTGGAAAGACATGGTGCCTCCTCTAGACCATGTCCCCCACTTGTGTGCATGTTGCTTTTCCTGCCCCTCACATGCTCTCTTGGAGGTGCAGGAAACTTCCTATATAGGGTAATAATAGTCTGCAATTCAGATTTTATTCTCCAGATGCAACAGCAGCTGAAACCAGTTCTTTATGGTATATGCTTCAGGAAAACCTCCCACAAACTATTGACACGCCTTATTCACTGGGTCCACGTTGACTACCTTGCTGAGTTCCCTCTGCTCTTCCGCCCTTCCCTTGATGCCTCCTGACTGAAGCAGGACAGGAAGAGAGATGAGTGGTATACAGCAGCCATACCAAACTCCCTCCCTCGCTCTGCACATTTTAATTTCTGCTAGCTGAGTGTATTCATTGTGGGAGGGAGTGGGAGAGCATGTGGACTGGTGCCTCTTCATAGCTATTTTGCAAGGCTGAACAGATGACCCAGCTGGGTTCACGCAAATGGATACTCCCTAAGCCACAAGCAAGATGAGTGTAAGTGATTTTATCTCACTGTTCAGTAACAGGTATACAACTTGCTGACTCCGGTTGCTCAACTCAAATCTGATTCAGGTGTCCATGGGCTTCCTGGAAGACGCACCAGCAGGAAGACGTGGGTGAGATGTCTGACTGTTGGGCTCAGAGAACTGCAGAAGACACAAAATCCTTTTTCTGTGGCTCTTAGTAGGGGTTGGGGGAGTTTCAGACCCTGGAGTTTAAGACTGAGTGCATCTTCATGTAGACAAACAGGCAAAGTAAGAGAGAACTGCAGGATGGCAGGAGCTGTGCCCTTTGCGTTGCAGGATGGAGAGAGGAGGCTGCTCCGTCTCTTCTACACTCTGTATTTGCCTCCAGCTGGTGCCCAGAAAGGTGCTGCTTTCCTGGTGTCCTGCTTATTCTGCCCTTCCTGGTGCGACTTGGAGGCTCCCTGCCTGTGCAGTGGGCAAGAGGGTTTCTGACCCCATGGAGAGGTGATTGAAGCTGGGAGCTGCTGGCAAATCCCTTATGCTGAATGCAAAAGCACCAGAGACTGGTAACATGCTACAAGAAACTCACTGTGTTTGGCTTATTATTTCTAGACATAATCCAAAACTAACACCGGGGTTCCAAGTTTCCTGTTTACACATCAGCATTGCTGCTTGGCTCTATCCCTCACCACTCTGCTCAGGAAGAGGCACAGGGAAAATTCTAAGAGAACCTGATCCTTGGCTGCTCCCTCTCAACAGTTTTCTTACTGGCACCAGTATCACAAAATAAAAACAGGTTCATACACTTAGCTTCTGCAAAGTGCTGAATCAGTCTCCAGAAGTTGCACAATTAAAACCCAGGTTTTCCACAGTCACCAGACTTTTTGTTAAATAGCTGAATAGACAAACTTAAATTGGTATCTTCCACATCTTATCCGAGGTGAATGGATTCACCCATTCCAGAATGCATGGTGCAAAGCAATACGGAGAAAAGCATGAATCACACAAATCGGTAATGACTCGCTCTTTACACAGGCGACCCTGTGCAAAAGCAGTTAAGCCAAGAGGGGGTCATTGGGTATGACAGAATTCACCTTGTGAAATTTCCCTTTGGAAGATACCTCTGACTGTCTCCCACTTTCCATTATCCACTTGACACAACATTACGCTGACACGCTGGGAAGATTTCCTTTTAAAAAAAAAGCTTATAGCTTGCCTACCAAGGAAGTGTAGGAAGTGCAGGCGTAGGATGTTTGGGAGATTTCTAAATGATTCTAGCTGATTAAGTGTAGTGATTTCAACATCCTGCCTTGTATCTCAAGATACAGAGATTTGCAGAGGTAGGTGTCCATTTCATGTCTGGGTCTGAGTTAGAAAATTGGGACACTTTCTATAGGGAATAATACTAGTTCTAGTTTCTACTAGAACTAGTTTTTATTAGAACTAGTTTCTACTCAGAACAGCACTGAGGGTCAGTTGTACTAACTGTTGACCTCATCCGTGTTTGGTAAAACTTAAGCTGAAACTCCAATCCCGAACTTAGACACCTTGGATATCCCGAAGAGATGGTTTGAAAGTTGCCAAATTCAGTCTGCATTTTAAATTAAAATGTAATAGTGGGAAAATTCTTTAAAATACTTGGGGAAATCTCTATATGAATTCCATTGTTCAGGGTCCCTTGGAGTGAAAGCTGATCTGGATATCAGTCTTTATATCATGTCATTTGATAGGATCCCAAAAGGAAGAATCCTCTGTTGATATCTTGGGAAATGAGCACACAGCCTATTTCCATTAGTGCTTTTGCGTCACATCTGATTAACCTTATCAAAAAGTTGGAACCAATTTACTGGGATAATCAGGACTGGAATATCCTTCAAGTGGCATTCTTGAAAAAATATCATTTTCCAGTATACACAGTTGCATACCAGCATAACCAGAAGAATGGAAAAACAGCAACTGCTTCTGAAGAAATCTTTCTAACAACACATCTGAAAGAAGAGCCGTTAGGAACAATCCTCCTGAAAGAGGGTATTTGGAAATAGCTTTCCCCTAAACTGCTTTAGGCAGTCATTCCCCTGAGATCTGCAAAGCCAGCTGCAGGCTGGAGACACTGCTGGTGGAGAGCACCACAGTAGGAAAATTCAAAGACCCTGAAGCCACAAGACACAGCAAAGGGGTGTCAGCTAGGCCTAGGTGTGTGTCAGAAGCAATGACAAGAACTTTTCCTACCCAAAGAGGACATATCCTGGAATGGGGAATGTGCCAACACTCCCATCTAACCGCATGTAGTCTCAGCACAGGTGTCCCAGCATAGATGTCCTCAGGGAGAGAAGCAATCACTTTAAGAACATGATGCACCTAGATTTCATTTTAGATGTCTATTCTGTGTCCTTGCTTTAGAAGTGTGTGTGTCCCTTCATTGACTATAAAAGCAAACTTAAACAAGGAGTCTAGATGGAGACAGCAACGCATAGTGCCAATCCACTCAGGTGTCTCTGAGGAACTACAAACCTGCAAAAAACAAAGGCATTTGTACCACAGATGGGGGGAAGCATTCCCAATAGGACCAGATAAGACTCAGTACCTTTCCACAGTTTGCAGTGGGGGCTCTTTCTGCAACACCACATGTAGTTCATGTCACCCATGCTTAAGGAAGACAAAATGCAAGTGGAAAAGAAAGTGTTACAAGGAAATACCAGGAAAACAAGGAGTTGAAGGGAGTCCCACCATCCAAGTATGGGCTAATAGTGCTCCAATAAGGTAGTGCAGCAGATCAAGGGCAAGGGAGGACATAAAGCTGTCAATAGGTCTGTAAAGAAGGGAAAAAACTGTTTATGTTTGCACAAGTGCAAAATCAGACACAGATAATTTTAGACCAAATTTTAGAAACCGTAAAAGTATGGATGTTCCATAGATGTTTTATTTTCCCATTGGAGATGCAAAGGGCAGAAAGTACCAGAGGGTTAACCCTAAAACAAAATAACTTCTAAACAGATGCACAGCATGGGGTTTTCCTGAAGTTGTTCTTTTCTCCATCCTCTGTACCCTGATTTGCTTTTACATCCTCATTTGTGTTGTGCCCTCATATGGTACCTGCAAGCTAATAATTTTTGATTTTCACCCTTGGAGAAGTGAATAGCATTCCACCCGTAAAAGTGTCTTCAAACTACAGCAAACTATGCTTTCTATCTCTCATGACTTCAGTGCTGTGTAAGGGCTTTAACTACCAATTCGCTAGGGTAATCCTTAAATCCACTTCTGCAAATGCCATGTGCTTGCCTATATTTGTCACAAGTGAGAACAGTCAGCCACACATTTTGGGACAGCCAAACCTACAGATTTTGCCTGAGCCTACATCTTGGGGGAATTTCCATCTTAGCCCCCTCTTTTTTCCCCCTTCGGGTAGCTTGCATTAAGGAAACACATTTTAATGGGCATTTCTGAGATTCCATAATGTGATTGGTATTTGGCATGGACAAGCCACCTCAGGAGAACACCTGCAGTTGTGGAAATAACAGGGTTATAAGAAGGTGAAGAGCCTACATTTCCTTAGAAAAACATCATGACCTCTTTCATTTGGCCTGGTCAGATGGTTAGGTTCTGCAGGAAGGAAAAGAAAGGAATAAGGGATAAAAGGGATAAAGTGACAAAAGGTATAAGTTCTCCATAGACCTAGGGCTTGTACTTAAAGGGGATGGCCTGATGGACAAAATGCTAACTGTGGGTTGATATTTATATAAGAACACCAGAATAAACCATGTCTAGTCACTGCTGAGCCAGGTTTCTATTTTGTCTTTGAGCTTTCCTCTGAGCTACTAGCATTTTCCTTAAAGAAATATGTCACATTTCCTCACCCAGTGCCCTGATTTTTGGGGTACTGTGCAAGTTGATAGGGATAGTTCACTGAGCAATTTGATGCATGGCATTTTAAATGGGTTGTGATTGGTCCTGTACAGAAGTCCCTTGCTTGCACTTTAATAGCTTTGGCATCATCAGAAGGAAGCCAGGTAAAAGTTTGTGTGATAGATGCTCTGCAATGTCCTTCTTTCAAACCTTTGTGCTCTGAAAGACCTGTCTTAAATGTCCATGCAAAGCAGTGCTAAAGGGTTGGACATCCTACCATGTCCAGTGAGTGCTAGGAAGGCATAGGTGCTCTACGGATCTGCCTTAGCATCAGTCTTACTGCTACCAGCTTTCTTGTATATTTCTACTGACTCATGGACTTCTTCTAATGACAGGATAGGTATTGGTACCTTGGGCAGCAGGTAGTGAGGTAGATGAGCCTCTTTGAGAAATTCTCATTGTCTCACATATTTAATTCTTTTGTGTTTAGATCATGTGTCCCTTGATGCCAGCTGTTTGGTTTGATGTGTTGATGTGACAGTTCCAGCTTTAGCACAATAAAAATACAGAATTAGGGTCTTTGAATCCTATCCTACTCTTTAATTGTTGCTTTGCAAAGATCTTTGTCTTCTTCCAAAGCTGCATGTCTCTTACCCAAACCTTTCCCTACGTAATAACATGGTTGGCTGTTATGAAAGCAATTGCCTTTGCTTTCACAATGCAAATGAGCCTTTGCTCATTGCAAACTGTTGGATTTTTGACTGTGATGATTCACCCTCACAACACGTCAGGAAGGGAATCCACTGTCAATCTCCCAATTCACTGATGGAGAAGCTGAGGTGTGGAAAGGTGAGGGATTCGCTCAGGGTCAGGCAGTGCGTCATAGGGTGCCCACCCCATCCTGGCTCCCCAGGCTTGCTCATTTCTAGACTTTTCCGACCTTCAGTCATCAACCTGGCAGCCAAAACATCTCCCCTCCCTTCCCCACTATGTCTGTTACCACTTCATTAGGATGGCTCAGAGAGAATTTCTGTACCCTGGACTCTTACCCAAAACCAGTGGAGAGCAGATGCTACAGAGATAGAGACCTATGTCTACCATAGTGTCGCCTTGATCCTCTTGCTCCTCAGGAGACCCTCTCCGATGTTCTTGTTTGCACCCTGCAGGGCACAAGAGAAGAAAATACATCTAAATAAATCTGAATTACAGGACATAGCACCTACACAGTGACAATTTAACAAATGGAAAAATAGCCCATAGATCTCAGCTTAGAAACTGCCAGAAGAAAAATAAAAATATTTCTAGCTGCGATGGCTTCTAAAGTCAGGATGAAGAATACAGAGCAGTGTATAAAAGAGATGGAAGGAAATCTCAGGCAGAGGAGTGGTTATGGATCCTCTGCAGCTTGTGTGATTTGCAGCAAGAGCATGAGGGCAAGAGAATGGGAGGTGGAGAAAAAATGGATGTCCCAAGCACTGGTTTATAAACCACAGTCTTAGCAAGCATGTGTGCAGCCGGTTGAACACATGTTGGAGTTGGAAGGACCCTGCCGATGTCAGTGATACTGGCTTGAATCTAAGGGTAATGAGAAATGTTTCCTATTCCTGCAATTACATCTGGACCTCAAATGTGTCCCTGTATTTGATTCCTTAAACATTATTCCCTTCTTAACTGCATCCTTGTTGCTCAGACTCTGCTGCCCAGTTTGGCTGTAGTTTCTGTACCGAATAAAGGTCTATTCATCATTGCACTGAAAAGCTCCGCTTTTCTAGCAGGAAGTTTGATGGTTAAACAAGGGGAAGAGGAAAAGCCAGGAATCTGTGGCCTTGCAGAAGAGGCGGGGAAACAAATCCAGGAAAGGGGTCCCTTTCAGTCCTGCAAATTCAGTTCTGCTGTTCTACATCAAGTCCTGATGAACCCAGAGAATTTTTATTGCTCACTTAATAGAAACCAGATGCCAAAGTGGCATGTCTCCTCTGATAGTAGCTTTCACCCAAGATACTATACGCTGGGACAGCTTTCACTCAAGCAGTCTCATAAATTTGACTCAGGGTAATATATGACTTTCCTGGGGATGAAAAGGAGTGAAAGTGGTTGGTTCCTGCAAGACTCCCTGAAATAAGTCAATCTGGTGGTCCCAGGGATGATGACTCTGGGGCTCTTGCTCAGAGCGTAGCCCCAAAATGTTGCTCAAGCCATGACGCATGTGCCCCTTGTAATGAGGACCCTTTCGGCTTTCATAGGGATTGGACTGTAAGGGCTCTCCCAAAGCCTTGGGAGGCAGAAAGAAATCATGATAACACAAAAGAGTTGGACCTAGGTCCAATGTTTTGATCCAGGACTCTGACCTGAGCAGTCTTGCTTCATGAGGCCAGTTTTAACTGGGGTGGTAACTGGAGTCAGGACCTGCCTCGGCTTCAGTCCACTCTTCAGGGATCAAACCCTCCTGCCCACTGCTTTGTTGAAAAAGTAGCTATAGCCTCTGAATCAGCACAAGTATGATAATCTCTTTGCTATCCTAAAATGAACTTGGGAGGGGGAGAAAGCTGAAAGTAGGGCACTCTGACACCATGAAGCGGGTAAGATACACACCAGCATATTCATTTCACTCTTTGGACCTCAGGCAAGGCTGGAGAGGGACAGACTCAACCACGTGCTCTAGCTAGATAAAAACAGCCCAAGTTCAGCAGGGACATCTTCGCCCTGCTTTTTCTCTCCTCTTCCTTTGAGGAATCTTTGAGGAATCTTACTGAATCTTTTGCTTATCTGTGCGAGCAACCAAGGAAAAGAAATAAAAAAATGTTCACTCTGTCCTGGCCTGCGAAGGAAGAGGAAAAATAAAAAGCAGACGGGTTTGAGGCACGGGCGGTGGGGGAGTGGTTACCCAGGAGGTGTGTCAGGCATCGCAGAACTTACTTATAAGCAAAGGCAGCTGTACTGGGGGACAGCCCTTGCTGTGTCCGTGCCAGCTGCTTCTTCTCCCTGATCTAGCTTGAGAGGCCACTTCGCTGCAATGGGGAGGCAAAAGGATGCTCTGGCCACCATTGAGGAGCACCTGAGAATCAGGAACAAGCTTGTGCGGCAAGCGCTGGCCGAGTGCCTGGGGACACTGATTCTGGTGGTGAGTTTGGGGTCTTGGGGAGCTCAT
The DNA here is from genome assembly GCA_034781795.1 of Crypturellus tataupa. Taxonomy (NCBI): domain Eukaryota; kingdom Metazoa; phylum Chordata; class Aves; order Tinamiformes; family Tinamidae; genus Crypturellus; species Crypturellus tataupa. The sequence continues at coordinate 2,382,061 of JAWLRI010000948.1, read as the reverse complement.
CCTCTGCTGTGTGTGGAGTAGCTTGTTCTGGTAAAGGAGAGGGAGCTGATGCTGGGGTATGTGCTGGAGTGAGCCCCACTCTGGTGCAATCTGCTGCATGGGGTCCAGGGAAGCAGAAGTCCCCTTAGTTGCAGGAAAGGGTTAATGAGACTTGCCAAAGGGCTAGTGTTAGGTTTGCTGTTGAGGGGGGTGCTTTGCAGGGGTCTAGGGTCTCCAGTGTGTACCCTAAAATAGTAGGAGTAAAGCAGCTTATGCATAAGCAACAAGTGTTGCTAGAGAGCACGCAAAACTTACTTTCCTAGAATACTTTTCTAGTGCTAGAATACCCTCAGCATTATCATCCGGGCAGCAAACGCTTTTCTTCCACTTCACTTTGTTTTCCTTTTGAGTCCTTCAAAGAAGATGCTGGGTTCAAACTGTTCACAGAAATTTATTTCTGTTTTCTGCCTGTTCTTATCGGCTGGGCTGCAGGGCACCACGCTGGCCCATGCTGGCAGCTGATCACAAACTTGTGCCTGTCACCCATGTGGCTGTTCTGAGCTGTGACTTAATGTGCTTTAAAGCAATAAATGGCAATGACAATAAAATGCTTCGGTTTTAGCACTCAGGCCCCAAAGCGGTGGGAAGTAAGGAATCTATTAGGGTGTCTCCTGTATCAATATCCATATAAGAGACTTAATCTGTTTTTGAGTGGTCTTGGCTTGCTTTGAAGGCAGAGGTGAACAACCAGAATACTTGGGGTGGTGGGGACATGAGAAGAAAATAAATAGCAGGGTAGCAAAACCAGGGCTATCTAGCTTTTGGCATCTGTATTTGAAAATGTAAGACTGCCCAACATACTACAAGTGATGAATGCAGGGTCTGATGTGTTGATATTGCTTGAGAAATAAGTTGGTGTTTGCACAGTGACTCTCTGAAAATTTACTTGAAGTTTTTTTTTTTTTTTAACTTAAGAGTAATGCTAAAGGCTTCAGTGACTGTGGTTTTAGCTGATTCCAGTATTATTTGGGAAAAGTAGTGACACATGGAAGAGCTGAAAGTGGAAGAAAGCTTGAGGAAACTCCCTGTGCTCCTGGAGAAAACATAGAAGAGAGGGACTGTTTGTGCTCTCAAAAATAAGAAAATGGTTACTTTTGCAGGAAGGAGGGTTATTGAGTGTCCTGTGGAAGAACAGGAGACCCTAAGTTCCCATAAAACACTACCAGCCCTAAAAAAAAGTGCTTTGTCACAATGTAATGGCTTTATCTTCAGAGACACCTGTGGTGGTTTGCAACCAAGTCCTGTTTATTTCTTGGGATTATTTGGTGTTAAGGTGGGTAGGAGCTAATGGGGAAACTGATTCAGAGATAAAAAGTTGCTATCTTTGAATTACTCATGTTGTTACAGATAGGCTTTGGATAGAAATAAAGTATGTCTTCTAAGAAGGAATAGCCTCTCTGCTATCCAAGTTAATGCACTGGAAAACCAGGCAAGTCTTTAGCCTTGGAGATTTCAGAAGGGCTTGTGATTCAAAAATTGTGATTCTTTCTTCTAATTGCATCATTTGGTACAATAGAGGTTACTTGTCCCGACAGCTTTGCCTTCCCCAAGAAGAGGGAAGCCAGGAGCTGCTCAGAGTGCTGGGGAAGATTTGATTCAAAATTGCATCTACAATCCAAAATGAGAGTGGTAGCAAGTGCCTCCTAGCCTGGTTAATCTGCAAAAGTGAGGGTTGGGGAAAGTGGGAGCTGGGATGAAGGTTTTGGACAGGGAGAAGAACAGAAATAGCTGTTTCTAGCAATGCTCTCAACTGTCTCAACGGGCTTCGAGAATTGACCTGGGATCTCCTATGGCTCTCAAACCTATGGAGTGGATGGAGGGCTGGGGTACTCATGGAGGGGAAGGTCAGGTGGGCTTGAAAGAGAAATGGGGAAATCCCAGACAAGATTAACACTCCTTGGTCACTAAGAGGGGCCAAATTTGGGATATACAGAGAGGAATCCAAGTTCTCAAACAGGGAACTACAAAATTGTTCTGCTGAGCATTGTTTCAACACACTTCTGCCTTAAAGCTGATCTGAGCTATTCGTGTTTTAATGAAGTGACACTTTCTGATTTTTATTTATTATGCTTTTTAAAAAAATTCTGTCTTGGTTTCTTCTGAGTCTTCTCATTACATTATATGCCTGGGACAAAAACAACTTAATACTGAAGTGTGGTGGATTTTTGTGTTTTCTCTCCAACAACTACTCCCTTCCTCCCCTGGTACCCCAGGTAGTAGCTTGAATTGGAGAATCCCAAGGCAGAAATATCCTGAGGTATGTGGAGATTTCTGCTGAAGGAAAATTGACTGTTTGCATCCTGCACAAGCCCATGCCTCCTGAGCCAGCTGCAAATGCCTTTAGCTGCATTTGAGTCCAGTAGACCTCTGTTATGGGCTTCAGACAATAAAATAATAAAATGAAGACTGTGAAGTTGTCTTCATGGGAAACTGAGGTGTCCAGGTTGACTGAATGGGAAGAGCTCTAGAGCAGAATATTGCTGCTGTAGAGCAGAATATAAGGATTGCATTTAGGGTTTGGTGTGGTCTGTGCTGAAGTTAAGTTCCTGAGCCTGAAGGGAGTAAGACTGTTTATTTAAAGCGTGCAGCTTGAAATTGCACTGTGTAATGTAAAACTTGTCCCACTGAGGATGTTGGCACGGCTTCAGGGTCTGCTCATTAGAAGTATCTTTCCCGCCCCCCTCACTTTGCTTGCATAACTATCATAGCTCTCAAACTCTTCTGTTTCTCAGGCAGTAAGATTTTGGACTTCTGAAAGACCAGAGAGTCTCTTTGCATATAAAAAATATGCATCCCCCCCCTATACCACTAGGGTATGGTGTGTCCTTTATTTATTTATTTATTTATTTTAAAGATAAGGAAAGTAACCCAAATAAGGCAGCCAAGCCCTGCACAGCGCAAAGGTATTCTCAACTTATACACTGCTCTCAATTTGTACAGCATCTTGTGCCATACTGAGGACACTAGTTGTAGACTGCACCTATGTTACAGCAGTAATAACTGGTTTTACGCTTTTACCTTTGACTACCACCATTTCCACATTCAAAATGTCCTTTCCAAGTGGTACATTAGCTTTGAACTTTATAGCTAAGTTGGAAGCACCACTTACTGACAACAGTTAAGCAGTGCAAACACTGAAGGCATTTTCCAAGTCACTTGCTGTTCGTGCTATTACTGCAGCAACTCATTAAAGTCAGACTTCCAGCAGCAGGGCTCTGCACCCTCCTTAAAGGCTTCCTGTGTTGTCTTGCTCTTCTGGCTTGAAGTGCCAGAGCTGGCTCTATTCAGTTATTATATTTGTGGGAGAAGCAATATGCGGTTACAACAGACTTCCAAGTAGGACCAACACAACAAGAACGAAAAACAAATAGCATAATGGTTCAGTTTATTTTTTTTTCCTCTGTTGGGTCATTCTTGGCTTTGTGGCTAGGTGGGAACTTTTCAGTTTTAAGGGTGCTGTAGACCACAGAAACCAAAATGACAAAGAGGCTGGGATGATGAAACTGAAAGGAGCCTTGCTTAAGTTCTGGCACTGCAGAGCATAAAGTCTCTGCTTATCGTACAGCCGTATGATGTGGCATGGCAGTTTCCATAAGTGTTGTTTGCTTTTTTTATTTTTTTTTCTCCCCTTCTCTTCTCCTCCTCCTGGCAAACGGAACTTGCAATGCTTGGAGAATGTGCTTTTTTGCTTTGTTAATATTTTGCTAGGGCTTAGCAGGAGCTGAAAATCTTTCTATAGAAAAGGTGTTGAGCTCCACTGATCCCTCCTGCCAAGCCTGTGCTGGGGAGCGGTGAATGGAGGTGAAGAACCTTCCTAGAACCTTCCACCAGAGGAACTTGAAGTGCATCGTAAACTCCAGCTAGGACTGTCCTTCCTTGCTGTCCCCATACAGGGACGGGGAGATGTCTCCTGTCTTATAAATGAAAGTTTAGGCACCAAGAGTTTGTGCAAAAGTAGTATCCTCACCATGTCCAACTCTGCCCAGAGCTCCACAACAGGTCTAGGTCTCTTGGAGAGCTTAATCTTGCTGACCTGAGCAGCTTCAGCTGCTTTTATTATTGTTAGTAATAATTCTGTCTCTTTTTTTTATGAATTAACAGAGAATTATTGGTCTTGCTTTAGTGACTAAAGCACTGAACTCTTTCCCTAGTGTTCCAGCTCCTCTGCTGACCGTTGCTGGAGCTTCCCATGTTGTTTGCCTTCCCAGTTCCGTGCCACCACAGCACGCGACGTGTGCACAGCGCAGCCTCCCTTCACCCTGCTTATCTCTCAAGTCCTGCAGCGCTGCCTGGCTCTGAGACAGGCTGGCTGTGCAGAAAGAGCCATAACGTGGGCTATCTTATTGCCTTTTCCTGTAAGGCTGTTTCTGCATGTGCTGAAGGAGAAGTCAGACTGGCAGACCTTTCTGGCTTTGCAAACTGTGAATGTCTACCAGTACGAACATTTAAGAGACCTTAAGGAAAGGCAAAAATCACAGAGCCAGGACAAGGAGCACTGTCAACTCAGCCAGTACAGGTGTCCTGGCCATGCCAGTTGTAGAAATAAGAAATGTATGTGCGGCTTGAACAGAAATGGGAATTGGCATGGATCCATTATTGGATCTATCCAGATGGGCTGTTGTTGAGGAGGGCAGTAAGAGGACATGGGGGAGCTTAGCCAGGGTCCTTGAAAGTTAGAGGATTATTTTCTGTTGTGAAAGATTTCTTGCTTTGAGTTGAAGGAAACAAACCAGGAAGGTATTTAGACTGACTGTAAAATTATAGTCTTCTGTGCCGTATTTCCCAACTTTCCTCTCTGAAAGGAGAAGGGAGGGGGAGTTTCCCTCTCTGAAGGAAAGCGTAGGTAGCCCTGGGTTTTCTCCTGCTATGAAGAGCGGGTAACTTAATGTGTGTCTGATGCTTCATATCTTTTGTCAATAGCTTGGGGTTTCTTTCTTCAGATTTCCCTCACACCTTGTCTCCTCCAGCCCCCAAGACTTCCCTTTTGGCATCGCTCCTGCTAACTGGTCTGACAGCAGCTAGGTCTGAACAGCCTTTCCATTCACTGATGTGCTTAGGGTAGATTTACAGAGGGCGCCGTGCCTAATCCCTGGTATTTGTTGGATGAAATTGTCACTTGAGTAATGGTATTCCTCCTAGGTTATGTTGGCAGAACTTTTCCACCTTGCTTTAGAGATCTGTCTGTCTGAGGTTCAACAGTAAATGCATCCAGGCCTTTTGTTTTGCACCTGAACCTGTGAAAAAGCCTCAATAAAGAAGACAAGGGAAGTGAGAGAGTAAACCTGGCTGCTGTGTGGTAGGGTGCTGGGACTTAACTGTCCTCCAAGGTTCATATACAGGACTGCTTTTCTCAAAGTATTTTATGAACGCATGTAGCCTCTTCATTATCTTTTTCAGTATTTTCTTTCCTCCCACCTCCAAAGTCCTTTCCTACTAGCCTTCATTAACTTGAACTTTGTCTCTAGTCTCTCATTCTCTCCTGGGAGTCAATGGGACAGGTTGTATCCACCTCGGGTGACAAAGCCAGGTGTCTAATCTCCCAATTCCCAGTGGAGACATGGAGCTTAATTTTCTATGAGTATGAAGTAATACCCAGCAACTGCCTGCCCTTCTGTGTTCTGCTGCTGTATCTGGTTGTTCCCTCTTTGATTTTTTTTTCCACCCCTTGACTGAGCCAGTTTAACCTGCTAATCCTGCTGAAAATGGTGGGTGGGTTGTGGGGCTTTTCTCCCATATTAGTTTTCTGCCATCCAAGGAGTTGAATTAGATCATGGCAGGGGGGAGAGGACTGAGAACCCTCCCTGTCTGCAGGGTAAGTTAGGATGAGCTCAAACCAGTGCGATGAAATTAGGGAGCAGGTTTCTATTAACCTGGTTAATAGGTGCACTGCAATCACCTCAATTCTTAGAGTAACTTTAACACATCACAGTGATGGTCTGTTGCAATTGCTTTATTAGCACTTTAAAACTGTTTTTAAATTTGTTGAGTGGACTGGGTATAACACGTGACTGATATGTATGCTGCCATGTGACTGTCTGTCCTGGGTTTCTATTTGAGATGTAAAATATAATGTGTTGGGGGTAGGTCATTAAAATCAAGAGCTGGAGAAGTTTTCTATATTGTGGGTGTGAGCAGCTGTCTCCTGAATGCAGTAGTGTAATGTTTATTGGGGATTTTTCACATTCATTTCATAGACTTAAAAGCTGCATGTTTTTTAAATAAACAATGAATTCTTCCTGTGTGACCTTCTTGGCATTTGAACTTGAGCTAACTGCTCCTAAGCTCCTCTCTGTGAGCACTGTGGAAAAGAGAAAGTCATTTCAAAAATGGATGCTGTGTCCCTACTGTCTAGTGTGATCTGGGAAAGGAAACTAGTGAGAAATGCAGTAAGTGGAGCAAGGATTGTGATTAAAAATTGTAATAGCCACTGCCATAGCAAAACATGAGCACGTGGCAGAGCAAGGACTTGGAAAAGTGGGTCATAATTAAATGTGCCGTAGGAGGATATAAACCTAGGCTAAAAGTTTGTTCCCTTGAGTATTATGTAAAGCGCAATGGCAGTAAATGCTTATGGTACGTGGTCCAGATGTGGGTGTCTGTAAGTGAGGGGGTGGTCTCAAGAGATGATAGCAAAAGGGGGAGGGGTGAGGGATTTATAGGGCCAAGGGATAAACCCTCTCCAACCTCAGAGGAAAGACAGTGTTGGTGACCCTGAGCGCTCTCTCTATCACTGGAGAGAAGAGAGAGTCTTCGCTGAGCCATTTGACTTGACCTAGATCTTGGAGAACAGCTTCTCTTCCTGTTGTTGCTATTTTTCCATTTTGACTGTGAAGGGAATCCAACATGACCTGTTCAGAATTTGCGTGCAATTCAGATGCCTAAAACTAGACAAAATGAATGCTACTCCATGCAAATATGCAGTTTGCATATTCATGATGATAGCAGTCACTTCTATTGTTTGTAAATGCAAACACTGGAACTGTTTCTTTCCAAACACCACAACTGCTTGTGCAATCTGTTATGCTGAGGTTAGTCCTCCACCTGGCTGGCCTGTGGAAGTGCACTGCAGTTTAGCTCTGCCAACTTATATTGGCCGGAGGACTGGGCCTCCATTTCAGGTGGTGTAATGTCAAATCACATGCCACAAAAGCTTTGGAGAGTGTGATTTGAACTGATTCCTAAAGGTCAAATGCCATGGATGGATGCAGTGTATGAGACTGTGCTGGCAGAGAGTGGAATTGCACACATGCATATCAAAGTTCAAACTTGTCCTTAAATCTCTTTGCTCTTTTATCTATTGAGGGTCAGGTTTTCCACTGTTATGCTGAATTAATATAAATAGTGCTTAGGGCTCATCTGAAATATTTGTAATGCTTCTGTGGAGCAGTTTTGGGGTGTTTTTCCATGGCCCATAGATTCTTGAGAGAACAAGCTAGAGAACAATTACCTGGTGTAGAATGGGGGAAAGGAGAGCAGGGAATAACTTTGGAGAAAGTGCAATACTGGAATTCCTCAAGTTTAAGGGAAGTCTCCTGTGGATAAATGGGGGGGGAGGGGAAACTTTGTGGATTCTGCAACTAAAGAAACATGTGGCTAATGAGCCAACCACCATTCTCTTGCAGAACTGCCAGTTCTTTTAGAGTATACTTACTTATACTTACTTCAATAGGAAGAACCTGGAGCCAAGGTTGCCAAACTCAAATTTCCAAAGCAGCCTTTTGTGTGGCTGTCGCCTCTCTGGTCAAGCCAACAGGCTGTGTCTCCTCAAGAGGAGAACACCACAGCCAAATATACTGTCCAAACTTCTGTCTAAAACATGATGAATCTCATCTATGGTCAGGAAAGGAACAGATATCACCCTGGCCATTATTCAGTATTTACTTTCTCAATAGGAATTAGGCTTCCCTTGGTTTGGGCATAGCTAGGAATTATGGCTCTCTGCTTCAAAGTAGGCAATGTTTGTCTTCCATATCTTTGCATAAGAGTCTTCCCTGATGTGGGTTCTCATTTTGGCAGCTCTGGGTTAGGTTTCCTGATCTGGTAGCTCTCTTGGCACAGGTACTGGAGGGGCTATTCTAAATGCACCCAGTGAGAACAGTGCTGGATGTCCCCTCTTGTTCACTAACAAGTTCTACAGGTTCTTGGTTTGTATTTTTTAATCCAAATGAGGCCCTGTGTTGTGGACCTGGCCTCTTGTCAAGAGGTGTCTGTGTACAGAGTGTCCATTTCATGAGTCAGTCTGTGGCCTACCTAGCCACTCCTTTCCCAGCAGGCCAAGCAGTGTTTGCTTTATTAATAATTCATCAGTTATTGAGAGAGTGGGAGGGGATGCACTGGTTGTCTTTTGGCTTTGCCTCAGTAATTGTGCATTGTTCAATGACCATGTGCAGTATTGGCAAGAGGAGTGAAGAGAGCCAATGCCATCTCCCCAGTGCCAATTTGATGACATCCACTAGGAGTACATGTTGCCTCCATGGTGATTGGATAATCCTGGGATGTTGGGGATTAGAGAAGCAGGAAGCAATAAGGCAAGACCTGAGCTCTGCTTCTGAGCATCTCTGGCCAGTGGGAGCAGGCCAGGACCAAGCTGTAATCTTTGAGGCCCTGTTCTGGTTCAAGGATGCTTTTGGTAACTGATAGTGAAATCCTAGGTGTAAACTGAGAATTGATTCAGGTCATTGATGGAAAATATAAGCATATACCCCATAGGTGTGGGTGGAAAAAAAGGACTACTTCTATGACCTAGAAGAGATACAGCTGGTTTGGGGTGCTGTGGACTATGATCAGAGCACCCATAGCAGGTGGTGAATTTTGGGGCTGAGACTACTGTCACTGCCTCAGCTCAAGGAAGCTGCTCTAAATCTCTCTGTCAACCTGGGCTGCCTGAGAAGTAGTTTCCATCCATGCTAGGCTAAATATGACCTTATTTCTGGAAATAAAGATATGACTTTAGCCAAGTTATCCCCTGTCAGTGTTGTTGCTTTTTTTAAACTAACATACCCAGATCCCTTATCTGAACAGTCACACTGTAAATAGCTAGGTCCAGAGAACAGTCTGAGTCAGGATTCTTCTCACCTGCCTTGAGTCCTTACGAAACTAGATATTTAATCAAAATCCTCTCAGCCTTCTCTACATAGAAATGGCTGTGAACTGTGGGCTGATCTTACTTTCAGTCTTGGCCCTAATTTTGGTTGTTCCTGAAGCATGAGAATAAGTCAGGAGCTAAAGTTGCCATATATATCCTCTCCTTCTTAAAAGTAATGCTAGGTACTTTGGTTAAAGACTGAAGGTGTGAAAGTGTTGGGGGTGGGCTAGGAAAGACCTGAGAGCTCAGGAGCAGGATGGTGTGGAAAAGATGAAGGAACAAAGTGAAGATGGAGCTAAGAAGAGGAATTTTCAGTGGTGGTCAGTACATGTTACTTGCTGAAGAGACTTGATGAAGGAACAGAGGGGTCTACCTGCAAAGATTGGAAACTGTCTGGAAAAGGGAAGGATCAAAGATAAAAATGATAGATCCCCAGAGGATTTTGTAGACAAGAAGAAATTGGTACAGTCAAAACTGCAAAATTTCACAATTTCTATAGCATTTTCCCCTAAAGTACAGAAGATATGTCTTCTAGCATAAAATATAACATAAAGCTTGTAATCTTGTGCTGACTGTGGCATATCTGTCATTGGACTGGGTGGTGTGTGCAGATATAAGCAGAACAGTTGTGGGCACTGATGAGTAACTGACTCTGACAGGAAACATAGAAGGTAACTTCAATCTATTCTTCTTTTCTCCTAGCTGTTTGGCTGTGGCTCTGTTGCACAGACCATGCTCAGCAAAGGGTCTCATGGAGGCTTCCTGACTGTTAACCTGGCCTTTGGCTTTGCAGTGACACTCGGCATTTTGATTGCAGGACAGGTATCAGGTATGTGGCAACTCTGCATAGGATCAATTTAAACTGTGAGAATTGTTACATAGGCCCATAGGTTACATAGACCTATTTTTCTATGGTGAAAAACAGTGTCCTTGGCTCTTCTATAAGACTCATTCTGCCTGTTAAAATGTAATAACCAAATCTTTTTACAGGTGGACACTTGAACCCAGCTGTCACTTTTGCCATGTGCTTTTTGGCCCAGGAGCCCTGGATCAAGCTGCCAATCTATACACTGGCCCAAACACTGGGGGCTTTCCTAGGAGCTGGCATTGTCTTTGGGCTGTACCATGGTAAGTACAAGAACTGCATGTGTGTTGCAGCTCTTCATTGCAGTCTTTAGGGACACTGTTTCCTATATCAGAGAATCATTTTCTTGCAGAGCAGGAAAGCCAGCAGGACTCCATTCTCCTGGTGATAATGAGTTCAAGATTTCTCAAATCAATCTGAAGGCCAAGTAGCACAGTCAATACAGGCAAGACTTCATCCTTTAAGCAGTAATCCCTGTAAGATCAACCACTGAATCAATCTGCTAGTAGCTACTGTCTGATTGAGAATATATCTTCCAGAAATGCTGATGAAACACTTCTAGTGACTGTGTAGTTATGCATGGTTCTAGAGTATTTTTTTGTTTCACACTAGATCTCTTTTGCATCTATCTCATATTAACTTCCTGACAGTAGGACAGTTTTGTCTGCCCTTATCAAGGCATTGGTAGTGTCTTAGAAGATATCCCAGAAATCCAGTTCCTCATACCTCTATTCTTTCTACATGGTGTTCCTAATCACAGAGCAATATTCAGTGACAACAACTAAACATTCTTAGATGTTCAGGAAAATGTTTAGTACTGCTAGTAATCAGACAAAGCTGTGGTTATGTAACCCTGAAACATAAGTAAGTCAAAGCAATCAGCTCTTACTGTTTTAAGTTCATGACTTAATGGGTGTTAAATCTGATCAATGTTGTAGACCAGATCATAACAATATCTGCGTGTCTGACTCCTGCAACTCCACTAGCACTCCCACCTTGGTGGAAATTAAGACTCTGGTTAGTATTTCCTTTTGGGTGGGCTCTAACTCTTTGCTGGTGCCTGGCCAATAAGAAACATTAGGGTCAGGACCTTTGACCATCTGAATCTGAGCTAGGCTACTGAAGAGTTATGGTGGATCACACGCTGAGTCTTCCTCTGTAGCCTACTGATTTTGCAATGTATAGGAACAGAATGCTTAGGGGATTCTACCTCAACATTCATAGCTCTATAGGACCTATGTTCTACTTGTCTCCCAAGAAAGTACCTCTTTGATGTATAATGCCAAATGAATGACCTTTCTCTCTTCTTCCCCCTCCCTCCCCACCTCTAGATGCTATCTGGGCTTTTGGGAAAAACCATCTGTATGTAACGGGACCAAATGGTACTGCTGGTATCTTTGCCACCTACCCATCTGAGCATCTGAACACTGTGAATGGATTCTTTGACCAGGTAAGAGAGTGCTGGGAGAATGACAGCAACTGAAGAGGAATCTTTTGGTGTGATTTTGGGCTTCTGCTTTGGTTAGGGAATTGGTTTGGTTTTGGAATTAATTCAAGAGAAGACTTCTAGATATGTGAGTCCCTCAGTAGCCAGTAGGGCAAGCCAAATCCAAAAAGGACACTTAAAGCAAGAGGACTAAGGAGGGGTACATTAGATCACACCTATAAGGATGCCAGTGGTAAGACACCACTTTGTTCTTGGGAGAAGTGCCTTCCCTCATGCTACTGGACAACCCTGTGTGTGGTGGTGTGTGGTGTTGTAAATGGTGCAAGGATGCCTGCACAGCAGGGCTGGCTCAGCATTGGATGCCTAGATTGCCCAAGTCTGACAGTCTGGGCTTTGTTTCTGGGACTTTTGGGGGCACTTCTCACAGCTCTTGCATGAATGAGCTTGAGCTGCTGCTCTAAGGTTTTCTCCCAGTGGTTTGTGATTTTTCTCAATCCTTTTACCCCCTTACCCCAAAGGAATTTTATCCTTCAAAAGGAAGAGGGCAAGGCAAAACCTCATTATGTCTCTTTAGTTACCTTGGTTTTCTGGCAGGGCAGAAACTGTCTGACTTGACAAGGGATAAGCCAGAGCTCTCAGCCACTGAGGGAAGTGGCTTCCTCAGTGTGAGGAAAGGATGACTCTTCCTCACTTCCACTGTACTGCTTTGGCTGTAAAGGCCAAGAGTCAAGTGGATGTAGGGTGATCGCCTTCAGAGGGAGGGGATCTCCCCTCTGAAGTTGTCACCAACTCCAAAGCCAACAGCAGCTGCCCTGCTGTAGCAAGAAGATGTCTTCAGCGCTCTGTCTGTTCAAATGCCCATTCATTGCCCCTCTGTTTGTCAGGTAGGGGGGAAGTGAGAGCTTGATCCAGCCTGTTGGCTGCCAGAAGTGTGTTCCACTCTCCTGTTCCTCAGTGGGGGCTTAGTTTATTGGGGTCTAATAATGTCATGGGATGACTTAGTGTTCCTCTCTTGCTCCAAAGGATGAGTTCTAAACACATTGGACATTAATCTTTTAACCAAGTTATTTAGCACCTCTAATCTGGATTATTTTTTTCTCTTCTCCCTTCTTCCCAGTTCATTGGCACTGCTTCCTTGATTGTTTGTGTCTTGGCTATTGTGGATCCCTTCAACAACCCCATCCCCACAGGGCTGGAGGCTTTCACAGTTGGCTTTGTTGTCCTTGTTATTGGAACCTCCATGGGCTTCAACTCTGGTTATGCTGTCAACACTGCCAGGGACTTTGGGCCTTGTCTCTTCACTGCCATTGCTGGCTGGGGCACTGAAGTGTTCTGGTAAGTCTTTGACAATAAAAATTTTTTAAAATGTGGTCAAAAGAGGTGGTGGTGGTAAAATAACTAGTTCAAGTAGATTATGCTTCTGTAATGCTGAAGAGTCTTAGTACCCATGAGGTGTCTTTAAATTTTATAAAAATTCTTAAGACACTGACTTCTGACTACTTAAGAAATTATAGAAGCAGGGCAGTTACCAGCTTTCTTATCAAGGAAGATACCTAGGAGAATCTGAGATGTTCTGGTTCACCTTCAACATAAGCCCTTTGAAATTGTCTATAATAAATCTTGAGTGATAGTGAATGCAGAGCCTTAGACTTGGATTTTGTTTCTGCTGTGAATTGTTAGGAGAACCATGAGCAATACAGGCTGCCTGCTGTCAAAGGATGCTCTGCTGCAGGAAGTGGAAGGGAAGGTGTCTAACTCGACACTTGAAAGTGTCAAGTTGTGCAATAACTCTCCTTCCATTGCTGTTAAGAGACGATCTGGAAGTAGCTTGTCACTTGAACTTGCAAAGACGTCAATATCTATCCTTGATGTTGCTGTGGTTACTCAGGGGCTGTTGTCTTTTGCAAGTTAATGATGATGTTTGGAGATGACCAGATCTTAGGTTGTTACATCTCCAAACACAAATATCTTAATACCTAAGCTGCAGTTCATCTCATGCATTTGTTCCTTTGCTTTCCAGGACTGATAAGCAGTGGTGGTGGGTCCCAATTATTGCTCCCTTCCTTGGGGCAATTGCAGGAGTGATGGTATATCAGCTGATGATTGGATGTCACGATGAGCTTTTTCCACCTGCCTCTGAGCAGGAAACAATCAAGTTGGCTAATGTGAAGCACAAGGAAAGGGTCTGAGAAAGCTGTCACCCAGATCTGGTAGACATATATTACTCAGGACTGCAGTCAGCAATGAGGAGAAAGGAGTCAAGGAGAGCTTCAAGAACAACAGGAAGAGTTTTTTGTTCTTCTTCCCCCCCCCCCCCCCCATCTTGAAATATGCTAGTCTAGTTTCTTTGTACATTCCTGATACATTTGCTTTAGGTATCTTTCCTGTGAGCTGTTCCCCAAATGCAAAAATAAAGTAATCTTTCCCTAGTAGAAGGGGATTGAGGACTGTAGGAGTCAGAATAGAGGTGGGCATTGCTGTTCAGTGCAGCCAGGGCCTTCAGCATCTGCAGCTCTCCTGGTCTATGTGGCTGGCCTGGCCTGTGAGCTTGGCCTAATTGCTTCCCTCCAAGTCTGTGTTCCCATCTCCAGAGTGGGACAAAATGTAAATTGCTCCTGCATCCTGGAGGAAAAAAAAATCAGTTTGTGTTTCTGTGATGCATCACATCCAAGTTTGGAGTAGCTCTAAAATCAATGACTTGCTACCAAGAGTAAACTTGTCTAAAAGATTTTTAATTGACCTGATGTTTCTTGCCTCCCAGGACTCCCAGAAGACCATGTCAGTTGGTTGATCCATAATGTCAGAGCAGAGAGTGAGAATGTACTGTATTTTAACTTAATATTAAAACAAAATGTTTACAAACCACTGCACCCTGATGTTTTAATCACTGTTTTTAATATTGTCACATCACAGAAGATAACACCTAAAAAAATCCTTGGTTTAGCCAGGGGTTAACCTGGTAAGAAAGCTTGGATCCCTGTAGCAGCCTTTCTAATCAATCAGATTTGTATATAAACTGCAAGCAGCTAGTAGCCATGTTCCACTGAAAATATGGTGTCACTAAAGTTGGGTGTGTTTGTAAGTTTCACAACTGTGTTTTTTATATAGATACATAACTATTACTCGTTAAAAGCTGTTAATATCAGGATTGGGATGAGTTAGTTAAAAGATTTGTGGGAGCTGCCTATTCTGACAGCTTTGAGACACTGTTAGATTTTACTGAGATAGCTGTAGGTTATGGCATTGTGCACTTGGAGTATCCTGGTTTCTACCTTGATAATCACAGCCCTGATATCACAAAATTTTGATGGGGGTGCTGGGTGTTTAGGTACCTCCTGTACTAGCTTCTGTACAGTGTTGTGATATTGGAGGATTCCTGGCTCTCCCAATGCCATGTTATTACAGCATATTTGAAATGAGCAGTATTGACTGTGAAAGAATCTGTGGGTCCCATGGCACTGCCTCAGAGAAAATCTTTCAAAGTCTATTTCTTCAATGCATGAATTCCTTCAAATGCATAACTTTGTACATTATTTTAGTGACTGTAAATGTGTATTTTTTTGCAATTTAAAAAAATAAAATGTTGATATCCACACTTTAAAATGCTTGTTGGTTGTATTTTTAAGAAGTTTTCAGTAAACTTTGCCATGAAAAGGAAGTCATCTATAGCAATAGCTTCTTCCTGCCCTTTCCCTCTCTTGAACCCCTAAGAGCAAAGGAGAATTAACCTTTGCAGACAATACATCTACATGATCCATTTGTTTCTTGGATTTTTTTCTCCTTTTCAGGTTAAACTAGTGGGGCAAGTGGGAGGAGATTGTGTGGCTGTACAAAGGCCAAGATATAGACAGAATAGCAGGAGGGGTGTGCTGTAGTCAGATACTTTGTTCTTAAGACAAAAGAAACACCAGGTGGGCCTCTGTCCCTCATTCTTTCTACTATCCAACCTATCTTGTTGTAGTCTTCTTTTAAACAGTGCAGTTCTAGGATTGTGCAATCTTACAGGGCCTTCAAGGCATCTTCCAGCATTGTGTTATCCTGCATATTCTATTTTTTTTGGGTGGGACAGTGAATAAAATCATAGCCCCAAATCTAGTACTTGGAGAATTACTAAAATAACTTCCAGTCTACATCCCCCTCCCCCCCCCCCCCATAAATGCAATTGCTGTTGCTCTTTGACTGACTTCTGTCC
>JAWLRI010000948.1:2346061-2356547 GCA_034781795.1 Crypturellus tataupa | reverse complement strand
ACTGCTGAGTTTGTTTTATGTGTTCTGTCTTTGGTAAATGTGCTGATTTATTCCATTTCTAAGTCTTGAATGTTTATCCTCAAAGCTGTTTGGAAGGCCTGTATGTTATTGAGATCTACAAACATAGGTGCAAAGATCATTTCCCATTTTCCTTTAAAGACAGCTAGTTTGTCTTTAATCACACAGTGTCTTTCATTGATGTGATTAAAATACTTGATTTTTTTTTTTTTTTTTAACTATATGACCCTAGATTTTCTACTCCCTATGTCATTCTGTTCCTTCTGCTTTCACCTGGGACATAGTAATTGCCTTTTCCATACCCTTACCTTACTTTTGCTGCAATGTTCTATGTTGTTGTCCTTAGTAAAACTGCATAATACTGTAACCTGTTGTAAGTCAAATCTCAGCCATTGTGTAAGCCCAGAACTCTTCTGGAATCTGGAGAACTGCTGGGAGCTGCTGAGTGGATTCATTGCCTGTGGACTAGGGAAGACTCAGATTGAGGACAGCAGACAGTTTGAAGTGTTGTTAAGGCATGGGGAGCAAAAGACAAGGTTAAATGTAGATGGCATTTTCCCTGGCAGCTGGCCTTCTTAAACCACTGCAAGTTGTGGTTCTGTTGATTTTTTTTCACTTTAGCTGCCTAGAGAGAAATATGTATTTTATGGCCATTCATAATAAAAGCTTTCTTCATTCCCCCCCCCCCCCCACACACACACACTTCTCCCCATACCTAAATTTCAAAGGTAATGAATCATCTTGCAGTTAATGCTCTGGTTTTGGAGTCATCAGAGGTAAGAATCATCTGGCCAAAAATAGGCAGCTAGGTTTTAGGTCAAATGAACTTCAGCCATCCAACTATTGAAATATATTTACTTTGTAGGAAGAAATAAATCTGCAATTTAAGCTATTCATGCTTTGCAGGAAGAGTAATTAACCACGGGAACAGAATGTTAGAAGATGTTATGGATTCTCTATTGTGTGAGGGCTTCAAATTAAGGCTGTGACCATCTTGCTAAAAGACCTTTCAATTAAACAGCAAGCTGTACTCCAAAAACAATTCCTTCTGGAGAAAATTCCCAGACTTCTATATTACAGAAGGTCAAGTAGACAGGAATTTTCCCTTATGACTTCAAAAACTACTGAAGTTTATAAAACAGAGTGCAAAAGTGGCCAATTATTTGATTCTCAGCTTGATCTAGACTAATTGCAGGTGCTGTAACATGATGGTGCATCATCTGGGACCTAAAGAAATTTTGCTTTTGGCTCCTAGTTCCCTTAGGGCTTTGTGAATGGTCTTCAGAAGGCTCTTCTGGCTCAGTTTGCTTTGTTCTGTAAAGTGGCAGCAGCAGTGCTCGTCTCCACATCCTGTCCCAATCTCCATGCTATGTCTCAAGAGAGAAAGAAGTCTTAGCTCGCCACCCAATTCTAGTGCAACCAGAGTCTTGGATTCAGAGATCCTGAACCAGCATCTCCAGTTGATGGATTTTAAGCTCTTTAGGAGCTTCTGTAGCCTTAGACAAGTGTCTTGTAAATAATCAGCAAGCAACACGGTTTACTGAACAACTTAGATGGAGAAACTCATTAGCTCTCTGAGTAAAGACTAATGAAAATCCTTCCTGACAGCACAATTAAACTCTTGAAAGGGAGGTTTCCTTCCAGCTTCTCTTCTATCCTTCCCCATTCTAGCCCTAGTTGAGGAGCAATATCCTCATACTCATGGCCTGTGCCCCAAAGGAGGTCTGCACTTGAGAAATATATCAAAGACATTTAGGCAAATGTGTCCAAAACCCACTTGCTGTCATGTAGCTTGTCACTGATGCAATGGTTTAATTTGGTTGGAGAAATTAGCAAAACTTTCTCCAAGGAACTAGAGAATGATTATACAGACAAATGAAGTTATCAGATTGAGAATATTTTCATACATAGTCATATAATAATAATAAAAAGTCACACTGGAAAAGGAAACGGCAGTAACTCAGAGCATCACAGAGAAAGTCACAGAGAGAAAGAGCAGTCATAGTAAAAGAAGTCAACATTTTATTAAAGAAGCAGCTGAGATGGTCTAACAACAAAGATTTGTGATGTGTGTCTCCTGTACTTATCATTATTGAATTAGAATGAAAGGTGGATTAAAATTATAGACAAGGCATATTCAAAATGTTCTTTTATCTACAAAATTGGGACAACTATTTAAAATCCCCTCCCAGCCCTCTAATTGTAGTCTGAGGAAAGAATGAGAATAGGCATTTCTTTGTTAAAATCTATAATGAACATAGAACTGAAAGGAAGTTTTTGATCCATGGTTCCTAATTTTTTTAAAGGACTCTTTAATCAAAGTTCTCTCTAAAACTATTTTGATATCAAATTCTCTTGTTTACTTCAAGCAGGCCATTTCTACTGGCATCAAAGCCCTCTCCCAGGTAAAATAGCATTTTAGTGAAGTAAGAGGGTCTCTGCATTTGGCCTGCACAGATTTTGTGAACAGTTTAGAGTCTGCATTTACATTTGAATGTAAAGTCTGTATGGATACACTATAGAAATGCAGCAAGGTTGCTACACTGATGGATGAAACTCTTGACCCAATTTTATCATAATTTCAGGTAGCCCTGTGGTTCCTATATTCCTCTGTTTACTTACAAATGGTAGCTGTACAGAGGTTTCTGGCATTTTGGATGTAAAACCAAACTGTACAGAGCAGTCATTAAAACAGATAAACCAGATATAGAGATATACCAAGAAACTTCATGACCCAGAATTAGTTGGATTATGAAATCCAACATAAACAACACATGTTAAAAAGCTACATCAGCACTAGTGGAAAGATAGAGTCAATTTTGGATTCTTTCCTTCACTGGGAAAGGTATCTGGTGGTATGTCAGTGATGCATGTGGGTAGCAAGTGGAAAAATATCACCAGATTTCTAAATGTGTGGAGCCAATGGGTCATCTCATAGCTAGTATCTAGGTAATGCTCACGATTCAAATATGAGTCACTGGAACAAGTAACAATAGGTAAAATTCATGTCTTGGGTGTCATCGTCACTCAGTCACGGAAACAATTACATTTTCAATTAAATCTTCTAGGTTCACTTAAAATCTTTGAACTCCACTCAGTACAGGACAGAGTTTCTGTTGCCCTTTTTTTTAACTTCACTTTCCCTCTTTTGTTGTACTGCTTTAGGTAATCTCCTGCCAAATTGTTGAACGTCTGAGTCCTTTCCTCTCATTTGCCTTGTGCTCACTTAGGAAATGTTTGGCTGGATTTACAGTTGTGTTGGTCCTTCAAGAGGAAAGAAGCCAATGGGAGAGGAGAGGTCACACTCATAGACCTTTTTTGAACCAGAGAAATAGACATATTAGCATCTGGTGTGCAGGAGAGCCACAATCACAGCCCACCTGATCCTCCTAGGAGTTATAGGTCGGAGGATCCCTGTCGAGGACAGCTCTGCTCCTGTCTCAGTCTCTTTGGGAGTCATAAAATAAGTGAGAAGCCTGAGGGATCCCTAATTGCTTTATGTGTGAAGTTCTTGCCTGGGAAGTTGGTCTCCCATCTTTCCTCCTTTTGAAGCTGAGCTCACTGGGTGGTAAAAGAGAAAAATCCATGGGAAGCAAAGGAGATCCTGGCCCTAAAGGAGTGATAACATCTTTTCTGCAGTAATTCTACATATTTTGAGTTTGGAGACTCTAATGCATTGAATCCCATTCTCAGTGAAAGTGGCTGGATTTAAGTAAAACAAACAAACACCCCAAAACAAAACAAAACAAAAAGAAACTCAGGACTCTGGGGTCTGTTTGGTGCTATACAACCCCTAAAAAGAACCCAAGACTGAGCCCTGTAACTCCTTTTAAGATACTTCTTAAAAGGAAACCCAAGAAAAAAAAAATCTGTTCCGTATCTACAATCCAGGACAGAATAACACTGGGTAAAAAGTTTCTAGGACTGTCCCAGGAGCTCAGAGATGGTCATAGGAGGGGTGGGTCTTCCTGTTTGTGCTATGGGACACATGAGTTTCTCTTGCATTGCGCATGACAGTGTCAGAGCCAGGTGCCTGGAAGTCAGGAGCGGTGATGCAGAGCTTTCCCATGCCCCAGACCCTGTTTTGGTCTCGGCATTAGTCTCCATGCGCCTTTAAAGTAGAGAGAGCAGCACCACTCTGCATCTGGGCAGGCTGGGAGAATATGTACGCTGCAGATAGTGCCATATGCTAATGTAGACAGGCTGTATATAACATTTGCTATTCAATCATTTTGGTTAAAAGTGGCTTGGTATTTTCCCTTCCCATGACCTGTACTCCACTAACCCCTTTTTTATGCTCCTCTTCTGTATTTCAGACTATCTGAGACTAATTTGTCTTCCAGGTTTTGTTTTGCACCTCTTTCATTGTGGCAGGCTTCCTCTCATTCTTTTACATCTTCAGTGTTTTTCCCTCTTCCCTTTCCTCCCTCTGCCCCACTGTCCTAGCAGAGAGCCCCAGCCCCATTTCTACTCGTGGGTTTCTGCAGAAAGGAGGAGGGGACCTGCTCTGATGAAGTGAGCGGAGAAGCTGGGGACACCAAGGAACAGTGAGCTGTTGCTCTAGTGGCCAGCCACTTCTTTTCTGAGGTGCTCTTATAAAATATCTACAGTGTTTTATCAAAGAAATAGTGCTGTCATGCAGCGTATGATGAAATGGACTCCGGTGTAATGTACCAAAGACCCTTTATTAAGCATCAGATACAACTTATATACTGTACTATCCCGGATATAATTCCTTATTTGCAAAAAGCATGCAAAGTGCGATTGCTAAATAAGCCAATAGTCTAAAGAATTGCATCAAGAACAAATCAGCTTCTTGATCATGCACCAGCCGTGCAGTTGCAGTTTTCTTCTTTTTCTTGCTTTGTTCCTTATCTGGTGATAAAACATTCTGCACTGCCATCCTTGAGGTTAATTCTCTGCTAACAAGACATCCTGTACTGCTGTCCTTGAGGCGGACCTCCACACTGTCATGGATTTGTTTATTATTTCCCTTCGGGGTTGGTCTCTTCTTGGTTTCTTCCTTTCTTTTTTGTGAAGGAAATATTTGCAGCTCTGTCATCCCTTGGGAGGAAAGTAATTTGCAAAGGCAGTAGTGGTAATGACAACCTTTTCCTGAGCCAAGATAATGTAGCTTTATGGTCACCTATGCTCTAAACTTGTGGGAACAAGGCTTAGCCTTCAAGGATGTAGAGCCAGGAGCTGGTCACTAAAGGAAACAGCCATGGCAGGAAACCAGGGACAGACCCCTTGTGCTTCTCACAAACCCTCCAATCTCTGTCCCTGCAGCTGCTCTCTCTCTCCTTCCATCTCCCTTCATGGCCCCTGATGTAGATCAAACTTTCCCTCTCATCATGTCTAAACCTTCCTCTTTGGGGAGGCCCTCACCCTCTCCTCACAAACCTCTGTTTACCTGCTCAGAAAATTCAGTTTCCTGTTGCTTTGTGCATACCTTTCTGACTTCTTCCCTCCTCCTTTCTCTTGTTGAATCTTGTGTCTATGTGACTTTTTTTCTGGCATGGAAACATGAGAGACTTCCTCACCATGATGGCAGAAAAAGAAGCAGAAGAGTTCCTGTCCCCCTCCACCCGACTGCCCTGATGCCAATCCTCACTTTTGCTCTGTGGCTATGCCCCAGGTCATCATGTGAGCCTGGGACCAGGCCTTCTCACCTGAAACTCTCAGGCTGTCATTTCTTTACCAGATAGAGCTTCTGCTCTTGTGCTTGTGTCTTTCTTCTAGCCCACTTAACACATTCCCACACCCCAAAGGTCACTCTTTACCCCATTTACTTCTGCTGAAGATGTGTCCTCCCATCACTCTGTCTGAAAGCCTCTTATACTTACAAGTGCAGTGGTAGCAGGCTCTCTGGATCCTTTGAGATGACCTGCAGCAGGGGAACCCTCTGTTATTTTGTACTATCATCTCATCTCCTTTCTCTTCCTCCTTTGTACTTGTTCAGGAACATATGAAGTACAACACTGCAGAACTCCACTTCTGAGCCAAGATGCAGGAGAAGGCATTGAATAGCATCAAGGAAACAAATGAAGATGTGGGAAATGTTTTTTTCATAAGGCGCGCCCTTGCTAATAGCTTTGGCTGGCTGTTTTTCTCACTTTTGATGTCACCATGTCCCATGCTAAAGTGGGAAGAGAGATGTCTCGGGGGAAAGTTGGAGTTTTGGGTTGCAATCAAGCTCTGGACTACACATTGCTATACCAGCCATAGACCAGATAGATAAGCAGATGCTTCTGAGTAATTTTTCCTGTGATTATTTATTTAGCTTCTTCAAATGAAAACAAGGTAAAATCTTCCAGAATGAGCTATGTGCAAACAAACCATTGGCTTCAAAACAAACTTCATCTCTGCCCTGGATACTGAGCTAACACATTGCTCTTCATTTCAAGTTCTTAGTGTATTTGTGCTCTGCAGGTAGGGAAATTTACCCACACACAGAGCGATCTCTCCTGCAGGGAATAATTTTACTACTGGTGGCATATAAAGAAGCCGCTTCTGTCTGTTTTCCCAAAGAGCAGAGATCTATTTGATCATGCAATGTGGCTGCGTGAGCAGGCAAGTGTGTATATCTCTCTGCTGCCTTTGAACTGCTTGGCCAATTTTGATAAAACATAGAATGGCAGATGTGTCAAATGTGATAAATTTCTATAAGTTTCAAAGAAGTACCTGGTTGGATAAAGGTCTGAGGTTGTGTTATTTACCCCATAAAGAAGCTATTAATAAGCACGACCTTTATTGGATGACAGAGGATCCACATGTCTGCAAGCTATTAGAAACCAGATCTCTGCTGCTCACAGATCAGCTCATTTCCAGCCAGAGATTCTGAATCTTCTAAAGTTACAAGTTGTATGAATGTACGCTGTTCTAGAATTGGCTCGCAGAAGGTGTTGTTGTAAGATGTTGGCATAGTCTTGCACCTACCTGCTCTGTGCCCATGGAGCAGACACGTTATCTTGTTTGTTTATCTATCACCCTTTATATTTCCTCTCACAAGAAATGAAAAAATGACCAATGAGAACAAAAAAGCAAGGCTTCAAGGCCTTAGAGGGATAGAGCGAGTCACATGGATCTTCTCCAGATATTAGGCAAACAGGATCATGTCATCAGGTTGCTGAAGATATCACACTGGCAATGGGCCTACTCACTGGGGAGGCCAAAGTGAAATGAAGCTCCAGTAGGGAGTGACTTTTTTGCTGCTTTTTTTTCTTATACAAATATTGCCAGTGTCCCAGGCAGCATTTCTCCCCCTAGCATGGCTTGGTAGAAGGATACTGGGGCCAGACCTGGCAGCCAGGAGGAGTCAGTGGCCTATTCAGTGTGACCATCCCTGTGAAATATCACCTGGCTCTTTCCTCACTGAACTCCAGAGATGTGGTCATAACTAAACTTTTTTTGTTGTTGTTGATTCCTGTGGTTTTCTAAGAATAACATGTTTGGCTGTAGAGTAATCTGAAGAGACTTGCTGACTGCCTGCACCATTAGGCCTTGGCCCTAAAACTAAGGAGGGCTTGAAAACATCTGCATATTTCCTCTTCTTCTCCTCTCTGTTGCCATAACAGAGAATAAAAGACCTAAAAACCTAAAAATGGAGCTGGATTCCCCTCTGCCTTATGACACTCAGGCATGTGTACTCATTTCAGAGTGATTACAACAATGTCAGACAAGAGCTGCAGATTGATAAGGACCTACAGGGCAGAAAGGTTCAGCATGACAGGCAGTGGTTTTAAAGCAGGGCAGGTGAAGTTTCCATGGGGTTGTTTGGGAGGAAAACCTCCAAGGAATGAGGAAAAAGGAGAAAAAGTTGCTTGTTTAAAAATTAGAAGGTGATGGCACAGACTGTACTTTGGGTTGTCACAGAAAGGTAGCCACCCCTTTATGTTGATTGCTTTGCTTCCTAGATGGAGTTTGACTACCTTATTTCCTAGTTTGACTAGTTTGTTTGCAACCCTCTCAGTGGCTGATAAACTCTTTTAACTCTGTGCTCAGTCCTTGGCAAGGTGGATGTCAAGATCCTTGGAAGTGCAACCAATATGGTGTGCTACCATACAAGGGCTTTGCTGAACTTTGTATGGCATCATTTAATCACCAGTGACTTTTGCTCCTTTACTCCTTTTTGGACACTTTCTCTTTGGGAATCTAGTTTGGAAAATGTTTCTGAAGCAGTCGATTATTGACCTTGTATAGTGCAATATTTCTTGCTGTTGACTTATGCTTTTGGTCTAGTAGCAGACTTGGGGTGTGACAATAATGTCAAATTTCATGAATCTCCCTTTCCCTTTTGGTGTACACCCTAGGCTATGGATATATGAACAGAAACAATCAAAACATTACAGTTTAGAGTTGTTATGAGCTGCAATAAATGTATAGTCCCAGCCTGTCCTATCTGTCAAGACACCGTTTGTAGCTGTCTATTTGGCCGCAGACTTTGAATATGTAGATATGATTCAGTGTTCCTGACCTTAGGTAATGCTCTTATTCAAGAGGAGTAAGATGAAGAGCCATTGTCTTAAACTGAGGGAAGATGTGTGACCAGAAATCCACATTTTGTATCTTGATGCTGTTGCAAATGGAGCCAGAGCCACTGTAGGTTGCAGACATTGTAAGACTCATGTTACAGCCCCCCTGGTGTTCCTCAGAGGCTATCCTCACCATCTTGCTTCATTGGGAAGAGTTTTACTGGCTAACATTTTTTTTTTCATGTGCCCTCTCCTCTACCATCTCCCAGTGTGGCCCATGTGGGTAAGTGAAGTGCAGCCTATAACCCTTTAGTTGCCTGAAGAATTGTAATATGGGCAAGAGAGAAGGTCATCTCACCTATTGGCTCAGGCTTCTTAGAATGGCAATTAATTTGTCAAGAACTGTAATACAGGCCAAGTTAAAAAAAATAATAAAAAAAGCAAATAAATAATTTTTCTATGAAAGCCAAACAAAAGAAGAATTAAGTAAGTTGGAGGATGAAGTGAGTAAGGGAAAGCCACACTTTGTACTCCATCATCCCTAGGCTGACCTGTGTTGTCCTGTGTGGCCTCTCTCAATGTGCGTCACACAGCTGGTTCAGGACTTATTTATGCAGGTTGCAGCATTAAATTGCAAGCAGAATGCTAATTTCAATATTCATTTTCCTTTTATGCTCAAACTCAATATGAATATGTCTCTTCAGATTCAAATCTTATTTTCTCTTCCCACAAATGATTTCTTTCATTACTGGCTTGATGAGGAGGCATTCTTTTTTCCCATGAAAATACTAGCACTTCCCTTAATTATCAGGAATCATGAAGCAGAACTCTTATTCTCCCACATATAGCAATGGATGTGTCTTGTTACAAGCTCTGGATTGAGACTGATGAGCAGTAAACTGATAGTGTTGAAAGTAACTAGTCCCTAACCTAGATTTTGAAGACAGTGGTCCTTCATTCAGATTTCTTTTTCTACATAGACCTGAGATTGCTTCAGTTAGGAAGCTGTAGGACTGTGTTAGATATAACCCCAGATATAAACTTCTCCAAGACAGATGTTATCTTACATTACTGATAGTCCCATGTTCATTTTGTTAGTAGCTGTTTCAACTTAGTCACTGCCTGCCACAGACAACTCATTTTCTTAGCCTAGGAACTATTAGAACAGTCCTGTCCGAAAACTAACCTTTATATTCCAGGTTACTTTTCATCTGATCCATTGTGTGGCCCTATAAAAGGCTGACCAAGCTGGAGGAGGAACAGAACCACAGAAGCACTGGCAAGAAGTCCCTGGAGGTCTTTAGTCCAGTCTCCTGCTTTGAGTCCTGCCCAACTCTGCTTCCTATTCAGATTCTTAATAACTCTCTTGAACTGGGGTCCCAAAGTTGGAGATATTCTAGATGTGGGGATAGTAACTCTTTTGCTTTGCTAGCCACCATTGTCCTGATATAGACCAGTATATGTTCTGTCCTATTGTGATGGGCATTGTTGGCTCATCTTCATCCTGAAGTTGTCAATAAGGTAAGATGTCATAGTAAGGTGGGGGTAGGGCAGGAATATCCTTCATCAATACCTGCACTGAATGTGGACCATTTGCTACAGATTCAGCTGTGTGCTGACGTGAGTGCTCATTTTGCATGCAAGACATGGCTCAGGCTGAAGGACTTTTTTTCCAGTCTGTGAAAGGAAAAGCACTCAGTTCCCAAAGGAAATCACCTTTTTGGCCTTAAGGCCAAAAAGATGTAAAACCTTGGCTGTTTATCAGTAAATCACCTATATCAAGTATCTTCAAAGTATCCCATGTTTCAAGATTCAGGGCAGACCGGTTAAAGAACATGTTTGGGGTGCTTTTGTTTACTTTTCTGTCTTTGTTGTGTCAAGGCTATGTGCTCTTTAGGAAGGACGGGCTGGGAAGGTGAGGTGGTGGAGTTGCTCTTTATGTGAGAGAGCAACTGGAATGCACGGAGCTCAACCTGGGGGTGGATGATGAGCGA
>JAWLRI010000948.1:2295138-2345961 GCA_034781795.1 Crypturellus tataupa | reverse complement strand
AGAATGACTGATAGGAAGTTTGTAGTGTCTCAGCTTTGTTCAGCTTCACTTGCATCCTCTTTTGCCTCTGTGCATAGAGTTCCATGTTCCAGTATTTCACTGTTACTGTCTTTCCCTAATGCCTAAGAATATGACTGTAGCTTGAGAATATTCCTTCAAAGCGGAGATGAATCCATCATTAACATATGACAAAGTGATGAAGTTTCATGACAGGATTTTATGAGCTTTTTGCCCACATGTGTTAACCTGAATTCCCGACTCTGAGTAAGAGGGTAGTAGCGATGAGAGAAGCAGTATTTTTCAGCGTTCAGTCTAACTAGAGACATGTCCATGTTCTATGGCCCTGAGCTGTACTCCTGAGCACAAGCTGAACCACTGGATCTGCAACGTGCTACTAAATGGCCTAGCTTTGGTAGCTGCTCTGCACCAATCATGCTCCCTAAAGTGTCAGGCAAAGGATGAAAAGATTGTGGTCACAGCTCCCAAAGCACTTGCATCCCTAGAGACCGTATGGGAATACCTTGATGAATTTAAAATATTCCTCCAGTAAACATTTCCTTTGTTGAGGGAAGGAAAACCAGACCAATCTCCATTGCCCTGTACTGTGCTGTTCCTCTCTATTAACTGTCTGTGTTCCCATGCTGGCAACAGAAGCTGAACAATCCTTATTATATGTCTGAATTGGGACATGACAGTTGTGAAACAACTTTCACTGGTGAAACTGGGTTTTCCCCTAGCTCTTGGCTTCCCATCCTCGACTGGAGAGTAAGTTAAGGCTCACAATCTGCCTCTTCCCCAGAGTTCAGACTTTCAATTCATGTGTTTTAAGAGACTGGTTATATGTCGCTTGGAGACAGACCTCTTCTGGAGCTACAGATACCCAAATATATACAATATGCTTGCTCAGATTTCCCCACTGCTTTTCAAAAAAAAAAAAAAAAAAATCAGGGGATAATGTGTTTTCTGATTGTGAAGAAATGTGGAGCTGTCATCTGCTGGGGTGGCATCAAAAATGGATATTGATAAAGTAATACCTTGGAGGTTATTTTAAGAAAGGAGAAGGTTGTTTCACTTCCAAGTAGGTCAAAACTTACAAATGTGGTTAAATCACTCTTTAAAAATCAATGTATCACTAGATCAAACAGACATGACATTTTTATGTTTAGCTGATGAACTGAAGAAAAAAAAAAAAGCAGCTTTTCAACCATTTTCACTATTGGCTCGCTCTCTTCTGGACAGTATATTTCAGACATCTGAGCATCACCAGCAGATCTTCCTGGGCTTCAAGAAAGTGCCATTGTGGGAAAGGGGAAGATTTTTTCCCACAGTTTCACCAGTGTCCTCCCTGTCAGTACATTCCCTCCTGTAGTTCCCAAACCAACCATGGAGCCTCCTCCAGGGGACAGTACCAGCGTGCCACAATATTTGTTGTGTCATCCTCACACTAAGGAGTCTACAGCCAGCGATAGCATTGGGAGGCACTGTAACAACCTGCCCTCTCTGCATGTGAGCAAGCTCATCATTTAATCCTAATTCTTCTAATTAGTGTGCATACAATATTTAGTAGAAGATAGCACAGGAGATGTCATGTGGTAAGTAGCAGAAATACATGAGGGCAGCGCTCTACCAGATGTTTCTCATATAAGAGTAACTTCTACAGCCTGATTTATGTAGGTAACTTGCAAGGCATCCAAGGCTGATTTAGCTGTAGTTAGATTTCATGAAAATTGTAGGATCAGAAATTCCTGAAGGTACAAGGCAAAAATAAGCAGAACTTTCCACAAGTGGAAGAACAGAAATAAATACCTGAGTTCCATGCAGCAAATAAACATAATTTTGGTTTTCCTAAAATTAAGTACTGATGTGGTGGTCATGTTTGATGAGATTACATAGGTATTTTACACTCTTGACTAAGGTAATTGAAAAAACTAGACCCCAATTGTACTGTTCAGTCCTTCCTTCTATGCTTATACAAACAGCTAAGTGAGAAGACACTAAAAGCATTATTTAAAAAATGAAAACTTAGGGAAGACTTTTTTCCCTCATAGGGAACTGCCCTGGTGGTTTACTGATTTTATAATCCCAGTTTTACATGTCTGCCTTTCTTCTTTTACATTTGTTTGTTAAATTTTCATTCTGTATCCACCTATCTATCATTTCCATATATTTCATATCACTAGCACACAAATTTCCCATGTCTTATCTGTATGACATTACTTTTTATTTATTTATTATGCTGCATGATTAAGTAGTTAAGTAAAATTCTTTTAATCTGTTTCCATAAAAGCCTAAAGTCTTTGGGGCAGGCTTATTAAACTCCTGTAGTTTTCCAGATGGTGCCTTAAGGCCAAAAAGACATAAAACCTTGGCCGTTTATCAGTATATCACCTATATCAAGTATCTTCAAAGTATCTCATGTTCGAAGATTCAGGACAGACCAGCTAAAAACATATTTTGGGTGCTTTTGTTTACATCTCTGTCTTTGTTGCGTCAAGAAAATTTTTACAGGGACATGTTTTTGTTGGAAAGCTTAGATTTCATAGAAAAAAATATTTTGGAAGGGATCAGGGCATTGTAGTCTAACCTGCTTTGCTGAAATCAGTCTCTCTTTTGTGGGTGTAGCAGAATGAAAAATGCATATATTACATATTATTTACAGAATACTCCTTGCCAGCATGATTCTGTTTCCACAATCAGAGTTTTGTTAGGAAGTGAGAAACCCAGGTTCAAGTCCTAGCGGACTAAGCAGGTATGAGCCCATGGGATCATGTAAACCATTCAAGTGCTTGATTGTCCCTGGGAAGGTCCCTCATCTTTTTTCCACTTGGTGCCTCTGTCTGGTTCTTTCCATCCCGCCTTGCTAAGGACAAGCAATGATAAAATTGTCTTGTTTGTACGGCAGCTCTGAAGACTGGCCATCAGCAGCCTCTGACCCCTGGCCAGTGCTCAAACCACTTGGGAGGCTGCTCTGCTCCCAGATGACCCCTGTAATGTGGGGTAGCACCCTCATTGCTCTTACTGAGTGACCGTGGGCACCCTGTAGAAGTCTGCTTGGTACTCTTCCCTGCCATTCATAAGTTGCCTTTTTGGGGTATTTATCCAACTTTCTTTGATCTAGTATTTAAATATCTCACATTATTACAACTTGTCAAACGGCCATGCTGCCCGGGGGCTCACCCTACCTGTGCAAAAGATACATTGCCCCATGAAAGAATATGAAAATACAAGAACAAAGAGCATCCTTTCAGCTCTTAAAAACACCCAGACAAACACAACAAGAATTTCTGTTTTTTGAAATTGGCTATTAACTAGCAAATCTGCCCTAACCAATACAGGTTATGAACAAACCTGCTCCTCTTAGTGCATTTGTCTGGGAATACCTGTATGTTGTGATGCTTATCACACGGTATTTAATACTGGGTTGGAAAGTGTTGTGAAAGAAGGGAGCATGTCTCCTGATGCTGCGGGGCATGGCTTTCTGAGGTTTTCCTTATGCAGTCTCTCAAGCTTTATGGTTAGGGACTGGAAAAGGAAGACAAGAGCTCACGTTAATAAATGTTCTAATACCTGAACTCTTTGGAAAAGACAAGGATTGCATGTATAGGAATCCTGTGGTAGAAAAGCGTGGTATTGACAGTGAGGGCACGTCTCAGAGAGATGATGCCAAAACCTGTAATCAAATTTCAGTCAGTTCCAGATCACTTCGCTTTTAAGAAAAGGTCAGGAATGAGGCCTTTGGGGTCTTCAGATTTCCAAGACCTCCTGTTCAAGCAGAGCAGCTGCATCTGTGTGCCAGTTCAGCAACACCTGCATGCAAACACTTTCCATCACAGCAAAACTTTGTAGTCGCAGACTAGACTTTTGTCTTGGGTCTGTCAGTAACATTTATTTTTCAGTCTTCAAATTTGGCTGCACTTGCCCATTCCAAGGCACGTCTTACTCAGCCATGACTACTACATTTCACGATATGATCTTGTTTCCTGCACATGAGACCTGGTAAGTAATTGACTAAGCAGGAAAAGAGGGGTGGGAAAGTGGTAAAGTCACACCTTTAAGAACAAAGCAGTCAATGGCAAAACTGAATCTAATTACCATTACACAACTCCTATTTGTAAGTATCTCACAGTCTGTTGTAAAGAGGATTCCCATGCCAGATGTGTCTAAATGTGGCCAGTAGACAGCCAGAGGTAAAGAGTGAATGAGTAAATGAATGAATGAATCTTTGTATTACAAAATCCCTAAGATCAGCCTAACACTCATAGTCCAAAGGCTCTTCCCCAGGCTGGCTGGCTCTACTTTTGCTCACAAAATAAGGTTCTTTAAAGAAGTTTATAAATTCTGTCCTTCACAAAATCCAGAGCACTGTAAAAGGCAGCCATTTGGATAACTTTATCACCACTTTTATGAAACAATTTTTATTAAAATGTTGTAATTTTATCTCATTAGTTCATGTCTACTGTCATTTATAATAAATAAAATGCATGACTATTACTACCATATTAAATAATTTTCTCTTCCTTTATACATTCATTACCTTGATGTAATAATGCATTGCCAGTCCCTGGCAGCATTACCTTTACCTTAATGTACTAGATAAAACTCGCAGACTGATCTGCCTCAGCTGACACTGGGACACTGACAGCTAGTTCTGCTCCTGGTAGATGCAAACTATCTTGTATGTTGAAGCAATTCACTGATAAGGAGGTTGAAATATGAATGTCTAATACGAACTTTTTTTAATGTAATTTCCAATTGATAGAATTAGGTAGTTGCCATTGTCTTGATTGCTTGAAGATGTCATTGCTGCTTATCAATGCAAGTGCAGACAACTCATTCAGCATGTTAACGTGTATGCAAATCTATCTTCATTCAATGGTGTCTGAAAAGCAGTTGGGTTCCCTGGCAATTATTTTAATTGAAGAGAGAATTGCTGACCAGACTACCAAATATTCATCAGTGCTAACATCATTGTTGCCATAAGAGGTGTAGGCTCAAAAATAAAATAAAATGTCCTTTGTACTCCTTTAATTGTTTAGGTCTCATGAAGGTAACCAATTTGATTATTTTCAGCCAGATGATTATAATGTACTTTCACTAGTACGTTGTCACATAGGTATGATAACATGTTAAATATCATTGAGTTTTAGACATAGAAGAAAACATTTAAGTAAATATTTTATTAAGACTATATACTCGTGCGATATTCAGCCTTTTCTTCAAAAAGCTGAATTAGGGCCCTCCGAGCAATTTTTCATGGATTCCCAAACTACCAGCCAACAGTAGCTCTGCTCTTAAGGGAAGGACCTGCCTGGCCTGAAAACTAATTTCATTACAAATAAATAAATGAATAAATAAATAAAGACATCTTCAGACAGGGTAGGTCCCTGCTGGCAGTGGCAGCCCATGGCCCAGAGTGAGGACAGTGCTCAGCAGAGCGGACTGGGTTCCAGATCCAGCACCAGGCTATTTGGAACCCTGTTCCTCCAAGGAAACCCATTACTATTGCTGGCCCCTATGAATCTGTCCCTTTTTGGGGTGCAGGTCCTCCTCACCCTATTATTGGTAACCCTATTATTGGTGACAAGCGCAGCATTTGTAAAGCAAAAGAGATGCCATGCATGGCAGTGTCCTCATGGGAAATTAATATGGAACAATCAGCACCTTATTATAGATACTATTCTTTCAAGGTATGTAGTAGCCTCTTTTCTGACTAGCCCATGGGACTGTGAACTTTCACATATGCCCTAACTACCTGTGGGCAGTCCCCACAGAATGGAAGCAAAGCCATGAATCTGTATCTTGACTGTTTTCTGGAGAGATGGCTCCTTTGGAGAAGCTCACAGAAGAAATGTGTTACTGTGATCCAGCTGCTGCCACCACCTATGGAAGGAAGGTTTTGCTCTTGTGTGCCCTCTGAGGGTACCTTCCCCAGTTCTTATATCAAGACTTGATCCCAAATTAAGTGGAAAGATATGATAAATCACGATAAGAAGTGGTGGGGAAACACAATGGAAGGTTACTTCTTGGGTTACGTGGTAGGTGCACTTCAGCCCCTTCTCCCTTCAGAAGAGGGTCATGCAGGTGCAAGATGACCATGTCTTCCTTTCAAACTGCAAAAGGTTGGTGGGAAAATCCTTGTTGGTACTAGAAATTAGATTTATAGTGATGTAAATCACATCTGGGCTGGCTTATTAATTAATCAAATACAGCATAAAGCAGAATAAAAACTTCTTCAGACTGTAGCCAGCAAGCAAGCAGAGTAGCTGCTCTTCGTTACTGCTTTTCCCACTCTCAATGTTTGAGTAAACACTCTTGCACCGTGTGGTTAAGATTTCTGTCTTATATCTCCTTGTCTGGTTAACCAGCTTGACAGGTTTTGCCAATCTCTCCAGTTGCACTGGAGAGCCAGAAACCAGTTCAAAATGGGTGGGTTTGATTCTCCTTCTAGAGCTGTTTCCATGAGCTGTAGACGACTTATCTATGAAAATGTTCCAACACGTTGAGGCTCTGTCCTTCTGCACTTTAGATAAAAGGAGATACCAGAGATGCTTATCTTCTGTTGTTCCTACAGAAAATGTGCCTGGGTTTTTGGGATAATATTTAAATCTATCCTCTCTCATTGGTCATACAGGACCCTAAAAAACACATATCATAGAATCATAGAATGCTTAAGGTTGGAAGGGACCTCTAGATTCTGCCATCTGTAGCTGTTTCAATGCCAGGTGTTCCTGAGTCAGAAGCATTTTCGCAGACTTAGTAACCCTTGATGATCTCTTGCATAAACACAGCCACTTCCCCAGTTAGAGCCTGCAATGGAAACAGAATTTGGACCTGTATCTCTCCCCAGTTCTTGACCTCCTCCCACTTGCCCGTAAAAACCTCTCACCCCCAGAGTTATTTTCAAGTTTGAATTTCAAAAGTCTCCTGCATCCAAATTTCTCTGACCTTTCTGGACCTTGCCTCACCTCCCTCTGCAGTATCTTTTGTGATTGCTTCTGAAACCAAGGCTTGCTCAAGAAAATAGGCTCTTCATACACACTGTGAAATCATGAAAATGTAGGCACCAGTTTAGAATGGATCTTGAGAAAGAACATCTAACCCATCCTCCACTTCTGGAGCAGGACCCCATCTATTTAAATCATTTCCAAAAAGCATTTGTCTAGCCTTTTCTTGCAATCCACCTAGTGTGGAGGATACACGCTTTCCCTACGGAATCGGCTGTAAGTGCTTCACTCCCGTCAACGTAGACTTCCCTTTAGAGAGACGTGGGGCTATGACTGGGTGTTCCTGGAACACCTTCACTGTTTCCATCTCCTCTCATAAGTCATATTTTCCAGGCTTTCTATTGCTGCAGATCACAGCTGCTCCTTGGTGCACTTGGTTTCATCTCTAAAAATGAAAAGACTTCAGTTTCATATCCAACCACCAAGAGAGACAGGAAATGTATGAGGTCAGTATAATTCAATGGGGATAGTGCAATCATATCATTCAGGAAAATTCTCCAGGAGATTATCTTAAGTGAAAAGCTATGAAATTAAAATCACAAAAGACAGGCTCAGCACCAGTCTCCCTCTTTGTATCTGTAGTCCCTCATATAGTTAAATAGAAGGAACATGCTGATTTGAGGACTCCAGCCTGCCTGGAGACAGCTTTTTATCCTGTCTGAAAATAAGTCCAGTGAAAAATGAATTTTAATCCTGGACTGACTGCAACTAGACATTTGACTTCTTTATAACATATTACCTGTGACTCCAGACCCTTTCTGCACTGAAAATCCATTTTAAAGTGAGTGTACTCTTCTCCCTTCTTCTTTTGTGATGTCAGCTTTAAGGACATTGGAGTAACCAGTCTTTTATTCAGTCTAATTACTCTAATTTCCATTGTGATAATGCCCTGGGCCTACCTGAAGAAAGCCCCACTAAACTATTTAGTGTATTTGGATATGACAGGAAGCAAGTTCTCCTCCAAAAAGGCTGGGCCCAAACTGGAAAAACAGACTGTAAGGGGGAAGGGAGAATGAAATACTAAATCAGCGAGTAGAAGTGTGAAAACAGAGACATCAAACACACACATCACTTTTAGCACATCACTAAGAAACATTAGCAGAAGAACCATCTCCACTCACCACGAGAAATCTTACCTCGCCACATTCAAAGTGAGTATCCTTCTATAGCACACTAGATTTCTTGCTAAACATATTGGAAAATCCCCATAAATTGACTGACTGTGTCCTCCTGTTTGCTGCAGGTCAGGCTGTAGATGGTGTATCAAAGGTAGGAAATAGTTACTGTGAGGCAGCACATCCTGGTAAAGCCTGCAAACGGGGCAGGGAGCCTTTGGGCAGATGGCTAGGTTGGTCACTGTTGCCTGGTTCATCATGAGAGCTCAGGGCTTGGAAAAACGATTCTAACATTACCTAATCTGTGACCAGGTTTCACAGCCACATTGATGATTTCTTTCTGCTAGTTGGTTTAATTTAGAGTGCAGCAGAATGAGAGGAGAATTTCCTGCCTGTTTCCAAGGCTTTTATGTCAAAACCTGATTCCTGGAGGAAGTTTTGCAACTATGGAATCCAGGAATCCTGGACCAAGGCTGCTCTAAGGTGTCTGTTGGCAGTAATTTTGCAAAGAGGAGCTGCATGCCAGTTTGGAGAGGAAGCTCATTGCATTACTGACTTACTCTGGGATATGAGAGCTTCTGACTGTTTAATGGGAAGGGAGATGGGATATCAGCCAGCAAAAATCCAGCCATTCAGGCTGGCCCTTGTTATACTTGGCCTCTTTGGGCTTAATGCTAAGAGTACAACAAGGCTGTTCCAATGGTTTCATCTCAGGCATTTAAGGTCAAAGGCAGAACGTTGCTCAATCAATGTCTGCACTGGAGACATACCTAACAGACACCAAGCAAGCCTGCCTTTTCCTACAGCCTGCATATTCAGAACCAGGGAGAGATATGTAGCATTCTTCTTGAAGAAAAAAAAATAACCACCAGTGCTAGCACACTCTGGCATCTGTACTTTCGAGAGTATACACTTCCCCAAATCACACTGACATATCCATTTCCCTTCAGTTATAAAAGTCCTCGTGACAGACAGTGCTATATTCAGCAAGAGTTGGTAGCTCCCTGTCCCTGCGTCCCATCAGCATGCAAG
Organism: Crypturellus tataupa; assembly: GCA_034781795.1. Lineage (NCBI taxonomy): Eukaryota > Metazoa > Chordata > Aves > Tinamiformes > Tinamidae > Crypturellus > Crypturellus tataupa. The sequence goes on along the minus strand of JAWLRI010000948.1, from coordinate 2,336,810 downwards.
TATCTCTTGGTCTTAGCCTTCTCCTGACTATCCTAGACCCAGGTAAGTTTTCTGCCAGGATCTGCTGGGCTGGGAACTGTCCTGTTGTTCAGTGGGTGAGGGGGCATTCCTGCCATCTGAGTTTCAGGCAGCTCCCTAGTCCTGGGGGATTTGCCATAATGGCCATGAATGGTGGAATGGGGAATCTTTGATGCTATGAACCAGCTTGCAGATGAAGATGTAGGTGTCTACACTGAAGCCTGTTTTCGGAGCTCCCACAGTGGTTGTTAGCAGTCATGAGAGTCTAGAGAGGGATTCAGATCATGTTAACACAGACATATTTGGCTGGCTGAATCAATCTCTAGCCACCACTAATATAAATGTAGGGGTTCAATGAATTTGCTCATGCCGGTGGCCTTGTGATGTTTTAGACAAGAATGTGTGTCAGAGAAGACAAGCTGTTCGGCTTCTCTTCAGAAACCCTTTGTTTGTCTCGAAGTGTTTCCTGATCATTGCCTAATATTCTGGTTCTGATTAAGATGCTCTTTTCTTGAAAAAGTTGGCAGTCAACAAAGTGGATTCCTCTAATGACTAAGAGTTACATGGTTCTTGGTTTGTTCATAGCAGAGTCAAGACCTAGTGACAGCTCTCCAGTGCTTTGGCTGCCCTGCTCGCTGCAAAGACAGAAAGACTTGGGAGCTGGGAATGCAGGAGAGGCTTGAATTTCTTCCAGAGCAGAGAGGATTTGCATTCTCTTTCTTTAGCGTTTCCCAGGAAAACCAATTAAGCAATACACTATAAGAGATGAGTCAAGCTGCCTTTAAAATGAAAAACACTATCTTGACAAGGCTTCCCCTCACTTCTACAAATTCAGATTGAAATGAGGTAAATAATAATAATTATAATTAACCTCCCTTCCTTTTCCCTCCCATCTCCAGATTGAGCAACGAAACAGAAAAAATAAAGAAAGAACTTGTTGTTCAAATCGTTCAAATGCTGGAACAAAATGTGAATAAAAGGGAAGTGAAATCTCCTGTGATTGGTATCCAAGAATATGTCCTACTTCCTTCCTTAGGTATTACTCTTCAGTGTGAAGTTTGTCACAGCCTAGGAAAAACCTGCTCTGGTCCCCTAAAAGTCTGCAATGCTGATGAAGATATCTGTGGCACCATTGTGCATGAGGCCACAGTAGGTAGGTGAGAAGACTGCTGTGGCTGTTTACTGGTGCAGCTTTCAGAAAAGGGTTGGGGCATGGATCTCTCTCTATATCTCTGCCTTATGGTAACTCCTCAGATGAGTTACTATTTTTCTTTCTTTCTTTTTTTTTTTTTTTAATTCAAAGAGGTTGCAGATCTGGGATGGGAATGGGAAGAGCACATTATTTTCCGTCTTGAGGAACATTTACCTACCTGGACAGCTTAGTTCTGAGTTGTGGAGGAGAGTGATCTAAACAGTAGTCTGGAAGCTGAAGTTGGCTTTTAATTCTAGCTAAGCTGAGTAGCTGGGTCAAGGGACGGGGCTGCCAGGGACTCAAGTTCTTGACATCTAGCACTATGAGTAGCTCGGCCATGAGGGTGGAGTTAAAAAACAACCTGCATCTGAGTCCCTTCCCTAAGCAGAGATGGACATCCCAAACAGCCCGTTGGCCCTATAGGCACTGGACACATCCCCACTCTCTGGTGTTTTAGTGGCTTGGCCTTAGTCATTACCCAGCTTCACTATTGTGACCATGTTTTTTAGGCTGGAAATTGGCTCCTATCCTGCTAGGCTTGGTGCCGGTGTTTCTTCTCTCTACTTGCACAAAGCAACCCTTTATCTTCTCAGGGCTGTTGAGGTCTCAAGAGAGCACGTTTCTGTAATGATTCTGTCCTTCCGTTAAGCCTTTTGAGTCTGGCTCATGGGAAAGACTATGTTTGTCCACAAGAGGATGTTAGAGCTTGCAGCTAATGGATCTGGGTGCTTTGTGGACAGCACATAAAGAAATTTGTGTTATGGGTCAGCAGTGCATGGGTTGCCCCATAAGTTCTAAGGTTGAGGCATAAGAGCTAGGATGAATATCTGCAACAAAATTGCAGTCCTGGCCTAGTTGGCCAGGAGCAATTGTACCCTTCTGCCTTTGAACATGTAGAAAAGGAGAAAATCCTCATTAATGTCCCTGATGTGTTTCTCATTGCATCAGAACCACCTTAGTTCCTCTGAATTGATTTAACTTCTCCAGGTTCTGCAGTGCTACCTTCAGAATGACTTTGCTATTCCCAAACCCCTGTCAGGATGTGGGGAAGACCATATAGCAGGGAGCAAAGAGACAGAGAAGTTCCTGCTATGGGAAATAGAGGGAATTACCTTGTGTTTAATGACTTGACACTGCCCTCTCCTTTGTGACAGGGGGGATGGTAATGTCTTCATCCTTTAAGACCTGCCTGATGTCCAGTGTGTGCCATCTGGGTGCTACCACCATGAACTATGGGAAAGTCAAAGGAAGAACTGGTTTGGCCTGCTGCATGGGTGAAGCCTGTCAAACAACAACACCCTCACGTAAGTTGCTTGTTTCTTCCCTGTCGCTTTATTGTCTCTGCCTGCCTATCCTGAGAGTCTGTTGTTCCTGCTGCTGGCAGAACAGACCTTTTCACGTGGGTGTGAAGAAGTCGTGGGTGATGAGTCCCTTCACTTACGAGCCTTCTCCTTATTAAAATCGATCTCTTTCCTCCCAGTGCCACCAGTGAACAATGTGCCCAATGGATTACACTGTCCTGCCTGCTACAGCATAGACTCCTTCCACTGCGGTAATGAAACGGTAAATTGCACTGGATCTGAAACGCAATGCATTGAGCTTGCTGGATTGATTAATTCTGGTAAATATATTTTGATTTGGGCTGTTGTCTTTTTGGTTAAATTGATGAAACCAGGAGGAAGCATTACAGGAAAATAAATAAAAGGGCAAAAAAATTGTGAAGGAGAAATAGAGGAAGGGACACAAACCAGAAAGGGCACATGCTTAAGCCTGATAAACAAAGCACATGTATTTTCTCCTCCCCATGTCCTTGTCATGCACCGATAACTGCTGAAATTCCTCACAGCATGGTATGATGGAGGACAGGAGAAAATCTGAACTCAGAAGCAATCTGATATGGTAATAAATCTGACCAAGACCATCAATGCCCTAGCTAAAGTGAATGAGGATTTACCTGGATCTGAGTCAGCTGCTCACTTCGAGGAGGTTCAGGTGAAACTTCCCTGGAGGATGGGGGATGTCTCCTAATACAGAGCCATCAGCTATTTCACAGGGTGTCACAGGCTGCTGTGGGCACATGATACTGTTTTTCTTAGTGGTGGTCCTGTTCAAGGAGAGTCAGAGACAAGTCTCTCCTCATGAATGTGGTGGATGAGCTTCGAGGTTCAGAGAACCTGAAGACCTTCCTAGTGAGGGGAACTTGTGGTCTTTTAACAACAGTGGTAACCACCAACATGAAACAAATCTCCTTCTGAAAGATCTCCTTCAGAAATCTTATTCCACACTCTAGAAACTGTGGTTGGAGGGAGGAAAGTAGACACCAAGCTCCTTGGCTACTTGAAAAATCTCCCTCCCCTGGGTAATAAAGTTGCACATCACAGGGTGGACCCATCAATCTCCCATCAGGAAGAAGAAAAAGCTCTGAAGTCAAGGACAGTAGCACACTCTCTAAAAATGTGTGAAAAAAGTCTTTGTATTTGATCATAGACATAGTTTCTCTAGGATGATATTACTGTCAGGTGAAAATATTATGCCTCGAGGTTTTTGTTATACATTTTACATAGCTTTTGTCCAAACTCTGAATTAGAAAGAATTTTGCAGAGCCAACATAAGAGAAAATGGCTCTTTGCTTAGTCTCTGTGATGGAAAATGTGTGATGCAAACTGTATTTTACAGACATAAAAAAGTTCTTAATTTGTCTTGACTTTGTCTTGATCAGCCATTGTAAATGAAGAAAATCTGTGCGGTCTGATGAACCAAGCAGAGAAATCAATTATATAGGAGGAGCAATGAAAGTTGAGGAACTAGTGAAACACTCATACACATTATTTGTATTCAAGATGGAAATATCCAGCAGAATATACCTGACCTCTGTAGTCTGCATATAGCAGAAAACATGAGCTGTAAGAACAAAAGTGTAATGAGCGAGAATATTGAGAGTATTTAACTAAGAAGTTAGGAACCCTGGATCAAAAGGAAGAATCTCACACAGCCTGACTTGCTGTTGTCCCTAGTTGTTGGCAGTTAGGTAATTTAACCATAAAACTGGTTGGAGTCATTGACCTGTTAGAATTTTCTTCATAGGTCTTTTGTTTGGTGAGGCAGGCCTGAGTAGTTTATCAGTTTGATGTCCAAGCTGTGAGTATCTTTGTGTGGCTGCAGCATTTTTAAGGTCTCTTTCTCAGGTAGATTCTCTGATGTCTGCTAAGTGACAAGTTCATGTTTCAGCACCTCCCTCAGTGCAGACATGAATGAGCCTTATCTGTCAGGTGGTGAGATACTGTGAGGTCTTAGAGATTGGATTTACTGGAGTAAACCTGCTAGTGTTTATCATAAATGGCTACACATAACCAGGTGAACCCTGCCCTTTAATGTCTTTGAGGCTTCCTAACCTTCATGCCAAATTTGACTGAAAGATGTTCATTTGGGTCAAGAGTCATGAGAAGGCCAGAGAGGGCAAGAAACAAATAAATCCATGCAGTATCATCGCACAACCATTGCTGATCTTTAGGAAGATCTCTTCCTCAGTGAAAGAAAACAACTTAAAAGGTTTTCATCACCTTTATTCAGCAGAAAGCAGGAAAAAGCAAAGTTATTCCTTTGTATTTCAGGTCAACCAAGGAGACCTTCCTGTTTCTGCATACTTGACAGGGGAGGGGATTGGAGAGGGATGGATTCGTGAATTTTGTAGTGAACCAGATGTAAAGAATAGAGAGAGCTCAGGGAGAAAACATGAACCTCAGTGACCAAGGAGGGAACAGCTATGAAGGCTGATTTTCCTATTACATGGCATGTACTTCTTCTTCTATGCAGGTGGACTATTTATGAAAGTTGCCATGAAGGGCTGCACCACCATTTCCGAATGCAGTGCAGAAGGAGAAGGAAAAAAACAACTGGGAATGATAGAAATGAAAATAAAGCAGTTCAAATGCAAACCAGCCTCCCTTTTGCACAGAGTAGTTTCCGGGCTCCCGACGCCAAAATCCCTCTTTCTTCCTGTCCTGTCACTACTAATCTTGGAGAAGGTACTTTTCTGATGCAGTGTAGGACTGGGATAATAAAATAATGGTAAAAATCTAGCAGTGATTTGCACAGATTCCTGTTTGCTCTGACTTCTTCTGCACAGGAGTTTTCAGATCAGCTCTTGTTCTCGTATTATTTTGCAGAATAAAGAGAGTACTTATATACCCTTTGTTTTCTGATTTTGTTAATGTGATTTAAAGTTCCATAGATTTAATTTGCACATTCTCTGAGTGTGTTGTCCACATCAAGACCTTGGGAAACTGTACAACTACTACGTAACTACAAACATGTACAGCTACTGCATAACTACCAATAGGACAAGAAGAAATGGCCTCAAGTTGTGCCAGGGGAAGTTCAAGTCAGATATCAGGAAAAATTTCTACACGGAAAGAGTAGTCAAGCATTGGAACAGGCTGCCCAGGGAAGTGGTGGACTCACAGTCCCTGTCAGTGCTCAAGAAACATGTAGATGAGGTGTTTAGGGACATGGTTTAATGGGCATGGTGGTGGTGGATTTATGGTGAAAGCCTCTTCCAGTCATAATGATTCTATGACTCCATGATCCTGTGCACATGGTATCTCTATACTGCCCAGGTAACAGGAACTCTCATGACAGCCTTACAGCCTATATTCCTTGTCTCAGTGAAAGTCCCCCTGTATTTGGTTTGCCACTTTGGACAGGACCTGAGATGAATTCCTGAGAGGTCCACTCTGGTTAGAATGAATTTCATTTTTTTTTTTTCCCCCCTCCCTTTGATCTTAGGTGCCCATGGTAGGTCAGAGGACTGCTTGTGTCCTTCAGGTAGTCATGAAGTATTCTCTATTTCAGAGAAGGTAGTGACCCTTTGCTACAAACAAACTATTCCTGACAAGCTCCTTTGACATCATGGTTATTATTTGTGCCTTACCAGTTATTTTGCTCCTGTTTTATTCCAGATTTCAGGACTATTCAATGTAAGCATTTGCCTCAGGATTAATCTCATTAGGATTGGCTTGATTTCATTAAATAATTATCTTTTTATGACAACAGACTTATAGTGGCCCAAACACTGGCCCTATGTCTAGTTTGTTCCTATTTGGCCAAACTACATACTTAACTGTCCAAGTTTCCCTTCTTCAACATGGATCTGCCACCAATAACTTCTCCAGATACTGTCTGCCCTGCTGGCTCTCCTCAAATGGATCTCACACAAGTGCCACAAAGGCACTTAAGAAAACAGCATGTCAAGCAGCATTACAGTAACCAGGAGGTAGTATGGGCTGAGGGCAAGAGGATAAGGAAGTGTACACTAGGGTGTACAGTGTAGGAAAGATGCTTGCAGCCTTCAGCTTTTGGGCAAGGCTATATCCATCTGTCCCCAGGTGAGTGCAACCCACTAGAAAAGGGGTAGCCCATTTTTAGAGGAGAGCGTAAGATTATTAAGCAAAGTGCATGTTTGTGCCTTTCCATAATAGTTCTAGTTTGCAGTGCAAATGTTGTATTTTTTATACGGAGTCACGGTGATCAAACAATGTAATTTTATCTTTCAATTCAATCCTGTGGCAGAGAGTGCTATGGAAATTTTTGGCTGCCTAAACCAAATCATAATATGTGGCAACAGTGAGGTGATTACACCGTCTTCCCAAACAAACTGAAGTTCCTTTCATTCTGCTATTCCCACCAATTAGTTGGGAGAGAATTTCACATTATCTATGATAATACCAGGTGTGGGTATGAAAATGAAAATTAATTTCTGGGGTGGGGAGTGTACTGATAATACAGATTTCATGCAGGGAAAAGAGTCCAGTTACACAGTTAATTATTTGCAGAGGCAGTGCGTTTACAGTGTGGATGTTAGGAGAAGGAGTACACTCCCCTTGATGGGGCTCCAATAGACTTGAGTGACCTACTCATTCAGCATTTTTCCAGATCTGATAACACCCTGGAATCAAAACAATTCTCTATCTGTGTGAGTACCTTAGCCCTGAACACATCTCCTGCACATTCATGCAGAACGCTACCTTGCTGTCTGTGGCATCACCCATGGCAGATCTCTATCCGGTCCAACGATTTAACCCTTCACTCTTTTGTTTGTTCCTCCTTGATCTGTGATGTTATCAGGATGGAAAAGCTAAATGTTTTTTTTTTTTTTTTTTCAACCTGCTCAAGGATAGGGTGAGAAATCTCCAGAAAGTCAAAGTGCTGAGGTCATACACAGGGGAGAATAAAGAGGAGCAAGGCAAACAGTAGTGTGCGACAAGGATTTGTGGCACAGAAAACAGAAACAACTCAGTTTTGACTTCTAATTCATTCTTTTGGCCAAGATAACTGTTGTAATCTGTGGCTATATAAATGGAATAGTGATAAGTGGGAGCAACTCTGCATTTTTATGATTATTATGTCAATTCTTGGTCCTTTTCCAATATCCACATTTCTAAAGACCATTAAAATGGAGAGTGTGAAGAAAAATGCCTTACAGCAAAAGTCTTCAGGGTTGTAAACTGGTGATGTGATGAAAAAGAAGATAGACAGGTGACTTGTTTACAGATATGAGCAAACTGATAGGGAAAGGGATAAGATCTTAAAGAGCTCTTTTATACACCAGAGAACATCAGAAACATGACAAACTCAAAGGCGGAAAAAGTCACATAATTACTGCATGTAGACTACATGTAGAAACCTCTAAGGATGCCAGGGAGTCACCAGCTTTTGATGTCTGCAAATCCAGCATGAAGGCCTTTCAGAAACAGATGTTTTCATTGCAGACAGGTTATAGACCGTATTACAGGCAGTACAGGCACAGTTGATAGAAATGAGATAAATTGGGGTATGAAGGAAGATAATGAGCTGATGACCCCTTCTGATCTCAAGCCTGGCTCCTGGGAGAGGGAGATGAAGCTGGAGTGTGTTCTGATAAAAGAAAAACAAAGGATGGAAGAAAACTGGCGGCACTAATTTGCAAGCACAAATCAAACAATGGGATCTCGGGATCCTGAGGAGTTATGAATGAGCAATAGTTGCCTGTAAGAATGCGCAGGGTGTGAACACCAAAGAATGGGGCATCTTCAGCAATTTTCTTTAAAATAGTCACAAGGGTGAATAGGGGAAGCTCCATTGTTTGTAGAGTTTAATTGCGGTTATGCAGCAGGGAGCAACCCTGATCTCACAGGCATGTTGGGGAGGAGCAAGGAAAGATGTAGCCAAAACCCATTGTAGTAAATAGAATGACTCCTGCTGGGCTTTGAACCAGGCCTGAGACACCAAACTAGATTGTTTCCTTTTGCAGGTTCTCTTCATAATGTATACAAACTCTGCTCCCACATAGATGCACACATACAGACATGTAAATAGCAGATCCTCTCTTAGATCTTGCAGACACTTGAACAAACAGGCATGCAAGATACAGGCAGGCACCAGATATGCACAGCTCTGGAAGGCTGGAAGACGCTTGTCTTGTCCACACTACAGATCATGTCAAGGACAGCTTTGATCTTCACATAGCATAGAAGACACTGAATATTGTGTTCTCTCTCCAGATGATGGAAAACTAGCAATGTCCTGCCATTCCCTCTCCTTCCTCTGCAGTTTCAGCTTTCCCATCAGAAGCCCAGCGGCAGCCAGAAAAACTGCCAGTGACTTTAGTTAGAGAAATGGATGTGCCCAATAGAGTTTTAATAGCGCCAGGTTAAGAGAGGACCTGAGTTGTATGTAGGGTGGACAGGGAAGATGTGAGGCAGGAATCAGAGAAGTTGGGGAAAAGCTGCTGCACATTGTATAGCCATGCACCATGCAAGGCAAATATCAGATGCTAAAACACCCTTAATTCTTCCTTTTCAGCATACTTGGTAAATGCCTTCCTTTCACTTCCTAGGAAATCTTCCTGTCTTTCAAATCAGGAAGTCAAGACTGGATTTCTCTTCTTTCTGGCTAAAGCATGTTCTGAGCATTTATTTGCAAAGGAATATGAAGTTATTGCTGTATTTCTTTTACATCATGACCATGACTCTTATGAAAAAGTTTGTCAGGCACTTATGCCAACAGATCCTCTAAATATTTTGGGAATTACTCCTCCACAAAGACAAAATAAGAACAAATATTGAATGAACAATGGATCCTTATAGTCATCAAGAATATATGTCATGCTGCATGCCAAACAGTAAAGAATGTGTCCTGATTCTTATAAGAAAGAACTGCAGGCCTGTGGCCATCTGACCAAATGTGGGCTTATGCAATGGGTTGGTGTCTTCATCTGAGCATGTCACCAAGCTCCAGGGGAGATAAGATCAGCATAGCCCTCTGAGATGGGGTCCTGCCTCTGGTTAGATGAATCACACCATAAGTCCCCATTTGTCAATACAGTGGGTGTCAATACAATGGCTGGGTGGCTCTCCACTGCCCATGCCACTGACAGGAGCACCTCAATTGTAAACACATATTGTAGGCACTTCTATTGTAAACAACGTTAGGGGAAGCAGCCTGGTGCCCTGTCATCTCCATGGAGATGTTTTATCAAAAAGTTGTGGAGCAGAGAGAACAAATACTCCATAGTCTGCTGTGCATGGCCTCATCTCCTGACTCCATGGGCTATCCTGTATTGCACACTGGTATTACCAAGTTCTCATATGTTTACACCTCTTTCTTCAACCAGGACATTAACTCTGGAACATGCATTGCCAAGAACGGTCCCCATCTCCCTTGAAGCCATATGGAAAAAGTCTCTCTCCCTCCACATGCATATCCTAATAGTGATAGAGCATTTTGCTAAAACTCATGAGAGTTCTCAAGTGGATAAAAGAATGAAAATAAATTTGCCTCTGCATCTGTCCTGAAGTAACTTAGCAAAATATCTATCCTAAGCAACCCCTAAGACCTGTCTTTTAATGTGAAAAGAAATGCTGTTCGAGTTAGTTCCAGAACTGCATAGTTGCTGGTTGTCACTGGGAACACAGTCTTTCTAATTTGGCGTACTGCTGGTCACAGGAAGGAAAAGCTTTCTCCAACAGTTTTCCACCTTCCCTGGTCACATCTCATCTGATTTTGTCTCCAGGAAACAAATTCTTGGGTCTCCTGCCCAGAAAGGCTTGTCGCTGCTATAGAAACTTAGGATTTTCTGTTGCAGAAGAACCAGGTAAACTCGTGTATTCTAAGTTGATTTCTGTTGGACATATTCTAGGGTGGTGTTGCTTGCCAGAGAAAGTACAACAAAGATAGGCAGCTGATTTTCAAAAGAGTAGAATTTGATTGTAGTCATTGTGTTCTGTGCAAGTAGAAGGGAACTATGAAATTATACCTTCAAGAAACTACAAAGCCATTTGCAGCCTTGGGACACTCTTTCCAGTCAAAGATCCATCTTGTACGGTCTGTTTGGTTCAAAGATGTTCTTTTTTTGAAAAGAAGCTTTCACTGTTACACTGTCACAGCTGGCTCGAAGCTCATACTTACTGCAGGAGCTTGTTCAGGCTGTAGGAGCTCAGTCTTCTCAGGAAAGCTGGAAGCTTTAATCCAAAGTTTTGGAGGATGTTTATCTGTTTTATCAATGTTCTGCTCAAGGTATACTTAAAGTCAGGCTTTTAATATTTCCTTAAACTTCTTTATAACATCTCGTCAATACTGCCCAAGGAGACCTTCCATTGTGCTTTTTGCAGCTGGGTTTACATTTCCCATATCGGTCCTTTTAGCCATCAGCGTGCTTGCAGCAAATGTGGATAAAGCCCTTCCCATATTTTCTTTCATGAAGTCTAGCCATGATGATGAAACTTCTTTATAATATGTCTGTAAAAGATTTAAGATCTTTTAATGGGTTCTTTTTCTCTGTCCTCTTTTGTTATTGCGCTGCTGAATCCACAGTCTCACGTACAGTAACTGCAGACTGACACACAATGTTGATGGTCAAAAGTATTTCTGAAACTCAATCTCCTTGCAACCCCAAGCAGGAATCGTCGAACACTGTAACGGTGGCTTGTTTTATCTACCCTCTCATCTCAAATATTTATGGTTCACTCAAGAAATACAGAGACTTGAGTGTGGGAAGCACCTTTATTTCTCTAAATGTGAGCTGAGACACAATATTCATATGATGGAAAAATGGGAGACATTCATTAAAGGATTATGAGTTTTGTCAGATTACAGGAGCTGACCATATTGCAAATCACACACCAGGATGCGTACAGAAGGACAGAGTGGTTGTAAGCGGTTGAAACTACTAGAAAGTAGTTCTAGTCTTTTGCAGTGAATAGCCCCAGACCAAAATTCCATTGTGCTTAGGGCACTAACAACCTACAGGTAAGAAAAAAGCAAGAAGTAGACCTGATCATTAATCAGTCAATTATGTCCCTCTTTCTTACTTTGCTTCCTTCCAGTTTTCTGTGAAAACTCTTACCTTTGGATCAACTTTGCATTGTCTGTTGAGAGAGGTTTATGGGTAAGCTGTGAGGGATGGCTGCAGAAATCACTGTTTTACATCAATGTGGTTGGAGCTCAGTCCTTGCAGAAACCCCAATAATCTGGATCAGACCCAAAATATATGTGGGATCTGTCTTCCTCACTTATCTTCCAAGAAGAATTATTTTCATTCCTGAGGATTTATGGCTGGTTAAGTGATAAGGACAGTGCCCCAGACCATCCAGACGAAAAATCATGAGCTGTTCAGAAGGATAGTGACAGAGCAGGAGTAGGCAAAAGGCTGCCAGATGGATCAGTAAGTTACTGAGCACTGTGGGGTACATTCCTATACAAATTCACCTTTTCCTCCTCCTAAGAGCACCCTTGCACCCCAGTCACAGCAGCTCCTCTCTCTGAACACCATTTGGAGCATAGGAGGACCAATGAATGTTCCCTTTTTTTTTTTTTTTTAACTTACAGGAAGTCTGGCAGTCTGAGCAATGAACTGGAGTCCTGTAGCTATTTCTGGCTTGTGCTCTTCCTTCCCCTACATCTAGCAATCCTCTTACTGCAGCCCTAGCTCAGGATTAGCCCCTCCGTGCCTGAGCAGCACTACCATGAGCTTCCAAACCCAAGTCAGCTCCACTCAGTATTTTCAAGTGTCTGATGTTTTGACTGAATCCCTCAGGGAAAGTCAAACTTTAGGAGGTGAGCATGAGCTCAGTTGCCAAGAGCAAGCACGGAGCTGATTTGTGTCTGTCCCTGCCTGGGGCTAGTTAAAATGCAGTGGAGTCCAATGTACACTACTCCACTATAGTGCAACAGCATTTCTGATTGAAATGAGAGGTGACTGGTAGCTCAGCACAGGGAAATAACAATCAGAATGTCACAAAGAGAAGTCAGAAAGACTTCTTTCTATTTTGTTATAGTCATCCTCTGAAGGGATAGGTTCATCTTTCTGTTCCATCTTCCTGTTTCATGTCAGCTCACTACTCTAGAATAAGACTAGAACAAGGGCTAGAGTTTTCTGAAGGAGGATTATCCAGGAGGACATGGGTTGCTACCAAATTCACCTTTTCTTCCTGCTTTTTGACTTTTTAGTTTTCAGTGATGGCTGCAATTCTTCATCAAGAGAAGTGGCCCATGAAAAATTCATGGAAAGAAACTGATCTTTTTTCATGCCCTGAACCAGTTTGTTCACCTCCAAGCGGAGCAAAAATCTGGAAACAAAATGATAGCAGAAGCAACTCTTTAAAATATATCTGGAAAAGAAATAAAATTTCAATGAATAAAATCAGTCTGCCAAACAAAACACCTTTTGATTTGGTCCAGGTAGGTAGTAGAACTCAATGCCATGCACTAAGAGTGCTAGAGTGTCCTTTCTCTGCCTTGACTTGGATCCTTGACTTGGATCAGGGCAGAGCAAGACCCTAATGACAATTGTGGTGGATGCAGAGGGTGAGGTGAGGATTTATAGCATCATTCTTGCTTTCTTTGCTTCTAACATTTTATAGAGTTGTTCTTCAAAGGGCAAACCCTCAGTGCCTTTAGGAAAAATCCTAGTATCACTTAGAAATAGGGTTTGAGAGTAAACTGAACAGTCATCAGAAATCACATCTTTTTGCATGGTTGCAAATTTTAAGTCATCTGTATTTACTGTTTTTCCCTGGAACTAGGGAAAACACTGTCTCCAGGGGGCCCGTGCCAGCTCTTAAGCAAGGGCCTCTTGAGATTGCAGTACATAGTTTCCTTGCATGCTTACTCCATCTGGTTTGCTTTCAGCTGCTCATGAGCAATGGGATTTCCCTTTTTCAGCCATTTCCATTGTCTACTTATGGACATGTACAATACAGTGACCAGTAACTATGGTCAGCAGAAGAACTATCAAAAACATCATATGCATGTCTTTCAGCTTAGATTTTCTTCGTTTTTTTCTTTTCCTTTTTTTTCCTATTTGTCCTTTATCCAATTGCCATTTTTTTCTTTCTTTCTTTTTTCTTTTTTTTCTGATAAGTACTCGCAGTAATTTCAACTTATTTTGAAATGGACTGTAATGGGACCTGTGAATCTTTTACATGTTAAAGCAAATGTGACCTAACACTTCCATGGGATAACAACATCCTACAGTTTTAAAATTAATTTTATGGGGCAATGAAGCTTTCTGTTTGCTCTGTCCTAGTTTTTCTTTTTATTTCCACCCCCCCACACCCTATTCCTAACCATGTCCTTAAAAAACTTTTGAAGACACAGTTGAATTTCCAGCATACTTTTCATCTGGTAAAGGATCTCCAAGATGTCATTTTGCTCATAGTTTTGTGAAAACCTCATCTGGATAGAGTAGAAAGATCCACATGGTTGCCCTCCTCTGCTCCCTCTCCCCAAGACAAAGGCGGAGCTCAGTACAGTATATAACCCGAAATGCAATAAAGCCTTGGATGGTATCTAACTATTAGGAAATTCTTCCTCTGGGGCTGCTGGCTACTATGTCTGAAAGGCATGAGGGAATAATCCCAAGGTTCCCAGGGTTATCTCAAGTCATGGTGTGTTACTGTGCCTGGGAGGGACCTTGTAAACATTGGCAAAGTCTGATTGATCGTTTTGGGAAAATCTCATGATTTTATTGCAAATTTAGTTTTGAGTAACTTTTTTATTTTATTTTAATCTGATTTGTTTAAATAGAAACATCGGGAATTTATGTCCGTTGATTAAAAATCTTTGCTTTCTCCGACATCAAAGTGCTTCTGAAACCAGAAGATTATCCTCCATTTCTCTGAACTCTATGTTGTACTGTGGTGAACACATATCTCCCACTGTCCCATATTTCCATTCCATCTCCTGACTATTTTAGAAAATCTTCATGATTTTACTAAAAGTGAGTGATATGTGACTTAGTGCTCTAATACATAATTTTCAGTTGTGCTGTGGCAATAAAACTCAAACCGTTGAACAGTTTTGGATTCCTTGGGTCATTCTGTGGAGTTGAAGAACTGACCACTTTGAACAGAAAAAGCCGAGGACCTTGTGTTGTTAAATCTCTTGTAAAACATGGCTTGGGTTTCTCCAGGAACCAGAATAGGAAGAAGCTGGTGAGAGCTGCCAGCTGAAAGGTGGAAGGGAGAGGAGACTGAAACTGTTTTTTCCTTTGCTTTGGCAGGCCCAGATTAATAGATATTAGAGAGAATAAGAAATGGTCTTTGGAGGGCTGCTGCACATTGCAGATTTGACCAAGTCATAGAGTGAGAATCAATAAAAAATCTGAACTAAGAAAGCAACAATCCAAGGGACACTCACTATTATTGAACAGTACCTTAAAACAGGTAAGCACTTTGTCAGCAGCTGTAAGCACACTGTCCTGCAGAGCATTGTATGTTACAAAGTGATGACCCACCCTATGAAGATTGAGACTATGAAGGCTGAGAAGGATGTCTTAAAAAAAGAGTAGCTGAAAAATGGTAATTTTCCACAATATTTTTTCCTGTCAAAAATGAAGTGTTTTCAGAAAGATCATTTTCTTTGAGTGAAAATTATTTCAGCAGAATTTTGGCATAGGGGAATTGCTTCTTGTGACAGGACAAGGGGTAATGGGTAAAAGATGAAACACTAGAAGTTCCATGTGAGGAAGAATTTCTTGGCTGTGAGGGTGACAGAGCCCTGGCACAGGCTGCCCAGAGAGGGTATGGAGTCTCCTTCTCTGGAGATCTTCAAACCCGCCTGGATGCCACCCTGTGCCCCTGCTCTGGGTGTCCCTGCTGGAGTAGGGGGATTGGACTAGGTGACCTGTAGAGGTCCCTTCCAACCTCAACCATCTTGTGATTCTATGGTTCTGCGAAATTCACACTAGATAGCTTAGCTGCGTCAGCTTGACAGTAAAATGTGGATCCACTGAAGCCTCTATATCTTCTGACAGGAATAGTTTCAGGGCATTATTATCTCTATTGGTACTTACCCTCTGGAGTTCTTGTCTGCATGATGTATCACCATGATTTCTACCCCTGAGTGGTGGCAGTTGGTTTTGGGAAATGAAGAGAATTCTAGGATTCTAGGATTCTTTGGGGCCTTTTCAATTGCTTTCAGTAGTGTTCAGCCTGACTCTTGCACAGCTGGAGATGTTGCAGACTTGTAATAGTTGAGATTGGAAAATATCTGAGGACAATATGATGGGCATGATATTGAGAAGTGTATTTCTCTTTTTCTTTCAAGCTATAGCTCTTATTGGAGAGATGTTTCCAGCAACATGTGCCGTTCTCTGGTCAGAACTGATTTCTCAGAGATCTATTCAAACCTGGAGTAACTGTAGGTCAAACAAAAATGGAGAGTTCGTGCACTGCTCTGGGTGTAAAATGGTCATTTCCTCATTGGTTATTTCAGTTCACATCTGCCTGAGAGGGACAAGAGTTTGTGAGAAAGATCAGTTTGAATAAATTAAGGGGTAAACTCTGACAGTCAGAGCAGTGATGCGTGTACATGTGCATGTGTGAGCATATACTGGGAATGAGTGGTAAATCAGTTTTGAGCTTATGACTAGACAAAGCCCAGAAGGACCACTTTTGACAGTTAGTGCTCTTGAAGACTATGCTGAGTCAAACAAAATTTGAGGTCTTGATGTTAACAAGTGTTGGAAATATGGTGGCTGTTTCTGCAGGACGATGATTTTCTGCATCTCCCAAAGGGCAAACTGGACAGGATAGATTCAGAAAATGATTTGTGTGAAGTTCACTCATGTCTTTGATTTCACTGTCTTGAGAGACTTTGCAAATGTCTGTTGACTACATGGCTTGTTTTTGCAGTGCTACACTAAAAATGCTATGGATGAAGAGGAAAACACCATACACATACAGACCAGCAGCTTATTATTAGATTAACTACGATTTTAGCAGTCTCATCAAGATACAGTAATTGCTAGTCCAACTAAAGTACTAACTACTACAGAAACACCTTATTAATAATACTCTTCAAATTGTCATAAAACAAAAATTCCTAATATCTAACTCTTTTCTCCTTGTCTCCTCAAGTAGACAGATGATGGGCTTTCACAGTGAGTCACCAGTGTCCTGAGTTGTTCTCTAGGAGAAATACACTGTTCATGGCGGGGTCCCTTCCTCCTCAAGGCATAAGGTCTACTTGGAGCTATTTTTATACATTTTCCCATCACAGTCTGCTTTCTTCTTAATGGTTTCCGGTAACATTTCCCAGCCTCAATTAGCATAAAGGGCTATTTCTTGCTATGTAGTGTCTATCTAAGTTTGTCAGATATTTTACTATATATAGTGCCACAGTGATTAAGATAAAACAGGTCATACAAATGTCACTTGGCCACTATCTATTGTTAAAGCAAGATAATGCTAGCTCAGGTCACGGCAAGCCTGGAAAAAAACATGAGATGCTGGACTTTTAGGTAAGTACAAAGTCTGTGGTCTTTCACTAGTAATTTCAAAAATCATTTTTATTGGGCTATAGTAGTACCTTGCTGCATTTAGACCTTCACATTTGTACCTGTGGCTGCAAGAAGTCCTGAAGTACCAGAAAGCATCCCACACAGGTCCCCACATAGGGACCACAGAACCCTGTTTGGTGAATCTACATGAGCTGTTTTCATAAATGGTCACCTTGTTGTTGCTCCTGTTCCCCTGTCCCAGCAGTGTCATGGTATCGCTCATGTACTGGAGAGAAACTGCATCCACTGACTTGTACAACTTCCTCCTTTTCTCAGAAGAAATTTTATTTACTAAAAGATTGTGTTGGGAGCTGATGAGCTAATTATTGGTATTTATTGGTCCAGGATGCTGGAAGCTTTGATCTATTCCTTATTTTCGTCATTAAATTTATCATTACATGTTTGGTCTGTTGAGGTTATACAGAATTAGGATCTTATTGTGACTCTAAATATTACTAAAATAATAGTCACATGCAAGAGTTTGATCTAAACTATGGTCTCTAACCAAAATTACCTGTGTGTTAATCTCCTAAGACAGTTTTATGTTAATATTTCTTTCTCTTTCTTTTATTCTTTCCTCACATATGTTTGTGGCTCTTTCCTTGACCATTAGATTCACAGATTTGGAGAAAGCCAGTGAATCTGACACTGCTGCAGAAGTGTTGGCAAAGAGCAGTGCCAGCAAGCTTCCCCTTGGGAAAGGGGAACAGAGATTCAGGATTAGTTTCAGTCTCAGAAGGATTTTCCTCTCCCTTTAACATTGCAAAGAAAAAAAAAAAAAAGCCAAATGCAAATTCCAAAAATTTCTGTTTCATGTGAATTTCCTGTTTTTCAAATATGGTGCTAAGCCCCCTGCACCTGGGGGTTCAGCTTAGAAATTCTAAGGATGTCTGAGGCAGTCAGTGTACTGAGAAAAGTCAGCTTTTCTCCCGTTTCCAGAGTAGGAAAGCGCATCAGTCCCACACAGGAGTTGTCTTCTCCGAGCGGGAGTGCTGCTGCCACCTCTTGGAACTGGGAATGAGGGACGAGATTGGTGGCAGATATCCTGGTGAGAAAGGGGACAGTAAGACAGAAGCATATATGGTCACCCCTCCAATGGTCACCCCTCCATTTAGCTCACACATTTCACCTGCTTCTGAAGGTTAGAGATCTGAAAAGGGAAAGAAATTATTTGGTCTCACACAGACTCTCCACCAGCACAGCAGCCATACCAATGCGTGGTTTTCAAAGGATATTTTTTCAGGTCAGAGTTTAAAATGTGCATGTGATGTGATTCCGTCCATTTTCTGGGAGAGGCTATGGAGCAGTGCAATGGACATCAGCTTTGTAAAGCTTTTACTTCATTTAAAATGCTACAAAATGCTTCATAGCAATATGTATTGCAAATGCTCTCATAAATGGAGGGATTGAAATTGCCTTGTCTTGAAGTCACATTGAGCTTCTGACCTGCTCACTGCAAAACTAACATGATTCTCTTTCTCTCCTCACTTTCTTGGTTCTTAAGTGGTGTTTTATCAGCACAATATATGCATGCCATCTAGGAATATATCATGCAGCAGCTGTTACATATTTATATTTCACCCTCTTAATGGGGGGGAATATGCGCAATGAAATTGTTTTGTTTGAAATATTTCATGCACCAAGTCAGCCTCTCCCTTGATTTTTCACAGAAACACATATGCAGACACAAACGCACACACAGAGCTTTCCATTTATATTTGTGGAAGAGAAGGTACTGAACTTTATTACAGCTTTTAGCTCTGTAAAAAGTTTGCTCCAGTGTGTGGCTGGCCCCATGCAGGTTCTTTCTCCTATCCAGAGCGGAGAGAGTTCATTACTGCCAACCTTGGCTGTAGAAAGCTCAAAGGTGCCCACCTTGGGCAAGCGCCAAGGCAACCTTGATTCCGAAGGTACAGGCACTATTTTGAATAGTTTGGGATCTTGCCAACAAGATCTTTGAGGTCAGGGAGTGAAGGTGACTTGACATGCTCTGGAAATACAGCACCAGTCGACGTGGTAGCTCACAGTATCCCATGGCTTGGAGACACCCCAGTCCCTGAGTCTGTCTATGGCCATTCCCAGCGAAGCATGAAGTTGTCTTGTTCTGTTCAGCAATGGGACGTGATAGCTCATTGCAATATTGAGCAGTCAGTGACATGGATTAACAACACCTGGACTGATAAAGCAAGCAAACCATCTTGGAGAGCTCCTGAGAACCACAAGGAGTTCATACAAGAGGATGTCCAGCATCCCAGAAGAAATGTGCAAAAGCCATCACTGTCCTTATCATCAATAGGGGCTGGATGCAGATGGGATTCAGGACCTAGTTTCCAAACCTCTTTCCAGTATCCTCAATACTCTGAATAACTCCCTGGCGAGCCAACAGAGGCTGCTGATCTTTCCTGTTCAGTTCACCACTGCCTGTGAACTTGATAGAGTTGTCCTACTGAAATGCTTCATCCTGTCCTGACTGAATTAATCTCGTGGACTTGAGCACGGATGCTCAAGAATGTCCTTGAAACATGTTTAGCCAGGACAGTCATTTAGGAGATACAGTGGTGAATAGGGACAGAGGATCTGACCTGAAACTGGGCAATATGGGGTCTGGCTTAGTTAGTCACATCTATATGGCTTTTGGTCACCTGGACTGGGCAGATGATGAAGGTCCTGTCTCTTCAAATGCTCCAAGGCTAAAAATATGGAGACCTGTGGCAGTGTGGAGGTGCTGAAGGAGCCCATCACGGATTCCCTCCCTGAATAATGCCCCTTGGCTCATGGAGTGAATCAGTCTTTCAGTGCCCATCAGTTGCATGGTAGAAATGGACATGCTGAGCCAAAAGCCAATCTGAGGAGAACCAGGCTGGCAGTTTGATGGAGCCTGGAGGCTGTATTTTATGAGCATCACCTGATAGCATCACACCACAGTCACTTTGATGGGACAGCATGTGCCAGCAGGGAGGTCCACAGGAGATTCTACCTGCAGCATCCAAAACAGCAGCAGCAAAACACATTTTTAGGGTCATCTGGTAGCTCCTCCAGTATGCTCAAGCATGGAGCACAATGGCCAAGCTCGCTTCTGTCATGGATATAAAAATCTCTTTGTACATTCTCACAGTTTTAATTTGTGTTGACACAGACGGTTATTACAGCAAAACCTCTAAGATGCGCCAAGCTGTGCCAGTCCTTCACAAACACAATGGGAGAGTCATTTTCACATAAGAAATCTGTGCAAGTGACACCAAGACGCTTTCTACTCAAACTTATCTAAATGAAGTTTCCTGGTGTCAGCAGACTAGTTTTGTCTCCCAAACAGAGAGTTGGTCTTTGCAGCTAACTTACGTAAGTGAAATCTTGCACCCAGTTTTACCTCTGGACACCGTTTTCTCAGCTGGTGTCAGATATGCACAGCAGGCTTTGGGCTGGGAGTCTGACATGACTCAAAGCTAATGAGACCTGCCTTGGTTTGATTAACAGTGAGGTGTGCCCACTTGGGATACCAAACACAATCTTTAGCCAGAGGTCCAGCATGGCCACAAGCCACTCACCCTGCCGCACTCACCCTGCAGCATCTTCTAGCTGAAGCTGAAGGCACCATCTGTGACTTACAAGTCCTGTGTGCTTGAGACTTTTTGTTTGAAGTATCCCAGCAGGAGAAAATCTCTCCCTGCTGTTTCTGAAAGCAGAAGTCTTGTCTTTATCTACAGAGCTCCAGCTTCTGAGCTGCACCAGTGCTAAATAGCAGGGAAGGTGAGGTACTTTGTTCCAGCTGCTAGGGGAATGGACATGTAAAAACCTGCTGGATTAGGTACATTTGATGTCACCTCTTGTCATCAAGCCACTCCACAACTTCCAGCAGGCTGGTTGAGAGGCCATTTGTGGAAGAAATACGCAAAATGTTTTTCAGAGGGCCTTCAGCTGATCTCCAACAACGATCTGAAAAAATATGCTTTATTAAAGATGGATGGGGAGATGGGGAATTGCACTGGAATAGATTAGTAGAGTTGATAACCGTAGAAAAAGGCCCATGTGCATATTACATAGTCATTTATAGAGGTCATGAAATAATACCATATGGATGCTGGAGAGGGAAAATAACAGCCATTTTATAGCATTTTCTGTATACAATCACTGATTGATGCTCCAATGACTCATTCACATGGCACTTTTCCAAATCTGATAGTATCTTGGACTCTGAGCAGCTCTCCTATCTACAGATTTTTCTTCTCAAACATATTTCATGCACCTTTGTGCATAACATAACATTGCTGCATGTGTAATTGCCTCTTGCAGATCTCTATCCACTGTTTTTATCCTTTGCTTACGTTTGCCTTGGCTTATGATCCTATCAGGTGCTCAAAGCTAAGCAGGACCAATCCAGTAGGACTAGTCGGTGCTTAAAGGGAAACCTCTAATTAAAACCAAGCACTACAGCAAGGGGTGACAGCATTTGGGAAGGGAAGCACTGTCTTTAAGCAGACGGCTGGTTGAGTGGGACATTGCATGTGGCAGCACGGCCTTCATTACATGAGATATTTGACTTGTGGTCATCTACATCAACGCATTGGCTGACACTGTAGTCCTGTTCTAGGCTGCGGATTGTTAGATGGCAGGGGAAATTCTTGGGTGTAAAGGTTACTTTAGCCAAAGGATATATCTACATGACAAAATAAATGTTTTTTTAATTTATTTTGTTCCTTATGGGCTAGTTAATATAGCCAGGGCAATAGAGACAAAATACTTCAAGCTTTTAACTTGGGATTTAGATGGGAGTCAGCCTTCTGTGAGCTTAAAGGTGGCTATGATTTACTAAACTCTATGTCTTGATTGATGTTTTAACCTGCTAGCAAGCGTGTATCAACAATGCAAATTCCGAATACGTTGTGAATACGTTTTTCCCTAGTGTAGACAACCTAAAACAACATATGTTTTTGCCACTGCTGGCTCATATCTTATTCTGTGCAGATGCTGAGCAGGGAAAGAGTTCTTCCATCAAATCATTGCCCATGGGCACAAAGAGTATGTAATGTTTTTTTTTTTTCTCGCATTGCTTGCAAATAAGTTGTAGTTTGCAGAACATGGGGTAATTGTATGACAGGAATAACAACTAACCAGAATTTATTCTAAGCTTTTGAACAACCACATATGTTTGAGGGTCTGGTTGCAATCCAGCCAGGTCTTCATGAAGTCAGACACATCTCTTGGGCTACATAAAACAGATCATCAACAGAATTGTCATTCGTGAGCATCTCCCTTTTTCTCCTTCATAAGATGATTTATGGCAAGGGCTTGAAAGAGGCCATATATTTGGGGGAAAATTCACTAACATCCTAAATTCCCAAGCACCACCAATCTAAGGGAAAGGAATAGGAGCTTGTAGGAGACCATGACAAATCCTGTGGACTATGGTGAGAAGCTGTAGGCAAGAAGCTTCCTTTTGCCTTTGCAGGGTTTCTCTCACCCCGAATCCCTTCAGACTGGGATGAAGGGGCAGGCAGAAGCAGAGAGCACTCTCTGCTCTGTTAGCACACTTGCCCTCTGAAGCACTATGCAAACAGCAGAGGCAATAAAATATGAGATGAACAAGACAAAGTCAGTTATTTACTGCCTCGGCCAGGGCACAATTGTTCCCCTTGGCAAGTTCTCAAGTGCCTTTTGCTTCTTGTCTGCTCTTGAATGACGCATGTGATATGACTTCCTCCAATTCCTGGGGGGAAGGAAAAGTGAGACTGCCACAGTGAAACAGATCTCTCTCTTCTAAAGCATTTATGTTATTTAAAATGCCGTTAAATTGCTGCACTGCTGCAGGCGTTGCAGTAAGCGTTTCTGCAAATGGAGGGAGCTGTTCTGCCGGCCTGACCTGTTGTGCGTGTGTGAATGTTTGTGTGTGGACACCTCTGGCTGCTCTTTGGAGGGTGCCTCCGGCCTGCTGGCCTCACTTGGTGGTGAAGTGGAAGCTGATCCTTGCATTCCCTTGGCTCTCTGGGACAAGGAGCAGTCGCTACTTGCCTTGCACGGGAGGAGGAGGTGGGCGGGGAGGTGAATGATTTGGGTTTACAGGAGCTGTTGGTGATTCTAGCAGTAGGATGAGGCAGTTGCTTTGGTAAGCACCCCACGCCTCACTGTTGCAAATGTCCCCTATGGCCCCTGTCCCCAAGTTGCTTCCACCCTGGGTGTCATGATCACCCACTAAGGACAGGGAACTGGACAGGGAGGAGTAGTGACCATTAAAAATAACAGCAGAGTGGGGAACACATTTCATGAGGACTCATTTAATCTCAGGACAACCCAGCAAATCAAGAACTTGTTGGTAAATCCTGCTAGTTTTCTATTTCTGAGAGTGAAGCAAGTGGCCTTCCATTTCCCTGGACACCACAGTTAGCTGGACAGCCAGACTGGATACACGGAGGAGGTCTCCAGCACATCCAAGTCCTTCCAGGGTAAAGCAGGGATTAAGTGGCAGTATGGAGGAAACTGCCAGTGGGCAACTTGTCCTCCCTTCCAGAGTGATTTCACACAGCTTATGGGGCTGATCTGTCTTTCCTGGTAGTCATGGTTTGCTTGGACTCATGAGCACCCATAGCTGATCTGGAGAGCTGGGCTGGCAGTTTGCTGGAGCCTGGAGGCCACAACTGATGGGCACCTTGTCCAGCATAAATCCATACTAAGTCCCAGTGGTGAAGAAGGCCCCAGGAGGCCTGGTTTAGTCTGAGGCCTGCCTCCAAGACCAGGGAAGGGAATCTTCCCTGGAAGGGAATCTGTTAAGGCAGTTTGTAGTCCTGCATCTGCCTTGGAGCTCTCCATGACCAGGGATGCACTGAGGTACTTGAGCAAGTTCAGCAGCGCACAGCAATGTGGCTCGGGATGGAGCACAGGACAGGTTAGGGTAGGCCAAGGGAAGGAAATTTGGGCTTGAGAAGAGTCTAACCAGGATTTTCTTCTAGGCTTCAGCTATGTGTTAGTTTATTTGAAGTGAGCAACAGTACGGCAAGGGGCAGAAGGTACATGTTGCAACAGGAAAATTCTTATTTGATATTAGGAAAGAAAAAATTCACTGTGAAGTTAGTCAAACAGGAGCCCAAACAGGTTGTGAAATCTCCATCCTTGAAAGTATTCAGAACTCAACTGGCTGCAGTCCTGAGTGACCTGCTGTAACTCTAGAACTGGAGCTCTCGCTTTTTTTTTTTTTTTTTCAGTAGGGAAAAAAACTGCCCCAGAAGGTGATATCAAAGAGGCTTTAGCACAGAAGCCTCAGGATTGTGTGAGTGAAGGCGATGGGTGGCTATGCTGAGGCTGGAACAAACCTCCTCCCTTTATGCTATAATGCTTGCTGGGCTCCCCGGGCTCCAAGGTAGTCATGGTCTGGTCCTGCTGCCACAGCACTTCCCTTTTAGCTCCTGCTGTCTGAAATGAAATGCAGGAGGCCTGGGAGATACCACCAAGCTGATATCTACCTACAAGAAAGGAGATTTTTCACAGGGCTCACTACTAACCTTCCTGTTTCCCTGGCCTTGTCTTTGATCCACTTTCCTTTGAAAAAGTGTGGTTAAAATCAGGTGGATAAACGCACATTTACTCAAGGTAGAGCCTCACGGATGTATCACTGTCCGGTGGAGAGAATAAAGAATAACCCCTGCAGAATTAATTGCAGACATTAGTCACATTGGCCACTAGATGACGTTTGGGCACCCAGGTGATGGGTATCATATGAACATGTTGTGTTGATGATACCTAGGTTTTGGAAGAAATGCAAGGCTCTTAAACTGCAGGTGGACTTAGTGCTGTGTTCAAAGCAAATTTTCTTTTTTCTTCTTTTTGTTTTTTTCAATCTAATCTTCATTTTCTAATATAATCTTCTGATTTAAGATTATTTTAATACCTAGCTCTTCCAAGCCAAAGGTAATGAAGTTACAGAAGGCTTTATTTTCATGCCAAAAATATGTAATATATGGCTATTATATATATATAGGTACATATATATCTAATATTTATAAATATATATAAAAATATAATATAATAATATCTTCAGAGGTAATGATCAGAAGTTATCCCCGCCTGAAGATGAGGAGTCTCCTGAAATGAGTCCCAACCTACATGTCTGTTATATGGGCCACAGTTTTGTCTTTGCTCTTTTGCACTTTTAACACTGACCTAGGCTCTTTCGGTACTGCTTGGAGGGAATGCAGGTCCTTTCAAACTATCCTGCCTTGCAATATTTCATAGAGGGATGTTTGGAAAAGAGAAGATGAAGGGTGTTGCTGGTTGCCTCATTTTAAGAGCGATCCCTTTGTGTCCTGACAGGAGGACACTGACATGTTCTTCTGATCACATTTATGTCAGAGGACAGGGAACAAGAAACAAGGAAATTTTCAGGTCAAGTTTTGGATGCATCAGACTGAAATTTCAGGGCCCCATGCAAACAAACAGATGCCTCTGCCCTGGACTCAGTTTTTCATCTTTAATCTCTCTGTTTCAGAGTGATGGTGCTCACAATCCTCCAGGAGAAGCCTGGCTCCTCTTATCTCTAGCGCAATGAAGCCGTGCGAGTCGTGTGGTTTCCCTGACTTTTGCTTTATCTGTGGATTGAAAACAGACCTGAGCAGAAGACTCACATCTCCCCAGGGAAGCTTGCAGTGCCAAAGCCTTCAGGACCTGGGGAGCCCCTCAGCAGCAGTTCTTGGGGAAGGAATGAAGATGCTCCTGTCAGCCTTCCTGAGCACAGAGAGAGCCACCACACATGCTGGAAGGGTGGCTGCAGGGAGGCTGCAGAGCAAGATAGATAAAGGGCAGTAAATAGAAGTGATATGTGGGCCCAACTTAAAAGGCCAAATGCAGGCTGAAATCCCAATGATGCCCCAAATCTCCTGTGATTTTTCCATGACCTTATGCACCTCTCTGTCTCAATTTCTCCCTCTCTGTTAAATGCCATACATGCATGGGGTCATTTTGTGCAAATCAAAAAACAAAACAAAAAATATCACACTTTGCTGTGCATAGAAATAACACAGTTCTGTCTAAAAGAAGTCAAGAGGAGCAGCAACTGTCTGGATGAGAAAGCCATGAGATGAGAGAGGCCCTGTGTGTATGTGGCCCTGGCAAAGAGGATAGGAACCAGGGAGAGAAGGGCAAAGGAAGAAGGCTGCAGCTCTAGCGAAATGTGCTCCTAAGGTATCCCCAACAAATGGTCTGGGAAATTCTGCAGCCAGAAGTTGTTCCCTCTTTTTTTTTTTCTAGATTTCCTCAGCAGTGTTTCCTCTGCCAGTCCAAGGTTCCAAGTGGCCTATGTGAGTAGCCCACATGGGATGGGATGAGCAGGGGAAAGGATGGGAGCAGAAGCAGGGTGGAGGTGGGAGTGCAGGACACAGGGTAGGAGGGTATGGTTGTTCCTCCTTGGTGGAGGGTAGACAGGGACAGGGGGTGTGGGGAGGGCAGGGGAAGAACCCACATGTCCTCTGCACCTGGTTCTTCACTCTGTCACCCAACAATGATGCCCCTGTTCTGATGGGCACCTGTGGTGCTCACAGAGGCTCTCATGTATCCCATGGGGGGAGAATGCTCCTGTGATCCCTTCCTACACAGCTCCGAGACCATGCTCTCCTTTTAATGAGCAATAAAAGCCATATAATTCTCCCCCAGCTGACACCATTGATTCAGGGATTATCTCACACTGAGATAGCGTAAGCAATCTGGGGCAGGAAGGCTCTGACCCTCCTCACCATGCATGCTGTGAGCGAAACAGCGGATGGCAGCCCAGAAGAGACTCAGACTCCCACATCTGTGTTACCATCTACACCTGATAAGCCCCTCAAATGTCACTCCAGTCTGACAAGGTAAGAGCCAACTCATTTTACAGAAAAGGAACCCATGATGGAGTGTGTAGAAAATTAGTAGGAATTGTACAAATTGTTCCTGAATTAGAAGATAGAAACCATAATATCTTTTTCTATCACCTCCTACTTGAGATGGGGAAGATTGTAACTAGAACAGGAACTGTAAAATGGGTTGTGTTGACAGGGGAAATGGTGAAGTTCTTTTCAGTCCTTCCTGATGCTGATGGCATCCATTATTTCATTGGTGTGTCCAATGCAGAAGGGATAGTTGAGTGGTGGGATGTGTGGATGTTAAACCTTTGGCCAGCTTTAGAACAAGGGGCAATGACATTCAGGATGATCTGAGAGCCTTAGAAACGGGTGTCCTAGGAACAGGAAGGTACATTAGCACAGAGAGCAAAGCCATCTGCTTAGAGACAAATATCAGGTGCCTGTGCTACTTGCTCAGCTGAAATTGAGAGCAGAAAGACCACAGACATTAATGTGAGACAGTGTGATGCAGATATAGAGGATTTATCAAGTGAGGCTGTTCCTAAACAGTTAAAGCCACATCAGAGCTGTTGTAGAAGTCTCTGTGAGGCCTGGCCATGCAGATGGTGATGAGAGAGAAGAAGGGAGCCAAGACAGCTCTAACCCTCCTGTTAGCCCAGTCCAAGCACTCCCTGGCCAGGAAATGCAACAATGGACATGCAGCTCAGCAGCCTGTTCCTTTTGGGATCAGTGCCTGGCCTTGCTTCCCAAAGGAGCATGGAAATGTCCTGGTGCCAGGGCTAATCCTGTGTTTGTTCAGTCTGAAGACAGAGTGAACTGTCCTCATCCCACAGTGACAAACACCCCTGCTGCTGTGCTAATGCTAATGCTAATGCTAATGCTAATGCTAATGCTCCACTGAGGTTGTTCGTGCTCCTTTCAGCCTCTGGTGAAAAGTTAATGTTCTACCAGCAGGACCGAAGCTAATGGAGTGGCAAAGCTACAGCTGTTGATTAGCGCAAATAAGAGATAAATGAACACTTGGGTGAAGAGGAAACACGTGTGCTGTCAAACTGAAAGCGGGGAGTTATTGCTCACAGAAGCCTGACTCCCCTGGAGTCCTCAGGAGCTCAGCATTCCCAGTGCTGGTGTGGTGGGACCGAGGGGAACCCTTCCTCTAAATCTTCAATGTATAATATGCACCGATTTTCTGCACTGAACTGAGATTTTTATTACTAGTCCTGACAGCACACCTGTCTTAAGGAAGAAATTGTGTTTGGTTTAGCTCATATGGGCTTCTTGGATGGTGAAAAACATGGTAAAATCTTTGTAGGGTCAATGCTGAGCAAAGTTTCCAAATGTGAGCAAGTCAAGGTGAATATCAGAGGATGGCACAGAGCTAAACATGAGCAGCTAATGCTGACAATTAAAGAATGCTTGTGTAGGTGAATTGGTGGGATGTTTTGCGGTCTTCCAGTCTTGAATTCAAGTCATTGTGAGTTATATCACTGACTTCACGGGGGACTCCTCCTATCCTGGACTGAGCTTGTCTCTTGCTAACCTACTGCTTTGCAGGCCTATTAGAGCATTAGCATGAGCAGTTTTCCTGATGGGCTAAGCTTGTGAAATGACTGGTGACATCTAATTCCTAACTCTAACTGGAGGATTTTTGCATGTCCTTGATACCGGATCATTTATGTTTGGATGAATTTCCTCAGATTCTTTCCATATTCAATCAGGAAGATCTCTGTTTCCCTCTGTAAGTGAAAGGCTAAATAGAAATAAATCAAAGTGTTAAGGTCTGGGATCATCTTTTTATGCAGGAATACTGAACGTGATTTGAGAGTCTGGAATTGATTATTCTGAGAAACAAGAAAACATAAAACATTTCTTTGATTCTAATTTAAATATCACATGTTATGTCTCCTGGAAAATCTTATAGGATATCACCTATATCAAATGAGTTAATGACTGTGATAGTGTAACACTAACACATGAACTAGGGGGGTTGAGAATATGCTTGGCTGCAAATTAGAAGAAAATTTCTAATCTCCAGAGCAGCAAATTCTGCTAACAGACTTCCACCAGGAGGAGCAGGGACTTACTTATAAAAAAGAGAGGGGTCAGATCATGAAGGACCGTGTGGTGTGGCTATTTGTGTCAGTAGGGAACTCTGGCAACTCCGAAGTTCCTCGTCAGACTTACAGATATGTGAAACCATGCAAATATGAACATGCGGTGATGAGCAACCAGTAAATCTTCACTCTCCGGCCCTTGGCTGACTCACAGGTGGCTGTTTGCACTCATTCAAGATTATTACATCTGGATGTAGATAGTAACGGCAGGCCAGCTCACGTGGCACTGGATAACTGTGCACACTGGAGCCGATCACTCCACGCCCCCGATGGAGACACTGCAGGGAAACTGCCAGCTGCAGGAGTGATTCATAGGACTGGTCCCAGATGCCTATTCTAGGTGGGGATGATTCACCATTTGAGGTTGCCTATTTGTTTTTTCTTTTTTTCTTTTTTTGTAAAGAACGTGCAGGGTGACAGGCTCAGATAAGCACTTTACTTTTGCATGCTGCTGGAGTAGAGAAGTGCTCTGCCCTAAAAAATTCAGAGGAATGCTTTGCAGATTGCCTTTCTTGCTTTCATGCACAAATTGACTTGAAGAACACCAAAAATAAAGGGGTCAGACATCTTCAGCATCCAACACAGGATCTTGCTTAAACAGTTTTAAGAAGGAAATTAATATCTCAGTGCCATCTTGTGGAACGATCCATGTAAGGGGACAGGCAATGGCAACAGGTCCATTCAGTGCCATCCTCAGGCTGTGATTCATGGGATCACCCTAAATGGGTTGCATTACACTGAAAGTGCTAAAGCACTTCCCTTGACCCCTTCAACTGACCCAACACTTCAGTTGTGCCCCATCCGGGACCAATATCCATTTCTGCTGGATTGTCTACAAGAAAATACTGCCCTGGAAGCACACTGAGTTTTAGGGGATTTGCTGGTGATTTCAGTAATTATGACTCAGGTGCAATGATTAAACCCAAGATTTCCACTGCTACCCAGGATATCTTTCATGCCTGAGAAGAGTGCAAATCCATGGGAGCCCAGCATTCCTGGAAAATGCCTGTCCACTTCTCAGCCCAAAGTAGAATATAGGTACCTATAGCTATGCTCAGAAACATGAGAAAAAGCCTTTCAGAGTCAACACAGCTGCTTTCTTATTTGTAAATAAAGTGTAATGTGAAGGAGTCTACTTGAAAGGCCCTTGAGATCTAGGAAAGAAAAACAAAGTTGTAGGTCCAGATACGAGATATACTGAGAAATGCTGTGATGTCTTCAATACACACTGATGCCAGGACTTAAGCTTTATATCACAGCTGGAAACTACCACGTGCATAAGAAATGTGTGGCTCCATAACTGCTCTGGACTGGCACTCCCAGGCTCCAGTTCGTGTGCTTCATGTTTGCACTGAAGAGAAGATAGTGATCTGGTCCCTTTTTCTGTCCCATACCTTGGCTCACAACCCAAAAGAAGAAAAAACTTTCTAAGTAGGAAGGTGCTGTAGGAACACCCTTTCTAGCAATGCTATTATCACCCCTCATGATTATGCACTCTTTAATATCCAGACAGACTAGTAATTACTGCATATTTAGCCAGGCAGTTCGATGAGGTCAACAACTGATTTGTTGTTGTAGCAGGGCTTGTCCTCCTACAATAAAACCCTTCCTTGCTTCAGGGGAGACAATCATCCATGGAGAACAGAGGAGAATCAGCTTCCCAGGTTCTTCCACGCATCTGCACAAGATTCTGCAGGTGAGAGGAAAGCTCATGAACTTTTGCAAAGCAGTAACATAGAGTGAGGCATCGCCAGGGACAGTCAGCAGAACGCTGTGTTCTAACCCATGCGGCTGCCTGTGTCTCTTCTGGAGCTGTGTCACTTCCTTTTCAGTAAGATACTTAAAAGACACGGTAGATTTAGATGAAATTGAAGAAAAACAGCAAAAATCTAGACAGGCCTTATGGGAAATGATTGTGACAGCTCAGTGGATTGTGCTCGAAAAAGAGTAATTGAAGAAGAACTAAAGCATTTTTATAGTGGTGGGGTAAGAGTATTATTGCAGGAAGATAAGCAGAGGGAATTAGAAGGTTGAGGTTTTATTGCTGAGTGTGTGAGAGTGAGGACTCTGGTATCCAGAGGAAATTAGATGTTTCCATCTCTTATTCCTGGGAGCTGGGCGTGAAGATGTGTTTATTCCTTATGCTGATTCCCTGTTCCTGCCATGAGTATGCTCTGGTGGTGTGTCATGTCTGGGTTCTGAAGACCACACAGTTATTAGGCTTTCTCCAGGGATGGAGAGAGGTCTCTTCTAGTACCACATTACAGGACAGGAGGGAGGGTTCAGTGAGAAGACTGGGTACTAATGTGACCAGTGCTGTGAACATGGGGTGCAGTCAGTGCATCGAGGTGCATGGTGCAGCAGGACCTAGAGCAACAGAGAAGAATCCCAGCTGATGAACTAAAGAAGCACGTTCTGCAGCATCATCTTGGGAGAGCAAATATTCAACCTATAACAAATCTATAGCCAGTGGCTTCTTGGCTATGGACAGTTGTGCACACCAGTTACAGACAGAGCATCCTCACTGCTGGCCAGGCATGAACAGGATAATCCTGCAGAAATACAGGCAAATCCCACCTATTAAAGGAGGACAGCACCAAGCCACCAGCCAGCAGGTTATAAGGCAGAGCACAGGCAAAATTCCCGTTCACTGTCTGCACTGTGGAGAATGAGAGGTTTTTAATAACACAGTGAAGCGACTTACAGCCCTATCTTTTGGGAGACACAGTTCCTGGGTTGCTAAGGCACTTGTAGCAGCAATGTTACATCCTCACCATTTAGATTTAAATGTATGGTAGGGGAGAGGGACTTTAAAGCTGTCTGCTACTTTATTGGCTTGTTCATCGTTAATCAAATGAGTGCAGGTGTCTGAGGGTGAGAGGAGGTTGCCAAGTTTCAAAGGGTAACTTAGCTCAGCACAATGAAGTCTGCTCTCACCACAGGAGCTCTCACAGCAGCACATCGGAGACGGAGAGCAGAATGCTGGAGAAAATTCAGAAGATGCTCACGGTTCGTAACGAGACCTTCAGGGAACTGCTGGCAGAAGCCCTGGGGATGTTCATCCTGATGGTAAGGAGGAGGCAGACGGGCCCAGATGTGTGTGTGGGGGTATGGGGGATGGAATGTGAATGTTTGCAGCGGCAGGTTGTGAGTTCAGGGTTCTCCTGCCACATCCTCAGGGTTGTTCACCAGCTTGAGATTGCTGCTTAACTCTCTCCTCTGGTCTCACAGCAGCTTCAGATCAGGGCAGACAATCTGTAGAAGACTTTCTGCTAGAAAAAAAAAAGGTAATTCAAGTGGTAGGTGGGACATGGAAAGAAGGTGAAGCAGGTTGGGGTGAACAGTCTGCTCCTCTTTCCTTCTAGGAAAAAGCAAACAGGGGTCTTTGAATGAAACCAGAGAGCAGTGTCTAGTCAGGCAGGGCTTGTGACAAATCCCTTTAAGCCCACAGTGAATTGGTGCTCTCACCCACCGTGGTGCCGAAGGGGACAGTGTGGGCTGTCACTGGTGCCCTCGTGAGATCATGCTCAGGGCCTGGGGGGCAGTGGGCACCTCACTCTGTGCTCCTCTGCCCCTGGCAGCCTCTGTGAAATGGAAATGGTTCTCACTCATCTTCCTGCTGGTGATGCCAAGGCAATTTATGCTTGTGAAAGTCTCCGCAGCCACAGCCCACCATGAGGAAATGTAATTGCCAGGTGTAAAGTGTGCCAGAAGTTTGCTTTCAGTTGTCTTCTGCTGGTAAATGAATAGTGTTTACCCCGATTCACACAGAAAACTCCCTCCCTTGCTGGCAGGATCCCTTGCTTGTGAGGTGAAGTGGTTTTGAGCTTTCAGGCTGCTTCAGAGGTGTTTGAGGGAGAGGGCAGGGGCTGTTGCTTTGCAGTCGGAGTTTATTCGTAGGGTTGGTGCAGCGCCCTACTGGGGTTAGAGCCTCACTGTACTGACCCAACATAACAAAATGAGATCTTCTCTTTGAAAAGGTCCAGTAACTGTTTGTGATAATGTATTATGCTTGGACTTAGACTGTAGACAATCCTGGGCAGAGCAAGGCACTTTAGTCTGGGTAGAGGCCACCACAGAAGAGTTGAGGATTATCCGAATCATTCATACTTAGATATTTCCATGAGAAGGGGCCTTTTGACATATCTTGGAAATCGGATATAGATATCTGTGACTCCTCAGCAGGACCTAAGGAAATATCTTTTCTTTTCCATCACCTCTGTATTTAGTGGCAAAACTTGCCGCATGGCAAAGAACTTTGGGGATGTTCTGTCAGGATGGCAGCAGGAGGAATATCTAAAATAATTCTTGTCTTCATGCTTCTTGCTATGACAGTTCAAAGCAAGTTTTGTGGAGCAAGCAACTCATGTAGACTCTTCCCTCCCTGAGCTCTGTGAGATGAGTAGGAGGAGGGATAGTGCACTCTAAATAGGCCATCAAAGGTTGATGGCAGTTATCAAGCAGCCTCCAAAGGTAGTATCCCTAGTGTCTCTGCCCCTTGCTACACCTGGGAATATCCTCTCTGATCTGCAGGACTCTTGGCTGTTATTTAGATGACAGTCCCCAGTCAGGACTGGGGCTCTTGTTTCAAGAGAGAGTAACATTCACAAACCAGGCAGCAGGGGTAAGTGGCAGAGTGGGTAGGTAGGAAAAACAGAGGTTTTGGAGGGATCATGAGAATAGAAGAAATGACCAGAAGTTTGGATCTCTGCTGTAAAATAGCTTCTTTGGCCTGTCCCTTACTTTTTTTTTCAAGATAAAAAGAGTTTCAGTTAAGCTTTAATAGCAGTCTTCTGCTCCGCTCTCCTTCCTCTGCATTAGCACGGATCCTTGCAAAAGCTGCATCCTTTCTTGATGCATTTCATCCTCCTGGACCTTGCAGAGGCTCAGAAATAAACAGGAATATAATACATAAATATATATATACACACATGCATATGTTTTTTCCCTGGGAAACGTCCCAGATGCTGCTTTGGGGTGCTTTTGGCTCAGGCAGACTGGGAAAAGGCGCAACACTGTGCAGGCTGTACCTTTGTGAGGAGCATGCACCATGGTGTGCGTATACAAGATAGGTGAGAATAGCGTCTCCGGGGAACAGGAGGTTTTGGTGGTTTCTGAAAGGGAAGGAAGAGAGCAGACACATGAGATAAGGGTTGCATTCAGGCATAGAAGCAAATAACGATCTAATTCTTTGCTTAAAAAAGTAAAGAATACCCCAAAGCAGCAATATAGGTGCTGCAGAACATACTTATTTTGTAGAGGGACATGTTACCTGGTCCTTGTTCTTCTTGGATAAATACTGGCATAACTTAAGGTAGCCTGAAGTGATTTGAGAGTCAGAGACCTCAAAAGAAGCTTTTTCTTTCTACAGTGAAAATAAATGATTTTTCTAGCGTCTGACCACATTAAGAGTGAAGTGTATTTACTTTCAGGACAGAGCAATTTATTTCATCAAGAAAATGCATTTTCATTAAAGTACTTAATTTCTTTTTAATTTTTTATCGGTTGCCTTTTAGTTGCTAAGAAAATATTGAAATCTTGTCTACTTCAATTTGTAAACATATGCATTGGAAGGAAAAGTCAAACCAGACTTCTCTGTTGGCTATAGCCCAAATAAGTTACCAAAATTAGTTAAGTTTGGCAAATAGCCTTGCCTTAAGCAAATTACATTTGTAGATAATAAAAGGAGAAAGCAAGAAAAAAGGGAAATAAATAAAAGAAAACAATTTCCCCCTGCCCTCATTCCTTCTTAGTTGGACTGCTGTCTTTGGGATGCCTGCATTGACTCTGTCTGGATTCACACCCCTGACTTCATATATAGAAGCTCTCAACAAGGTTGTGAGTGATCCTAGCTGAACCTCAGACCTTAGTATAGGCTGCTTTGGCTTGTGCCCTCTGCACTGAACCCAGACCAAAGCATCTGGTTTGGTGCATAGGCACCAAAAAGGAATACTCAGGCACTTGCTCAATTTTTCTCATTCTTTACAGGCTTCAATCTTGTTTGATGTCCTGGGCATGGGTACCTTAAGAGTCTTCCTACTTGAGAGAGCCTTCGGAAATTTATTAGTATTTCTGAAAAAGTACAAAGGAAGCCCAGCCCACCACAACAGAACTACTTTTAGTTTTTAGTACAGTACAAGAGTAATACTTACAACACTCCTTTTATTTATTTTTATTTATTTATTTATTTACTGCTATCTTTCTTCTCTCCATTCATTAGCTCATTGGCTTGTCTTCTGTTGCTCAAGTGATTTTAGGACGAGGAGAATTTGGGCAATATTTCAGCATCAATTTGGGATTTGGCATTGGTGTGACCTTGGGGATACACGCAGCTGGAGGAATCTCTGGTGAGTAGGACGCTTGAGCGTATGATATCTTTGTCCCGTGAAGTCCATGTGTTAGGATCAGCAACACTGGGCTGTGGAGCTTCAAGTGGCAGCATCCAAACACAGGCAGTGGCCTTGTCAACAAGCAGTACAGTCCTCCATGCCCAAATAAGAAGAGCAGAGCAGGGCTGGGGTCAGCCTTGTCATCCTGACATCACCAGGAAAGTCCACAAGAGTGATGCAGGTTTGAGGACAAGCAAAAGAGTTGAGAGGAGAAGAGGAGATCAGGATGAACCAGGTGCAAGACAGAAACAGCATACCTGCAGTATGCTTAGAGACTGATCTGAAGAGCATGTCCTGAGCCAAGACGGAGGTTGTAGGGGTAGATGCCCCATTTAAGGCTTTTCATAGTTCTTACAATTCATTTTTATTCAGAGCTGTGTGATCCCAAAGTTACAGAGCTGCAGCACATCAGGGCAGACCTTGAACACAATATGCAAACACATGTGGTAGTGGCAGGAAAAGAGGTTCCATAGGAGGATTACAGAGAAAGGTGGTTCTACGCTGGTCATTAGAGGTAATTAGAACCTGTCAGTGCATTCAGGGTCCTTACCAGGTGGAGCAGAAGATACAGTGGGTAGTTTGGGCAACTCCTTGCTCACGTGTAAAGATGGGCCAGAGGCAAGTGGGAGAGAAACAACAGCAGAGATTTAGCCATCTCTCACACAGTCATCAGAGAAAGATTTCAGCAATGCACACATTAGACACTTGAAATATGCCATCAGAGCATGGCCCAAGGAGATACGAAGTTAGGAAAACATGCTGCCAATATAACCCATGGGGAAGTAGATCCCTTATTCTGTAGAACTTACTGCTGATGTAGCAACAAGGAATGGTATGCAAATGTTCTCCTTATCATCCACACCCCTGCAAGCATATCCATGCATTAGCACACCCTGCACTCACACAAGGTGGTGTTTCAGTTGGTATCGCTCACATGATGGAGCACTGTCTTGGGCAATTTCTACATTCACTTGCCCCAAGTGAGAAGATAAAGACTCTAGTAGGCAGCAAATAAAAGCAAGTCCTTGCTCCTGAGCTGTGGAATAAGATTCCTAAAGCTGGGGACAGCTTTGAAAAGAAAGTTGTTCCACATGAGCAGTCAGCTCTTAGTCTCCCCGTCCATTTATAGCTGCTATATTCACCCTGGGATTCACCTTTCTCTTGTTGTGATTTTGCAGGAGCTCACCTGAATGCTGCCATTACCCTCACACATTGCCTTTTAGGAAGCCTCTCCTGGAAAAAGCTGCCGTTTTATGTGCTTGGCCAGTTCCTGGGCTCCTTTCTGGCAGCAGCTACTGTTTTTGGCATCTATTATGGTATGGTTGCTTCTTTATTTTGCTTGTGGGGACAGTGCCGTGGACTCTATGTCAGTCTTAGCTCACAGTCCATCAAAATGTTTTATTTTACCATATGCAGCATGATGTCTGGGTGAGAAGGGTGAGCTCTTGCTAGCAAGACAGATCATTGTAGCTCAAGGCCAACACAAGGCCCAGAGATGTGGCATTGGGATGTGGCAATGCTCTCATTGCCACATCCCAAAGCCTGCCTCAAGGCTGGTAACTGCATTTTTGGCAGTATTTGGCAGTGTTGGCAAGTCCTCCAGTGCTCAAAGTCTCTGTGGCTGAGACTCTTATGGGATAACTGCACCAAAAAGTGCAAGGGCTTAAGTTAGATGAGCTACCAAGCATCAAGCACAGCTGGAGATGAGTGGGGGACTCGTGCACTGTGGAAAATAGCAGTTATTTTTATCTGTGAAGCAAGGGTTGCTGGCCCCTGGAGTAGGGGCAGGGAGCTGTCAAGTTAAGGAAGCAACAGCAGACAAAACTCTGCTGGTGACAGATCAGACAAGTTGTGCTCTGGAAGGGATGTCTTGTTCTGGACTAATCTCCTTTTGCCTCTTCTCCCATCATGTGTGTACTGGCTGCTTTGAGTAGACATCAGTCAATGCCGCATGTGATGAACTCTGTGCTGGCTGCTGTGCTAAATCCTATTTTACTTTCTCCTAGAGGCGCTGTACGACTACACCAAGGGCAACTTTACAGTGACTGGTCCAAATGCCACAGCGGGGATCTTCTCCACTTATCCCGCTCCCTATATGTCCTTGACGAGAGGCTTCTTTGTGGAGGTCAGTGGGGACAGCTGTGGTGTGCTAGGAGGAGGTGGACAGCAATAGTGCTACTGCAGCTCTGGTACAGAAGACCCTTGTCCTGACAATCGTCCGGCTGCAGGCAGGGTTCAAGGCAGCTTGGTGACTAAGTTGGGGAGCAGGACACAGAAATCACATGCTCTGGTTGGGGACAGCTTGGGGCAGGGGAGGACAGCCCCAAGTGTGGCCAGCACAAGTCACTG
Organism: Crypturellus tataupa; assembly: GCA_034781795.1. Classification (NCBI taxonomy): domain Eukaryota; kingdom Metazoa; phylum Chordata; class Aves; order Tinamiformes; family Tinamidae; genus Crypturellus; species Crypturellus tataupa. The sequence goes on along the minus strand of JAWLRI010000948.1, from coordinate 2,299,113 downwards.
CGCTGGTATGAGCTGTGCTCAAGACAGCACTAACAGGAGGAAAGTTCCAAGCATGACACCTCATTTTCATGGTCCCTCAGTATGATGTGGGAGACTGAGGGACTCTGTTCTTGCAGCCACCTCCATGGGGGTCTGCTGCTGTGGGGCCAAATCTGCCCCTTTCTCCACATGCGGTGGGTTAAGTCACTGCAAATCATGTCTCAAGCCAAGGGCTGCCTGTTCCTTTCAGCCTTGTGTTGTCTCAGGAGAATTGCCAAGCCTAAAGGATAACATTTCCAGGGTGTTTCTTGGCTCAGTTCGTGTCCTACAAGCACTTCCCCTTGCACTTGGCCCAGATAACGGGATATCTGAAGCTGAGCTACAGCAGGAATTATTTCCCATGGCTGCTGGGCAATAACCTGTGCTGACCTTCCAGGATCTTATATTCGCTCCACACTCCAGGCAGCTCTTCTGGATACCTCTAACCAGCACAGGTGTCCTGGGACTGACTTTCCAGGAATACAGCCTGTCTGGTTTGAACCTCTGGAGGTCTGAGCCCATTTGGCATTGAATACAGTTTATTCCCAGCACTTAACACAATATCAAAATGCCCAGAAATAAGAGGGGTATAAAAGCTTATCTCAGATATTAAAAACACTCTCAGTTTTGTTTTTATTTTCCGTTAGTTTTTTTTAACAGAAGGCTTGACAGTGAATGCAAACCACCTGCACGGCATACCAGCTGTATAACTATTCTTTTTAATTTCCAATATCGCTCTGCTGAATCCCAGTCATGGAGGAAAACCTCCATCCTGATGTTATTTCTGCCTGGTTTGAGTATTTACTCCTTTAGGGATGCCTCAGAGGACTTGGCGTTATTCCCAAGCATACCCCATACTCAGCATTGCTACAGGAGAAGGCACATACACATTTAACTCAAGCCGGAGGAAACTTAGGCTTTTGATTCTGAGCTGATGAAGCTCTGTCTGGCTGCGATGGGGAGCATGGTGAGAGCTGAAGAACCTCCTATGCCAGGTGCTCCATAGAGCTGCATAAGAAAGTAAATGACAAAATGTTGTCCAATAATGTTAGGGTCCTCCTTGGTTTGACCTTGAATCCCACCTGCTCTGGGAAGCTTTTTTGAGTTCGATCCTTCTGCCTTTGCGTTCTCTCTACTGACTTGCTTTCCCTTTCCTGCTCCCACAGTTTATAGCAACGACGATGCTGTTCTTGGGCATTCTAGTCATCCATGATGAGAAAAATAACGCAGCCCTGAAGGGGACACAGGCCCTGCTCACAGGTATCCTGGTCCTTGGAATTGGTCTGTCAATGGGAATGAACACGGGCTACTCCATGAACCCCTCCAGGGACTTGCCCCCCAGGATCTTTACTGCCATTGCCGGCTGGGGAATGGATGTCTTCAGGTGAGTTACCTGTTTGGATTTTATACTGCCCAGATAAGAGCAGATAAACCCAAGCAATTAAGTTTTTTTTTTTTTTTTTTTTTTTCCTTTTTTCTTTTTCCTGACCAAATGACACTATGCCTGCAATGTGTCCTCTCACTTTTCAGTAAGTGAGGGTGCCAAGTACAGGGGAGCCCCAAGTGTCACACACCTATTTTGGAGTACACCAAATCTCCGGCAGGGCATTCAGCTGCACATTCAGATACCTAAATTTACAGACCTACCACAGGGTCTACCTGTGAGTAGAAATCTAGCTGGTTACTGCAGTGAGTAGAGAGCCATGAGTTGTTCAGATGATCTGAAAGGAGATATTTACAGCTGGATTGCTAAATGGTTCTCATAAATTTACATATATAAATTTGGAGATGAAACCCTTTCTCCTAATATCTAGTAAGCCTGGGTCTCATGCCACAGCTGTTCCCACAGTGATGGCATTAAGAGTCTCCCTGCTCTGCTGCCCATTTTCGTGAAACTTGAAAAAAATATTACTGAGAGTTTGACCTCCCTATAACGTTTGGTAATGGAAACGCAAATGTTATTGAAAATGGGGAAGGGGGAATGGTGTCTCTGGCAGTCACACTCACCGAGATTTCACAGACTATTTCTTAAGGAGAACAGGACACCTTCAGAGAGTGCAGTGCGAGTTCCTAGAACAGGAAACCTGCTAGCAGTGCAGACCAGCAGGGAGAACAACTGCCCCACATGCAATTAGTCTGATGGATGCAGAATATGTTTAGGATAAATGTACCAGGTTATGCAACTGGCTTTCTCTAAAGCAGCAGATGAAGATGAAATAATTGAAAATGAAACTGCATTTTCCTAGTGCTTCAACGACCAGGGGCTTGTATGGCTATGGTGTAAGCGGTAAGAGTGAATCAAGGGTGAATATTAATCTGTGCCTTACAAAGGTGGAAGGTGTCCTGCAAAGTGTAATTCCTGGCATCCTGCAAAGAAATTTCCTACCAGGAATTACACTTTGCAGGAATTACCTAATTACTGGTAGGATAGATCTGGTTAAACCACAGTTCTGCAAAGGAGTTCTGGGTTAATTTTCCTACTGTCCATGATACTTTCTGCACATTGCTTATGCTTTCTGTGTCTGTCAGTAGTGAAGGGTTTCTACCTCCTGCACACGAAGAGAGCCCATGGATTATATATGCCATAATATGAAGCTCATGTAAACCATAAAGAAACTTTGACTGAAAAGATTTTGCATGAAGTCCTTTGAGTCCCTGACCTAAAGTAGCCAGGTTTTTCAAAGTGAAAAACATTGCCCTCATAAAACTCTCTTCAGAATAGTTAGTTTCTGCAAGGAAAAATAACTTGTCTTGCAGCAGCACAACAGTCGTTTGTCTGGCTCACCAGAAGCCTGTTCTGTGTTACTTTTTAGGGCTGGACAGTACTGGTGGTGGATCCCACTCGTAGCTTCACCACTAGGATGTCTTTTTGGTGTTTTAATCCACAAACTCTTTATTGATCTTCACAATCAGCCTGTCCTGGAAAGTGAAAAGGAGAAAGGACAGCCAGGCATGGAGGTTTCTAGGATGTGACAGTCACATGCCATGAGGAGAGGACCTGGAAGGAAAACTTCTTTAGACCATGTGCACTGGCAGTCAAAAGGTAACTGAATGGGCACCAGCACGTGCAATGACACTACCAGAGCATGCTGGTATTGTTTCCAGCACATGAATAAATGGGAGACACATTTTTAATAAAGCAATTCTGCTCAACCAGACAAACTGGGTCTCTGATACACTGGGAAGCCTGGATAAGGCTAGTTTACGACCCAAAGCAGTATTTCAAACTCGCTGTGTAAAAATACTAAAAAACAGGTGAGGGGAAGAAAAAGAAAAATCACACTCCAGGGAAAAGCAAAGCAGAGCTGCAAGACTGCAGACTATAGCAACCAAAATACAAGATCCACAGTTACACATGAAATAAGTATTAGTCAGGGGATCATGCCACTGAAAACACAGGCAACACCTTCACAGTGGCAGGAACAAATTAAAAAAAATGTTGATCAGGAATATTCTTTGATAAGATATAGATACTACACTAATGAACCACACATTTAGATTGGCTTCCATTTGCTAATTTGACACACTAACATCTACTCTGGCAGGGCATAAAGAAAAGCAAGGGAACTGACAGCCTGAAATAAAACTTTTTTTGTTCTCTGAACATTCAGCAAACACTGAAAATTGGTAAATGACAGGGTCTTGCAATTCCTTGTAAAACTCTCCTGGAACAGATTGTTTTGTGCTATGCTGGAACAGTGAAACTATGCTTGTTACTGAGGGGTTAGACTTTAACTACCAGCACATGAAAGGATTAAGACAACTCCCTTGACAGCAAGTCCAAATGATGAAACAAAGAACAACCTTTCTCCACTGTGACTGTACCAGAAACATGGGAAGAGACTGTTGAGCTTCATCAGGAATTCTGCCACTTCTATGTGAACCCCAGAAATGGCTGTAATAGCCTTACAAGTTTGAGAAAGCATTGGACTAAAGCAAAACCATACAAAATCTTCC